>JAIUCV010000181.1:882500-1482500 GCA_026724425.1 Erythrophleum ivorense
TACTACTATTAAATTAAAGGTATTTAATTTTATTGTAATTTTATTAAATTAAACTTTTTATAGAGTTTAAAATAACTCTAAAAGGAAAAAAGATAATATTAAATTTTAATTTTAATAAAAAATAATTAAATTAATACTATTCAAAATAAAATAAAAATAATTTAAAATATTAATTTTTAGTTTTAATCTTAATAAAATATTATTTCCTATGTTTAGGATTTCCATCATAAAAATAATTGGACGAATGTTTTCTAATAGTTCAAGTCATTCCTCAAGGTTATATATTGGTGAGGAAGGGGTCTCCGATTAGCATCCATTTTGTAAAATTCTACTCAGAAGTATGACTCTATACCAATGAGCTTTAACTCGCCCTAAACCCATTAAAAAGGGTATAACTGTGTTTTTAATATCCTCTCTTGTTCTGCCTCTATTCTTTGTTAGAGTTTCTGCCATGACGATAGCTGGTCATAGAGTAAGCAAAACTATTCTTTCTTTCAAATAAAAAGGAGTTTGCCATGAGTTAGTCTAGCTAGAGGCTCTTGTTTGCCAAAGAATCCACAGAAGTTTACCTCTCTGTACATTTTGAGTCTTATTTACGCATTTAAAAGAGAAAAAACCCGAGAAATCAACTCCGAACTTCTTCATCTTCTTTTACAAATTGTATAAAACATAACAAATCAAGCTATGTATTTTACCATATAACTTTGATTCGGTAAATTGCTTGTTTTGTCAAAAATATTTCAAATAATGACAATGATAGTGGTTATACAATCTTATGTGTTTTAAGATATTTGACTGACATGAATAGTTGATTGGATTTCTGGGCTGAATAAATCAGTTAACATACAGAAAACATCGCACAATTACATTGTCATATGATATCCAATTTTTACGTTGAAATGTTTTAAATTGATCCTTTATGTTTCATTATCTGTTCTAAATGATTCTTCGAAATTTTTTACAGTTTTTAAAATAGTTCTTTAAGTTGTCAATTTTCTCTCAAAACAAATGGTCGTTGGGAGGCCCAGTGGTGTCGATGGCTGTCCCTAGTGGACTTTTAAATTTATCAGCTAATTTTGGATGGCTGCTTGAAAATTAGAACGAGTATTGTACTATTTTTGTTGCTTTGCTAGCTCCTTGAAAAAGTTGGTTCAGAATCTTTCGATTGCTTCAAAATTAAATACGTCGTGATTTATGAGAAGAACTTGCATTTGAAATATCTTACAAGAATATTAACTATTGTTTTTCTATGATAGAATTTTGGCGATGTGTTGCAGACGATAATTTTTTATCTTTATCATTTTATTTGTTTTTCTCTTGCATACCTTTTTCCATGTCACAAATCTTTGATTCCTTTCTGACTAACAAATCTGAGATGCGAATTAATCGAAGTATAGATAAACTAGCTGGAAATTGCAATAAGAAGATGCATGCTTTTAAGAAGTACAAATTTAAGATATAACTTATTTATTGTAAAATGGATCCTTCACGTTACTACATGGGTGCAGTAAAGAAGAAAGTCTCAAGCTTTTAATATTAGAAGGTGCATCTAATATTGGCCTCATGTACATGCTTAGTTTCTCTCTCCACTATAAGTTATGCATTTACTCATTAAATGTTGAGAATTTTGAATTATATAATTACAAGAGCAAAAACCCTATCCTTAACCTCATCATCGCATGTTAAAACATGTAGTAGAATTAACTCTTTAGAGATAGGTTGTCATGTTAAATAATCCTAAAATAAGATGGTTAAGGAAGATGGTGGTTAATTAATTTGCAGAGTAATTAATTTTAGATTGCTAGCCAATGTATAGGTATGTATGCACTAACATATCTTAAAATAAAAAGAAATTTATGATAGTGCAAAAATAGAATAATAAGACTAATGTGCGTGTCTATATGTATATATATATATATATATATATATGAAGAAAGAATTTGACTTTCACTTCTCATAATAATTCATAGTTTTTTTTTATGTTTAAATAATAATTAACATCCGTTTTCATAGGGATGGTGAGCGACAACATGTAATCTTGAAGAAAGGTCTAGTTGTTTGTATTAGGTTCATATAAGCACAGACTAGGATAGGTTGTCTGTCTGTGTGACTAATAATTTATTCCCAAAAATAATAATCAATTCGATGAATATTTTATTGGGGACAATATAAGTTATATTATTGAGAGTAATTTTAGTGGCCCTTTCTTGCCCGAACTTTTCCTCTTCACATATTCTATTGTCTTGTGTTGAACGATTAATAAGTCTGCGCTGTTTATTGACTCATTTGACATTACATGACTGTATAACTATATTAAGAAACTGTCATCTCCCATCTTATGAAGAACAATGAGGTCACTAATCAAACATAAATTATCATCATTAATTGTCATTTTGCTGGGGGAAAACCACGCCTGTGTTCTAGTTAACCTTTGTTCCACTTTTCAAGTTGGCATAGAAAAATCCTTTTCTTTCAGGTTGACCATTTGTGAAACAAGTCTTAACCCTCTATATTTTAAAAAATAAATCAAATTTAACAATATATACTCAGCTCATGAGCAATCAAAGAACATAAAAAATCATCATAACACTAATTGTTTATCAATTAGACTTAAGAATAAATACGTAATCCCCACTTTTCTGTAAAGGCCCATGGGCAATGACCCGCGGGATTGCCAATAAATATGGCATCATAACTCTTGTTTTTTCTTTTCATTAATCGACACGTTCAATGAAACTGAAATAATAAAAATAAAATTTAGCGAGTACTGCAACATAACATTTCCAAATTATATGCATCATATTTTATTATTTAGATTTTTATTGTATTAGTCATAGTTTTTTAAACTAATTATTTTATTTTATATTGTTTCATGATAGTAATTCATTTTATTGTTGTTGTTGTTATGTTTTGAATGTATATGATAATTTATTGATCTAAATACACAAAAATGTTACACTTTACTAAGTCATGCTATAGAAATCCATTACCATGGTATAATGCAAAAAACTTGAGATTACTAAATGAAATGTAAGTCTCATAATTTCTTCCGGTTATTATCAAACTTCGACAACCAAGAAGCAATTCAACAAATGCATTAAGCATTTGACATTAGTCTCTCATAATAATCGAAACAATTGAAATAACGCTAAACTAAAAGAATTTAAATACAACAAAACAAGTTATACCGTTATTAGCATGTATCTATCGTGTAATAACTTCATGTGGCAATCACAAACATTGAAGGTAATGCATATTTGTAAATGGTTACAGGTAAAGGAATATGGTTAGGTTTAGATTCAAGAGGGATGACCGTGTCAACTAGAATCTGCTTGACTATTACCTGGACAGTCAATAAGTATTTGTCATACCATGGTCTAGTGCATACTATAATTATAGGGAGTGCCATTGTATAATTAACCCTTAATGATATTCAAACTTATATTTGATTAATAACATATATAATATATTTGTCATAATACACAGTATTTATACTAAAATTATTTTTATAAATATATCTTTTGGGAAGTCACACATTCATTCAAACAAGTACGTGAGCCTAGCAAACCAATGCACTTGTCTCGTCAAAAGTGCAAGTTTGGGCTGACTTATTTATATTGTAAAAAAAGGCAAGGGCCTTTGTATTAAATTTGACATGTGGGCTTTGAATCAAATTACTTGTCACAATAGTGCTTATGGAGTAGGTCTTTGTATTTTGAAATTGGGCCATGTAACTCACAAGATTAAAGTGTGATGTCAGCTGCCTCTTTTTGGATACTTTCCTTCCTATTTAGATTTTCTGTACCTCTTTTTGGGCATTGCTCTATGCTATTTTAACCGCACTTAGATGGCTAATTTGTAATATAATATTTTTTGTAATATTTATTATACTTTTAAAATTACTATTCAATAGTATTTTTTATTTTTTATTTTACTTATTTACTTTTTACTTTCTCACTTTTTACATTTTTTCTTACATAGTTAACATTGAATGAAAACAAATATTTTCTTAATTTAAATTGTTCACATCAGATTTCAATGATCTAAATTTTATTTTATTTTTTAATTTTTAAAATTCTTTTGATTTGAAAAAATAAAATGTAAAATGAAATCAGTCTTTCATTTGTGAATTTAAAAAATAATGATTAAAATTAAAAAATAAAATATAAACTATTAAAATCTAATCGAATGATCAAGTACTGCTATATCAGCACAGAATAACACAGAAGAAAAGGTGCAGAATCCAATCTTTCAGTTCGCTGACGTCGTCTTTTGCTCTAGGATTATCTATGTGCTTGGGTTCCAATTTTAGCGAGCTACGTTCATGATAGGTCCCTCCCTAATAGACTTGCATGCTGCCTTTTTGGAAACTTCTACGTCCCTGTTTCCTTGCCCTATTAAAATCCTCTAGGGCTGGCAGAAAAGTAAACTGCAGTGCATTTCTTTCTCTGCCTCAAACACCGACTTTATCAGCCATGTTACATCACCTTTCTTCTTCAGGGAAGCTAAACTTGCCTTCATCTGGTCCAAGTCCCCTCAAAAAGCTCATCGTCCTCTTCACGCCTCGTCATGTCCGTGCAAGCAACTTTTACTTTTTTACTCTGTTACAGCTTATTTTTCCGTCCTAGCCTTTTCTAGTACCACGAGGGTAGGATTTTAAAAAGGAAAAAGGTTCATGTTGGCTTTTCTACAGACTTTATGGACCTTATGTTCTTACCCCTTTCATCATGTAGCTACGTAGGTTTGTGGACCATGGGGCTAACTCTCTCTATAACCCTTTTTAAGTTAATGTTATTTTCCTATTTACCAAAAAATGGTTGTGGTTATTGTTGCCACCACTGTTATTTAACAATAGCAGGAGCAAAGGTAGGGGTATCAAAGGCTCTTATTTGGAGACAATTATTATGTGTATAAAAATTTTGATATGAATAAAAAAATAATTAATTTTTTTATATAAATTTTTGTAAAATTATATACAGTTCCAAAAAAATAATGAAGTTTGCATATAAGTCCCGTAAAATTGCATATGACCCCCAAAAAAAAGTTTTTCTACCTCAACCCTTGACGATAACCTTGTCATCTCATGTGCAATTTTGGTCTCAACATGTTTTTCATTAGTTTTTTGTTGTTCATCTTTGTATCTAAAATGGCGCCCTGAGATTTCTCAATTATTTTAAAATATTCCATTGAATTCTCAGTCTTGTTTCATAACTATTTTCTCAGTATAAGCTACTCTAAGAACCAAATAACATAATTGAGAACATATTGAAATAAGAATAGTACAGTACAATTGGAAAGGGTACCAGATCTGACTAGAGTGACCAATATTACAACTATAAATTCTTCCACATCCATACGAAAAACACATCAGCTGCCAAGATCATCTCGCGCGAGCGCGAGTGAAAGTGTATGGGTTAATTTCTTTTCTTTTTATTAACATTTTGACATAGACAAAGGTGGGGGACAATGAAACAGTTGCCCTATTGTGGCGACTTGCTTGAAGAACAAGAAAAACTTAAATCACAAATCAGCGTGATGGTCTCAATAACGATCATTATTAACTACTTTTTTTCTGTCTAGCCGTAGCTTTGGCCACCATCAAAAGGAGGTCTTGGAAACTTTCTTACCAGTCAAAGCTGGCCAAGGTAATATAGGAAGATGTGTTTAAATTAAGCACCGGAGAGAAACCTCTGCTAGGATGTTTTAATTAGAAGAAGTGATAAAAGCAACAAATGGTTAATTTTATTTTGTATGTTTATAAAATTTCTCAATATATTTTTAATTACTTTGTCAATAACATCTAATTTATTAACAAAATTAATTGACATATCAAGCACGTGGCTATAAGAGAATGCAAATGTAAATATTACAGTGCCAACATCGATACGTGACTTATGTGAGAATGATAAAAAAAAAAAGAAAGGTTAGTGTTACAAACTACATGACAACATCGTTTCGGGCTTATTACTTGAGATATAAATCAAATATTCATATTGACAGTGTAATATTTACATTTATATTTTTTTAATAGCCAAATATTTGACTAGTTAACTATTTCATTAACAATATGAATGATATTATTAAATTAAAAAGGACATTGAAAATTTTTTAAACATGTAACATGAAATTGATATAAAAAAAATGTGAGAGAAAATTAAAATTCACCTCAATCTTAATCCGTGGACGCATGAGTTCTACCCGTCCGTGTGTGTGTGTGTGTGTGTGTACGTAAATTGGCCCACCAAGAAAAGCAACTTTAGTCACCAATAATTGTTATAGATGGACTTGAAGAATCTGGGTGGGATCTGTTGGGCACGGGTCGGGTTTCGGATCATATACAGTGAAACCGAAGAAGACAGTATAATTCAGGTTGCTGAGTAATATACGGACCCTGGTTCCGTCTGCTTCTGCGCAAAATTATTGCGATGCTCTTACCCGAAGCTTCGCGTTTGGCAGCATATGGCAGAAAGAAAGCATCTGCCATCATTGTTGTTCGTTGAAAAGATTATGCAAATGCAGACCCTGAAACAGCAATCACAATCATAGAGATGGCAAATTTTTATTAATATATATCAAATATTATTAACATAATTAAATGTAATTTTTAAAATAAAACAAATATCATATAAAATTTCATTAAACTTTTTTTAAAATAAGTGTAATTTATTTTTAAACAGTATTAAAGTTGTTACATGATTGAAGTGTCATGTGGATTTTTTATTGAGAGAACAGCAGATCTAAACTATTTATACAGATTTGAATAGTTTAGATTTTAATTTTTTTATCTTTTTTTTTTCAATTTCAACAATTTATTTTTATTTTGACAGTTTTTAATTGTAAAAAAATAAAATACAAGATAAATATAATCTTTTAATTTCTATAGCTAAATGAAAGTTTTAAAATTATTATTATCCTGTGTTTTAATTTTTCAATAAAAAAATAGAGTTGGAATTAAAAAAAACTAAAATATGAATCCTCCATATTTACATATACAATTCAGATCTATTCCTGCAGAATATCCGCATGTGACTGAAGGGAAGAATCCCATTTGCAAATCTTTAATATTGAAATAAAACAAGGTTTAGTTGGTCAAGAGAATAAATTCAGTTGCTACACGGTTTGTTGGTTTTGTGAGAAGAACTGTCTATTCGTGGTTGAATGGAAGAGTATATTATTGGCGCTAGCTATTTTATCCTTGATTCAGTGCATGCATGCTCTATACGGGCCATTGAAGAAGACGGCGAGTCACTTTCATTTCATGACTATTAATTTGATGGAGACAATTGGATAATGAAAATCAGAAGATTCCCATCGTTTCTGTGGTCTACCTTCCGCCAACGGATTCTTGGCTTGCATCATACTAGCTAATTCATCAGTTTAAATTCTATTATATTTAGAAAATTTTCCAAATCAGAGAAAAAGTAATCTAATAACCATGGGATTCATGTAAATAAAATCTTATTCTTTCATTGTATCACTCTCTTTCATATAATAAAGTTTTAGACATAAAAAATTCTCCTCACCTAATCCAGGAAAAATGTTACATTCTCACGTAAAGCTGCAGAACACCATGCTTATCTCAGTCAAGGAAGAGCAAACCAAACACAATATCCCCAAAAAGAAAAATTGAGTGGATAGATATAAAAATAATATAATAATTTTAAAAAATATCTTCATTATTAAATTTTTTTAATTAAAAGAACGTGATAATTAATACTTAACTGTACAAAAATATCTTCGCATATGCAATAGATTGTGGATAATTTTAACTAGTAAATTAAACTGTTGATCTTTAAATTGTTATTTAATTTTTAATTCAGATGTAACACTTAAAAAATTCGTAATTAAATTTTATTGTTTTAAATTTTTTTAGTTCTTATTACTACTATATGTTTGTTAGTATATTATTAAATTATGATTAATCATATATTATTTTAATATTCTAAATATGCATTAAAAAGAAAAATAGATGATAAAATAAATATCTACTCATACGTAACATGTGGTAAAACCTAAGTTAAATGTTTGAGATGAGTTGGCATGAATCTCACAGTATTAAAATTACACATAATCTGTGTCATTTTAACATAATTTAATAATAGAGACAAAAAAAATTTTAAAAAAATTAAACAGTAAAATTCAAATATTAATTTTTTAAATTATAAGGAATTAAATTTTTCGTAAGTTATGAATGAACAAAATAATTCAACCTACAAACTTTTTTCCATATCACTAATTTGAAAAAAGTAAACGCTAAGTAAAAAGCAGTTATCATGATTCATGGTTCATAAGCCACCTGTGGGCAATGGAATGGAGCGGGGCCACACGCATGGTACTTGGCATAATTATCCCCAATTTTATTTATTAATTTTATAGATGTGAGCTAAGTAAAGATTGGGTATTAAATTTTTTGATTAAAATATTATACTTTTGTTTAAAAAAATATATTTAAAGACTCAAATTTTATAAAATTTATAATATAAATTTTTAAAAATTAAAATTATTTATAAGAATTACAATTATTACAAAATTTTAAAAAATTTATTATGAGGTTTAAGAATTTTTTTAAAATTTAGTAATAATTTTTTAAAATTTAATAATAAATCTCTTAAAATTTTATAATAATTATAGTTTTTAAAATAATTTTAATTTTAAAATTTTTTATCCTAAATTTTATAAAATTTGGATGTTTAAATGAAATTTTTTTCATTTTGTTTAAGAAATAACAAATGAAGAAGGGACGGTTTCATTAATAGCTCTCCCTAACAGGGACTCTGTCATTAAGTGGAGAGGAGAATAGAAGATGTTACCTGGAAAAATTTTTCAAAAGTCTCAATATTTATAATTTTAAGCTTCTTTAGAGATTTTAAAGAAAAAAAATTCTTAAAAAAAAGGTCATTTGACCATTTCTTCCACTCCCTTTCATTTTCTTTTCCTTTGGCTTCTTTCCCTTCTTCACTTCCAAACATATCTTAAAAACAAATCATTTAATGCTGAAATTAAAAATCCCTTATTTAGTTTTTCATTGTGTTCGACTGACCATTAAAAGATGAAAGCCATTACTAACTAAATATGTTGCTATTTAAATCAGCAAAACGATATGGGCTCTCATCTTTTAATGGTCAGTCAAACACTGCAAACACAACATATATCTCTGTATTTCACTTCCTGGACCTGGTGGTGAGTGCTTTTACGTCTGGACATCATCATGAATTCTTCGCTTGATACGCAGAATGGAAATAAATTAAGTGAAAAATTCAATGAAAAATCTGATTTCCTCTCACAAACGGGGCCGCTTCTTGGTTTGGGTTTCCAATTTTAGCGTTTGAATGCAATTAGAGGAGCTTGTCTTTATCGCAGAGATATCTTGCTGGATACGGACTGGCGAGAGGCAGTAAACGAAGATGAGGATCAAGTACCTTGAAGCTGGACATTCAATACATTGATACCCAGGTTAGAACATCTGACGTCGTTTTTGCCATCAACGCTAATGTAGTCATGGTCCAAGGCGCCATTAACGACAAGGTGAACAGGAGTGCTTGCTTCTGTATTTTGAGAAGGGAAATACAAGACGCATAAATTGAAGAAGCTGCCACCCTAGTGACCTCATCGTCTCCACCTCACCTCACCTTTACCCCTTGTTTGGTTTGAGGGGAGGGGAGGGATTTTCCTCCCCTTCCCTTGTTTGGTTTGCATAATTGAAGAGGAGGGGAGGAAAAATTTTATTAAACTTTCCCTTTCTTCCCCTTCTTCCCCTCCTTTCCAATTTGGGGGGATTGGGAGGAAAAGTTATATTTTGGACTAAAATATTCTTCTATTTATTTATTTAATTTTATTTATTTATAATTTTTTTTAAATAATTATAATTATAAATAATTTTTAATATTTATTTAATTTAGTAATAAAAATATTAAAATTTTAAAAATAATTAATTATATTATTATTACTTTTAAAATATACAAGGGTAAAATAGTCTACATATTATTATTTTTTCTCCCTTCCCCTCCTGAACCAAATAATATATCATTAAAATCCCTCCCCTCCCCTCTATTAAAATCTCTCCCTCCCTTTCCCTCTCTTCCATTAAAATCCCTCCCCTCCCCTCCCCTCAGTTGAACCAAACATAGCCTTAGGCTCCGTTTGGGAGGGAGGGAGGGAGGGAGGGAGGGAGGGAGGGGAGTGGGGAGGGTTAAATGAGAGCTATTTGTTTTGTTTGGTCAGAGTAAGAGAAAAGAAAGAGAGATTATTATTTGATTTAAGAAAAGAAAAAAGAGAAAGAGATTTAATTATATTTAGATAAATTTATTTTTATATTATTTTAATTTTTTTTATAAAAAATATTATTTATATTAATATTTTTTAAAAAAATTATGAATTTTAATTTTTTTATTTTTAATTCTTGATAAAAAAATTATTTTAATTTTTATTAAATGTTAATATGTTAAAAAATTAAAATATAATAAAATAAATTATAAATTAAAAAAAATTTCTTCTTTCTCTTTCAAAATCTCTCAATTTGAAGGGAGGAAAATTCTCTTCTTTTCTTTTTTTTTTTTTATTCAATCAAATATCATATTCTCCTTTCTTTCTCTCTAAAAACCCTCAACCAAACACATCTATATTGGACAGAATCAAATAAAAATAAATGGGAGAGGCTAAATTTTACACCTTTAGAAAATATAAACACAAAATTTTTTTAAAAAAATTATAGTAATTAAATTAAAAATTAAAATAATCAAATAATTAAATTTTTAAAAATAATTTCTTATTGCTATGTATTAAGTATATACTATTTTTAGGATCGAAGAAGTCTTTATCTCTCAAAACTAGACTTAGAAGAAGCATACTCGTAGAGCTCAAGCTTAGGTTTTATCCAATAGACATCACTATACATGTTATGGTAGTCAATTTGAAATCAAGTTGGCAACTACAAGCCAAAAGGATTGAAATTAGTTTATTTTCACATGCAATTTTCTACCATTATGAAATGATATTATACATGAAAAAAATTTGGTGCAATTTTTATATATTTATAATTAAATTTTTTTTATGAAATATGACACAGCATTTTTTTTATACTTCAGCATTGCAAGACTTTTTTTTTTTCAAAATGAAAAAAAAATTCATATACTATATTTCATTAGAGAATATAATAATAAATATATAAAAATTTCATCTAAATTATTTTTTTAAGGTTAAAATACACATAATTTCTTAAATTTTGTACCATATATACAAAACTTTCTTGTTATTTAAAATTTGATATTAGATTCCCTTGAATTTTTACTTTTATGCAGAGAACTCCACTTCATTAATAATTTTGTTAAAAACTAATGGATAAATGACATGCTATACTTATTGAAATCCCATGATGCTTATGTAGCACTTGACATAGTATTTTATTAAATACCTCATATTTACAACTAAAAGGAGGGCAAAAAGGAAATTGCCGTAATTCATTGCGTCTTTTGTTCTGAAAAATTTAATGCATATGAATATGACACTGATCTAAGTTGATCTGGAATCTTGTGCTTCTTGTACAGGTATTAATCTGATTTTTTTTTTTTTTTGGGTATTGTTGTGCTTATGAATACCAATCTGTGTTTTGGAATTTTAGGAAATTTTATTCGTTTTTGTGGGAAAATTTTTGGCATCTCAAATATTTATGAATGATTTGGAGTTTTCTGCATCTTTGAGAGCTTGTTGCTTTTGATCTGGCGCGCAGTGAAGCATATTTTTTCTCTTAATCGTGCTCAAGCTACGTTTTGTCTTTTTGGAAAGAAAAAAAAAAGTCGAAACCCATAGCTGAATGTATGTAGCAATTTTTTTGAAGATTTTGGGTTCGATTTTTATATGGGAAATGTTCCTCACATGCTTCTAATACATTCTACTTCATCAACTGCATGAAAATCACAAATCTGAGTTGGGTCGAAGAGAGAAAACTTTTGGGCATGGGCATTTTGGTTTTTTTTTTTTCCACCAAAAATTGATTTTTCTTGGCCCTAAATGCTTAAACCTCTGTTGAGAAGGTTTCCATCATGTCATTGAGATTTAAAATCAAGTTGAAAGTGTTAAAACGGTGCTTGGAAGTCTTCCATGGCGGCCAAACCACCATTGCTGGAGCTGCAGCGCCGTGCTGATGAAGGAGGTGCATTTGGGTTCGATTTATTGTATTTTTATTAAAAAATTTATAGTTTGAAATCCTTCTTTTTGTCCTTGTAAATGTTGGGTATTTAGTAAAATGTTATTTCACATGCCACGTAAAGGGTGACTTTAATAAGTTTAACATATCACTTATTTGGTTATAATTCAATAGAATTACTAGCTGGATGAATTTGTTTTTTGGGTATAAAAATAGAAGTTTATAAGAATTTAATATCAAAAATTAAATATTAGATGAATTTTGTACATTTGGCTCAAATTTAAAAAATTATGTGTATTTTAATTTTTTCAATATTATTTTTAATAAAAATGCCAATTTATGAAATTACTTGAAATAAAAAATTAACTGAAATTTTTCATGACCGATCGCGAGTCGAAGATGGGAGGGACAAGGAGAACGAGAGTATCATATGACTTGTCGTTTTATTCCTGCAAGCTCTATCTTAGTGATAGATACAACCTGGTAAGGTTTCTCAATAATAATAATAAGAAAAGTTCACATTGCCGGAAATTTAATAATAAATGGAATCATTATATTTTCATCAAAGGATTTCCCGTTTTAATGTTAAATATGTTGCATTAAACTAAGTATATTTAGCCTACTGCTTAATCATGTTATGTAAACCAATTTGATAGATTAGTTACATTATAGAATTCTTTAGTTTCGGCACTAATCAAACAACTGCTATTTTTTTTTTTTCCGGATTGATACCTCCTTTGGAATCCAAATGTATTTTTTCTAATTTAAAGAAAAAAAAATCTTTTTACTACTGCCATGGCATGGTAGTTAGGCTAGCACGGAACAAAGCTTGTTCTGCTCCCAGTTTTTGTGCCAGAGAATGAGGTTCTACGCTTTCTGCTTTATACCATTCTCAACTTTTTAGCCAAGGTAAAGCAAAGCATTTTGCTTTCCTTTAAGAACAATAGAATAGGTTTTTCTTTGCATAACCGAGAATAAGCTGTTTCTTATTTCACTAAAAGTTTAAAAATGTGTGATTTCTTCAATCTTAGTTAATGAATTATCTTTTAACCTAGGAAAAATCTTAATTCTTCCAAATCCGTATGAAATGGAATGAAAAAGATTCCATTTTATTCTTTTTCTTAATATTTATTATATATTTATTATGATTATTCAATAATATCATGCTTTTTTTTATTATTTTTTCTAAAATAAAAATATGAGGGTCAAATTTTATCAATTCTATTTACTTTTTTTTTTTCATTTCAAATTCGATACTTAAAAATTTTATTTTCTGAATAGGCCTCAAGAGTTGCAAAAGAATCAAAGATGAGTCACTGACCATTTGCTTCTTCCCTCAATACACAAACGCATGAACTTTCTCCCGGAAAAGCTCTTTCCTCCCATAGTGGCATAAGAAAATATTCATCCGACATTGATAATTACATTACAGAGCACCTTCATTAAATATCATCAACATAAGTACACAGCTTTGCTCCTCAGTTCTGCACATACTTTACACATTTAATGTCAAACTCAAAATACATTATAGTATTAACAAAGACAAAGAGCCAACCGTCAGCAGCATTAGTAAGCCAGAGGTTTAAAAACACTGAAACATTTACAACCTTTACTCTTACATACACGTGACTTGACATTGACATGGCACCTTAACTCTTCACTGGTGAAACCAGGGTCTCAACATAGACTTCTGCATCAAACCAACCCTTTCCACTTTCAATCCTGGGACACTTAAATGACTGATCCTTTGGGTCATACAGAACCAAGTCAAATTCAAACATCAACAGGACTTGACCATTCTTTGAAATGCAATATGGCACTGAGTATGAAAAATCTTCAGGATTAGGCAAATAAGGAATGCTTACCAATTTCACCCAAGACTCTCTGACACCATAGTCCTTCATTAGCCACACAACAAAATGGGTTTTCTTGTAGTCATAGTTCATGCACAGACAACCCCTCAAAACACCCAAAGTAGGCGTAGAACAATCTTCCTTCTCATAAACAGGAGGCAGAACTTCCCTATATGTTTCCTTATGAAGATCCAAAGAAACAATTACCCACAAAGAAGTTGAACCAACAGAGCAATTCGCAGCCCAATTGAGAGACCCACTAACGAATTTCCCAGAATTTTGGTAGGCTGTAACACCAAAAGGGAAATCCTGAATCTTCTTCCATGAATTAGAAGCCACACTATAAACCTTCACTTTAGTTTCACTGAAATACACATTGGGGTCACAAAACACAGCCACAACCTTGTAATCGTCATTGACGTGATCATAACCAAGCCCAAAAGCAGTGTAACATCCAGGTCTCCAATTGTTACCCAGAGGTGGCGATTTCTTCGATACTCTAATTGATGGGTTCCAAAGAAGCACACACTCCCCTTTAATGGCGAAACAGAGCAACCCATGACAAGAGCCTATGATACCATCATGGCGAAACTTGTTCTTTACCGGGTAATTAAGGTCCTCACAAATGGTGGATGGGTTATTGAACAAAGAGCTCACATAGCAAGATTTGAGATTGAACTCAGCAGTTGTAGAACTTAATATGATCCTATGGTGGGTGAAATTGGGGTTTTGAGTTGATAAGTGAAGGTGCTTCCTCACAAAGTAAGAATCAGAAATTAACGACTTCCATGGCTTGCATACGCACCTGAATTTCAGAAGCGACTTCACTGGAAGCCTCGAGAGAATTTCTTCGATCAGTTCGTCGGGAAGGAAGGGTAGTAATGGAATCGAACCCAGAGTTACGGCGTCGTTTCTACGCGGAGCTTGATACCGATCCTGATGAACTGAAGCAGGTGGAAGTTCTAAAGTTTGATTCTTGGGATTAATGAGTCGCTCTCGCTTCCGAGTAGAATCGGGGGTTCGCCGGGGAAAGGGAGGGCCTCGGCGGTGGCAGTCGCGATCACCGTCGTCTTCGGATGACATAAAGATGACGGAGGAGATTGTGGTGCAGATAAAGGGATTGTCTTTGGCGATTTGTGGGTTGTGAGGTGACTGAGTGAGTGTTTCTCTTCCTCTTCTTTGTGATGTTTCTGCTTCTTCTTCTTCAACCTCTCGCTGTCACAGATTGATTGTGGCTGATGAAGATTAATAGATTACTTATGATTGCGCGCCACAAACATGCCACGACAGCATTCTCCTTTTTATTTTATATTTTTCCTTTTCTTATTTTTTCCCCCTCCTTCGGATAATACAACATCAAGTTGCAGTTGCGTAAATACACTAAAATGTTTTCAGAAAAAAAAAAAAAGCATATAAACTGAATATCTATAATGCACGTATCCAGATTTTAGATGCGTGTAGGTTGAACGAAAAAGATAAGGGTCATAAGAGATGTTGTATGGTCGAACTGCAATTCAGATAAGATGTATATGATTTTATTAATTATATAGTTAATTTATTAACTATAATATTAATAATTATCAAAAACTAGAAGTCTAGAAGTTTCCTTCAATATGATAATATAAATCCATCAATTTAATATTATAATTTTTATGAAGTATTTAATCAACTTCTTCCTTTTTAAAGGAACTTTTAAAAAACCTTAAATGATGATTAGATAAAGGTGTAATTTTTTATATGTTTGTTATTATATTTTTTAATTAAAATATAATAGATATAATTTTTTAATAATATTATGACAAATATATAATTTAATTAAAGAATTATATAATTATTTATAAAAATTATATAATTATTATATATATTATTAAAGAAATATAATTTATTATATTTTAATTAGAAAGTTTAATAACAAAAATTATAAAAAAAGTATATATAAATTATTCCCTTTAACAATAACTTATTTTTCTAATGAAATCATATGATTAGCTCTTGAGAAACAAAAGCAATACAATTATAGGATCATTTGATTTCTGCAAAGATGTATTTTTTTACATAATTATATATAATATTTATTATATTTTTATAATTATTATTTAATAATATTTATTTTTAAAATTAAAATTAAAATAAAGATATAAAAATTTTTATTTACAAAATTATTTTTTATATCATTATTTTCATTTACAGGACCAAACGGATTGCTTGCAATCCATAAATTACTAGGTCGTTTTCAACCTTGTAGGTACTTTTTTGGAACTTCCGACTTATTGTACTTTCGTTATTTATCACAGATGTTAAAAGAGTATGTTTGAATACGAGATCATGATTAAAAAAAAAACAAGAAAAAAATTTGGACTTATTTATTTTTTTAAAAAATTATTAGTGAAAAAACTCAACGACTCGTTTCAATTTTTTTAAATTTCTCCTTCCTTTATATGTTTAACTCTCACGATTTGAAATATTAAAAAAAATTTTTAAATAAGAAGAACAAAAGTGATCATTTTTTGGATCCTCAAACATTCCTTAGCTGATTCTGACCAATTAAGGAACCAGAAATCAAAGAATTTCCAGGACTTTAATACAAACCTGATCGATTGCAGTAGTATCTATCTGCAAGTCTTGGGTGGGGTTCTGTCTTACTGCATCATCACCGAATTGCTGCGGCTTCTTGCGTCGCTATAGTTTGTATCTGCGATTTTCAGTGGCGGTGAGTGGGTTTTCCTCTTCCTCTACCACACCACTCACTCTCAGAGAGCTTGAGCTTTATCTTTTAGATGATGATGATGATGATAATTTTGTATTTATTATCAGTTAGCCCCAGAGTCGTGTCACTACAGCATTCTTTATTCCTTTGTTTATCTCTTCATTCTCTGGATAAGACAACAGCAACTTGAAATTTCTTCTGTGAGTCACTCAAAAGTTGCTTAGCAAACGACAAATTATGAGAAAAATTGAACCTGGTAAACCCTGTGATGATATGGACATATCCTCATCTTCAATCTTTGCGTTGCGGTACATAGTAATTTTAATAATTTGTGTCCCTAAGAATTATTTGTTTCTCTGTAGCTTGTAAACTTGTTCTAAAACTATTGGTTGATCTATTTTAATGTTTATCATCCAGAAGATTCTTGGTGCTCGGTTTTTTTTTCATTTATTTATTTAAATAACATGAAATGTTTATTTTAAGTGATGATTGATTTCTAGAAATCATCTTCTGATGATAGTCGTTAGTCAAGCATTCTGGCTACTCCACCTCTAAATTCTTTTTTAACGGCTTACAAAATCATCATTTGATATCAAACTTTCGGTGAAAATTTGGAATATTCCACTATAAAGATCGTTTCAGAAATATAATGATTAAATAACAAAATAATGATTTAATTCTTGAATTATTGCACATATTTAAGATCCGTTTGATTTGGTGTTTGAAAGGTTAAAAAATCTATTTACACTAGTAAACATGAGTTTGCTTTATCTATAAGTCTATTTGGTTATTTGTTCAATTTTTCTCCCAAATTACATTCGGCCTCCAAACCTCCATTTGTATGTAAGTGACCAAAAAAAAAAAAACTGCCTCTGTGCTAAATAAATCTCATTGATGTCCCAAAATTACTTTTTAAATAAAAGTTTTCAAACATAAATTAAGGTCACACAAGCATATTTTTAACCAAAATCAAGTTTTCACAATTCCAATCCTAACGCACACTAAGTTTTGCTCCCAAATTAACTATAAAAAATAAGTTAATTTTTTGTAATTTTATATGTAAGACTAAGGTACAATAACTTTAAGGTAAGTTATATTTATTTCCTTTAATAAATATTTAAATTACACACCATTATTTTTACTTTGAAAATCTATACTCTTCATAAAATTAAAAGATGTGTTATATTGATTTCTCATGCAGCAAAATATTCTTATATCTATTAATTTTATAATATAATAGACATGAAATATATTTTTGATTAATATAAAAATAGTCAATTTTCTAAATTTACCATAAATCAAATTTATAAATTTCAATACAAAATAAATAATATTGAAATAAAATTTTAAGAAAATTTTTTTTAATAAATTATATTTTTAATAAAAGAAATTAATATTATTTTTGAAGATATCTTAGTCATGTTTTAGTTTTAAGGAAATTTATGTATATTTTTATAATAAAAGAAAGAAATGTGTAATTTAACATTTCTCCGATAAAAAAAAAGTAATTTACTCATTAATCTACTATATTTAAAGACTAACTCAAACAGTTATTGACTTTTAACTAGTGGGGATCCTTCAATGTTTCATTTAAAAAAAAAATTCTTCAAGTTTCCAGGACATGGAGTAGAAAAGAAATTAATTGAGGACGTTTCCTGTGTGCTTCTTGAACACGGTTTTTTGAGCCAAACACTTCTATATATAAAATTAAGTATTCAAATTCATTTTAGTAAAAAAATATTACACTGATATGCTATAATTTTCTGGAGAATATGATGATATTCTTTTTGTAATTTTTAAAAATCAATAATAATGTCACCAAATTTTAAATAATTGGGTGGCACAGCCACCAATTTTTATGAATTTGAAAATTTTATATTCATAAATTAAATATGTAATACAGTTGGAAAAAATAAAAAATGATATATATTTTTTTTATCTCTTTATCTTTAAATACATAAATACATGGATGTGAAAAATTCAATTTAAATTTTTAAACAAGTCACAGAGTGTGTCTTAGTCTATCATCGTAAGAGGGCTTCGGTAGACTACACGGCAAGCTAAGTGTAGCCTACCAAAGTTACTTACGAGCGTCAAATCGACCTTGACCGGTTGGAGAAAAAATAAAAAAAGAAGTAAATCTCACATGTTGACAACGATTTTGTGGTGTTAGTTTTCCAATAATTCCTGCTTTCCCAATTCAAGGAATGGAATCTACGGTGGCTACAGCAGTGAGGGGTTACCGTGGATCATGGCAATTCAACCTCATCAAGTTAATTCCACAAGCAGGTGGAAATTATGCTGGCGCAATGTCAAAATCAATCGCTCATATTTAAGAAAACAAAAATCAAAAGGAAAAAATAAATGTAGAGATGAATTAAACATGAATGACAAACAATTATCTGATAGCAACTTTTATATTCAGTTGATGATTATTTATTTAGATATGACTTTTTATATTTTTATTATTAACGCCTTTATTTGTACTTATCTAAATGTTCGTTAGTTAGTAACACCTTTATATATACTTATCTAATAAAATCTAATAATAAAAGTAATATCATTTTGATATTATTTTTAATATTTTTATGATTAAAATTTATAATAAAATCTAGTCCAAATGATTATTGAAGAAAATTATGTAAAAATTTATAAGTATTTATTATTTTTTTTATAAAAATATGATAAATTAAAAATATTTTCTAAAAAAATTAATTAAATGTTTAGAAAATATTTTTTTTTCACAATTCAAGATTATATAATTAATGCTGTAACCAGTCACTACTGTTGTAACCACCACTGACTCCACACCTTGAACTGGGAGAGCAAGGAATTATTGGAAAACTAGTAGCACAAAATCGTTGTCATCATTTGAAATTTGCTTTTCAATTTTAGTAAAATATAATTTTTTTAATTTTATTAAAACTATACGAATCTCTTATTTATTTTCAAATCTTATATAAAATTTTTATGAATTTTGTTAAAATTATATAAATCTTCTTTTTATTTTTTAAAGCTAATACAAACTTTTATTGAGTTTTGCTAAATTACACAAACATTTTATAAGTTTTTTTTTGAAATTATATAGACTTTCTTTATATTTTCAAAAAATATACAAACCTTCCTTAAAAATAGAGGGGATATTTGTATAGTTTTAGAAAAATTAAAAAAAAAAATTGTATAACTTTAACAAAATTCAAGAGGAATTTGTGTTGGTTTTGACAATAAAGGGAATATTTGTGTAATTTTAGCAAAATTCAAAAGAGATTTTGTGTATTTTTATCAAAATTCAAGTACAATTTATGTAAGTTTTAAAAATATAAAGGAGGTTAGTATAGTTTTAGTAAAATTTAAGAAAAAAGCATGTATTTTACCCTTTAAATTTTGTTATCCCTTAACTCACCAAGGTCAATTTGACCTTGACTAATAGCTTTGGCAGGCAACCTACCAAGGCTTGGTCATTGTGATAGGCTGAACTTGGTGGCTTAACCACTTTGTTTGACAAAAAAAGTTACTAAATTTTTTAAAAATATAGTAAATGAATATAATATTTTTTGTTGACACAAATTTAAATATTTAATTTTGTTTTATGTATAATAGTGTCTGGCTCAAAATCCCTTGAACATGGCTGGAGCATCTGAACATTTCATTGAAATAGGAGTTAATTTGACAAAGCAAACTAAAAACATAAAACTGATATAAATGGAGATAACATAAAAGACAAAAATTATGATCACTAGCAACTAGTATCATATGTCAATTTCTAATCATAGACCATTACTATAACCCTAATCAAACTATTGCTGATTAAACCTTCATGAAAAGATACATTAACTGCTCAAGTTACTTGCCCTAATCATACACTTAAGAGATATAGATATCAACTCATATATAAAAACAACATGCATATTTCAACCACCCTAATGTAATAAAATATTTAGTGTTTAAATATAAGTTAAAGTGGAGTATCATATTTGATAAGCGTGAACATGTATCAAAGTGTTGAGCTGCAGACAATTTTGAAGAGCTAAAAATAGAGAAGTTTATGCTTTTTTTTAATTAAAGAACAAAACTAAAGGGCCTCTAATAACTGCAATAAATGTTATACTCAAATGTGAAAGACATGAAGAAGATTAAGTCTATAAGAAAGCTCTATTAGAATTCTCCAAAGTAGTCATTATTATTATTATGAGCTCTTTATATTGCATCTTGTCTTTAACTTGCATGTGTGCTTCTTTGTCTGTTTATTAAATTTTGGGGTCAATTGGGTTTTACTTTGTTTGTTTTATGTAAATACAAATTTTATAAGAAGATAAGAGTAATGGATGTAGTCAAGTTTTATTCCTATGACATTAGAACTTATACATAGAATATGTTTATTTCTATACATGCTTGTTATTGAAATTAGGAGAAAGTTTGATTTGGCTATTTATTTTAAAAATTAGGGTAAATTTTGCTAAACCTTTTGTTGCTGAGATTGTTGATAAGTTTCTTTTTGTTTTTCATTACATGTTGGAAGTTTGATTTTTATAACATGCTGCTTTTTAGGTTAAATAAATGTGCTACCAAACTTGTTATTTACTTCTGTCTAGAACTTAGCTAAAAGTCCCGGGCAACTAAAGATTCAAGTTTCAATATGAAGGTGGTTATAAACAAATGAAGCCAAGAATTTGAAGACAAAAATGGATTAAGAGCCAATGAAGCCAATTGTATATTATATTTGAATATGTATGCCAAAAAAGATGTAATAAAAGTGTTCAAAAGTATATGGCAAACATGTAGAGCAAAGAAAGTGCATTAAAACTGTACATTGTTGAAACTATATTCCTTGCAAAAAGAGTGATATATTTCTTTTTTAATGATTGTGTACATTTCTTTTCTAGCTTTTGGCTCAACATACTAACATCTAGTATAAAAAGCACATCCTAGACATAACATAACAAAAAACACATCCAATACATAACAAAACACTTTCTTGTAACATCACCAATCAATAACCAAATACATGAATTACAAAATACAAAACAAATTAATCTTCATTCCTACTTAGATGTATAACATCACCAAAGAGACTTGGTACCTCATGTAATGGGTTAGGCTCATCAATTGGAGTCTATATTACAAAAGGAAAAAAAAAAAATCAAAACATCTATTTTAAGTACCATGCAAAAAAAAAACATTTTATTACATTTTACTATCAAGAAACTAATATAACTAATAAAATCATATTGCCTTAAAGAATTGTTGTCTTATAAAAAAAAGGTAGAGATTTTAATTATTCAATGAAAGCAACCAATCAAAATAATTCTATGGTGACAATAATAACTATACATACCATAAAATGGTGATTGTAGGGGCCAATGACCAGTGGGGGAGTAAATGTGTAAGGTATTTCATATTACACTTGACCTTAAGCAATGATGTGGTCTTACAAGTAAAATAAAAAGAATATGACTTAATCAATAAAAGCAAATAAGTAAACCAAAAAAGGTAACAAGAATAACATTACATATCATGGATTGCTAATTGTAGGTTAAATTGACACTTAGGGGAGCAATTGGAGGGGTATTTGATCTTGCACTTAACTTTGAACAATGATGTGGTCCTACAAGTAAAACAAAAAATAAATTTTAGCACTTGAATCATTATTGATGTGAAACATTGGCAAATACTAACTAAAGGGTAATAGTCATCACTTCATATTGTTGTAAAATGTTGTTGACTTTGTAGTGTATTAAAACTTGAATCATTCTTTTTCCTTTTTTTGTCTACACTCAACACAACTTATGAATTGTTTTGGTCGATTTCTACCCTTCCTTTTATTAAATCCATTCACTTATGCCATGAATTTACTATCGCTTGGAATCATTGTGGAATCACCCAGGTTATTATCCATACTAATTTCTTCATTACAAATCTTCGATATTTGTTTACCTAACTCAACAACAGTTTTATATAAAAACAAGAATGCTACATTGTTACTAGAAACTTTAAGTCACTATTAGTATAAGCTTGAGATAAATTTCTCTATAACATTGTGTGGTAGCTAGCTTCGCATCTCTTGTGATCTCATTTCTCCTAACTTCATTTAGAGCACCACTTCTTGCTTTTCTCAACCACCTCTTTAAGACATATTGATTGGGCACCAACATGACATCCATGATATTAAACACTTTCAATGCATGACAACATAATATACCAATGGTTTCAAACTTTTTGCATGAGTAAGAAATAAACTTCTCATCTAGGTTGAATGAAACCCTCCATTTTCCTGCATAGTGGATATGGTAATGACATAGTCAATCAATGGATAAGTCTTTGTCCTATGCTTTACATAGGTAGTTTCATATATCTCCCACTTTTTTTAAAAGAGGGCAAAAATTGTGGGAGTGTAAATTTATGCCATTTAAAGTAACATAAGGGAAAATTGACTATTTAATCATGGCATTTTTTGCCATGCTTGGAATTCACATTTCAACTCATTATATTGTTTATCTTCTACCACCTTTCCAAATTACTTGAAGAACTTAATGATATCCACTGTCGCATTCGTACAACTTTTGATGTTATATTCATACTTTCACTGAGCTGTGCTTCACATATCTAGTGTGAAAACTCTCTTCATATGACATGCAACTCATTTTTCCTTTATACTGTACACATGGCTCAATCAAGTGTTTTACTTCAAGCTCTATCAAATTGCCTAGGTGTTTGATACTATTTTGCATTAAGTGCCATGCAGAAAGTCCAAGTTACATGTCAAGCCAAACCTCTCTAGACGCTTAAGTCATGCCTTTATTCTAATTAGTGAAAACAATTTCAAGCTCTTTTTTTTATTATCATCTTCAAAAAAAAAAATTAACAATTACTTGAAAGATTTTATAGTCTTGTCATATAACAAAGAGGCTCCAAAAAGAACTACTCCTCTATAATGGTTAAATCTTAAAAACACTAAGAGCAGTCTATGTGCATGATTAGTATAATGTGTAATGTCAAGGGAGATAACATCACTAAAATGTTCGTAATCAATAAGCATCCTTTCATTTGCCTAAAAGTATTTGTTATTTATTTATATGAATCCATTTAATAGGCATGATAGAATGATAGATTTTGCAATGACTATCGTTGGAAGTATTACATCAAATAACATGCTTCCTTGTATATTAAGCTCCTTTGCCTTTTAGTTTGCACATAGTTCTTTTGATCCAAGTAAGTATAACTAAGATTAGCTCTTCCTCCTACTTACATACTCATTAAATCAAATGAGGCTTTTTCTTGTAGATCGACATCATTTGCTAGATCAATCTGATGATGGTATTGAACTTCAGATAGATTCTACTGAAATAATGACGTATAGGTTGTTTTCGAAAGATAAAGAATGTGGTTATATTTTTCTACAAAGTCATGCACTTTTAATTTTTTCCTAATGTTCACAACTCCCATATTGGCAATTAGTTTTGGTCTTAGGTGGCAAATTAGTTATCAGATAATTTCCTTTGTCTTGTTTTTGCAATCCCTCTTTGTAGCAAACATACTTGCATGACTCAATGGAGCGATCTTTTTGGCTCTTATTGTAATATTTTTTCCTAACTCCAAATCCAATTCTCCCACCATAAGCAACACAAAGCTTTTAAGTGGCCTTTAAGCTAACAAACACCATTCCTAATTTCAACTTCCAATCAGCTTTAATATTAGGATTTTTTTTAAAAAGAAAGTTTGACATACCTAATTCCCTATGAATCTTATATTAACATTATTTTGCAACAACAGAAACAACATTGAATCTAATTAAGCAATGCCATACATGTACATAGTGGATAAATTTTTGTTAAGTGATTGATCTTAATTTGAAAGTTCATTCCTGTATCGATCAAATGCATGCCACAAACATTAAACATAAGCAATGGTTTATAGTACTATTACTCTAAATTCTTCTAAGAGTTTTAATTATAATTTCTACTTCGACTTATATATTAGTATTGCTGAACATTTAAGCTAATCTTAGAATACAGTAAAATTGAAACCAAAGTGAAAAAGTAAATTTCTACTAAATAATAAACAATAGTAGTTTATTTTACAAAAGTCTTTACAAATAGAAAATTGAAAAAAATAGTGGCCACAAATGATCTTCCTACCATATATAAAAGTTATATTACAACTACTTTAATTTCCCCTATGAGAAAAGTAAAAGAAAAATTACAAAAAAAATATTTTTACCATATACCATGGAGCATTATAAGTTTTCTTCTCATAGAAGGAATACCAAAAGAAAAAAAAAATTAAGTATAAAAAATTTTTACCTTAAATTTGATACACATGTACAAGAACAAAGATGAAAGCTTTGAGAGAGAGTAATAAAAGCTAAGTAAAAAAATAGTTAGAATACACTTTTAGCAATAATTTCTCCTTCACCACATAAAACTCTTGGCACTAAAACATTGCTTATGTCATGTGGAATCCATCTTGCGTTAAATCAACTTATGCATTAGATTTTCTCCTTCAAAACATGGTGTTCTATGCTTCTTGTAGCTTCAAGGTTTTTAATGATCTAAAACACATTGTTTCACTTGCTGAAATGGTGCATTTTGGCCTTTAATGTCACATGGTTCATTGGATGAAATGAAGAAGCATTGGATGGCCAAATTTCATGGCACAAAAGACACACTAGATACTATAGGCATTGGAGACTATTCAGATTGCCAAGGGGAACTTCATGCATATCTAAATCTCCAGTTGGTAAATCTTGCTCTAAGGCTTGTCAAAAATTATTTTCACTAGTTTATTTTTTCTTTTCAAAACAAGATTGTTATAGCTAAACTTGTATGAATTATTTTTTTCCTTTTAGAAATGTCAAAATTATATATATATATATATATATATATATTTATGTATGTATGTCTGTATGTATATATTGTATTTTGAAAATATATGCTCCTCTATCTTAAAACCAAATGATGTAATAAATTACAATTACAATTATTTTTAATTAAAATACTCTATATCTATTACTTAGATAATATAACAAGTATTATATATATATATATGTATATCCAATATAAAATAGTCAATTTTTTAAATTTAACAAATTGTAAAATCATTTAATAAAAAATACTAAACAAAAAAACAAATTCATAAAATAATTTTTAAATTAAATTAAATTATAAATAATAATTTGATTTCAAGAATAATATTTATATTAAATATATTGTATTAAATATAATAAAATTTAAAGATAAATTAAATTTATAGTTCTCAACAAAAAAATAAATAATATTAAAATAAAAATAAAATATATTTTTAATAACAAAATTAATATTATTTTTTAGAATATTTTAATTTTAAAAAATAAGTATATATTTTTAAAATACAAAAATTTCATAATTTAGACATTTTTTTAAAGAAAGTTTCCCTAAAAATAATCATTTCATCCACACTAAATTAGTTGCCACTTTCTTGTGATTCACAACCTAAATCAAGAAATAAGAATACAATCTAAAGGAGATATTTTACAATTAGCACATCCTGATCTAAATGTCAAAAACGTAGATGACACTACCAATAAACATTTAATAAACTACATTATGTAGCCATATTACTCAATGGATTGAAGGCATCTAGTGTTGATCATCCACAACACCTATTAATTAAACAAGTTCTGGAGCACTTTAATTCCAACAATCCAACATCTCAATAAAAAGAAGTTTTGTAAATGCTTTTGTTAAGTACTCATACATATCATATGTTCTCCTTTGTTAAGTACTCATACATTACTTAATTACAACACATAAAATTTATACCATTTGTTTAGCAGCTACCAATTTTTTAATAACAAACTTGCTGAGTGTAAAAGTAAAAAGAGAGTATTTTAAAAAGGTTAAATCTCATATTGCTTAAATTAAAAGAGTTTTGAATGCATATATTTGAAGATATATTCTTGGGCTAATAAAAGAGTTAAGGAAGGAGGTAGGCTCGTGTACACAAAAGTGAGTTAAGTAGGACTCAACTTAGTTAAAATTTATTGATTTCTCTCTTGCACTTTAGATAATATGTAGTAGGAAAAGTTTTGCACAAATTTGTTTAACCGAATGAGGCTTCTATAAGAGGTTAAAATTTTTACTTTATAAAATTAATAACATGGTTTTCAATTTTACTATTGGTTTTCAAAATTTTTCCATTGGAAATTATGTAACATCCTTCTTTAATACTATTGATTTTGTAACCTTCTCTCATAACTCTTCTTTAATCTCCAACGTCTTACAGTTTTGTGTCCCTAAACCTATATTAGGAAGGACTTATTTTATCCTTGAGGATATTTGTGAAGGTGGAATAATCCTTAAGGACAACATCTTATGACGTGACTCAGATTTTCAATAATATTATTCTACCTATACTCTAAGGATTATTGAGCTTGCTGCTACCATTCTTACTCAATCCACTGCCTATAGTGTTTTAAATGTTAGCACTATTATCAACAATATCAACAATGACATTCTTATTGTTGTTCAAGCTGTTCTACTAGTTGTCTCAACTGTTAAGCCTTTTCCAAATATCTCAAAGATTGAGATACTTAGAGGACAGAATTTCCAAAGGTGGCAAGAACGTATTTTCTTTAAGGTAGACGTGTATGGTGTCACTAGCACTCTCTCTAATTGGAAACTTTCACCAATCACAAATAAAGCTTAGTTGATGCTTAGACTTATGCCAATAAAGTATGTGGACATACAATTATTAAGATGCTATTTAACAATCTCTTTGATGTCTATTATATGTACAAGAAGGCTAGCCAAATTTGGGAGTCATTGCTTGCAAAATACACTATCGAGGATGCTAGGAAACAAAAGTTCATGATAAGTAACTATTATTAATGAGAGATGATGGATGACAAAGATATTAAGCTCTAGATCAATGAATATCATAAGTTGTTGCAGGACCTTCGAGTTAAAAAGATCAATTTGCTTGATGAGTTTATTGCATGTAAACTTATTGAGAAGCTACCAAAATTATGAAAAAATTATAAGTAACAACTTAGCATAAGCACAAGTAGTTGTCTCTATTGGATCTCATCACCCACATAATCATTGAGGATACAAACAGGAAAGAGCTTCAAGTGACAAAAGCCAAAGATATGACTTCAAAGACAAATTTGGTGGAGTTAAAGTCAAGGAAAAAGAAGCATGATAATAAAAAGTCTAATCACAAGCCTAAAGTCACTAATCCCAAGTATAAAAAGAAAGAAGTTTGTTATGTTTGTGGAAATACATCTCATTATGCTACACAATACAGGAAGAAAGCTAAAAATAATAATCTTTCTAAGCCAAGTGCAAATTTGGTTCAAGGAGGCAATATAATTACTACGGTTATTTCATAAGCTCTTCTTGTAGGCAACGTGAAAGAATGGGTAATAAATTATAGGGCTGTTCATAGGCAGGGTCGGGCTAGACATATAGTATGCTCGATGTCTGACCTGATTAAGACATTAAGCTTATTTTTATGCCCATGACCTTACCCAACCCGAACAAACCTGATTTTATATTGAGTTAAGGAGGGTTACAGCTGTCGGAGCTTTTTTTTTTTTTTTATAAACTAATACTTGTAATATAAAAATATTTTTTTTGTAGACTCATAGGCATATACTTTAAAATAATATGCTTTTAGAACCTTCATGTTTTTATCAATAATAAAAAATAGCTTGATATTATCAAGCAAAATATAAGTTATACTAATATAATTAGTTTTAGGTAAACATGTGTATTTTCATTATTTGACAAAAAAAATGTCAGTAAACATGCACATCAATGATGAAAATAATTAAAAAATAGGGAGGATTTAGGAAGATAATGAAAGTTGCAGCATATAAATAAAATCAGATGAAATAAAAATATTATATATATATATATATATATATAAGATGACAAGATATTAATAACTAAAAAAAATAACTATTATGGTAAGTTGAGTAGAATATGTCTTCGCCCGAGACCCGGCCCGACTCAATATAATTTTGTTTAAAATTTTTTCCATTTATATTTTTGGCCCAACCTTGTCTGGCTTGATTAGACCCGGTTAGGGCGGGCCCATAGGGCCAACCGAGCCAATGAATACCCCTAATAAACTATGGGTTACAAGGCACATAAGTGCAAATAAAGAGATATTTACCTTCCACACTTCTGTGGAGTATGAAGAAGAATGTGCATATCTTGGTAATTCTAAAACTACTATGGTTCTAGGAAAAAAGAAATATTCTTCTCACGCTTATATTTGGCAAGACCTTGGCTCTAAAAGATGTCCTTCATGTGCTTAACATTAGAGCAAATTCAATTTTTGTGGCTTTATTGGGAAAATTTAGGGTTAAAATATCATTTGAATCTAACAAGATTATAATGACAAAGAACAATGGTTTTGTGAATAAGGGTTATTGTAATCAAGAACTACTTATACTCAACGTTTTTAGATTTAATAATAATGCATCTCCTTTTGCTTACTTGTTTGACTTTTATGATATGTGGCATGTTAGACTATGGCATATTAGTATATCTTATCTTAAGAAAATGCAAAATCATGGTTTAATTTTGGTATTAGTAATGCATGTTTAAATAAATGTGAAATTTATATAGAATCTAAACTAACTAAAAAATCTCATCACTCTATACAAAGGAAAACTAAATTACTTAATTTAATCCATGTTGATTTGGGTGATTTAAAAAAGAAACTATGACTAGGGGGTAGTAAAAAATATTATATAACTTTTGTTGATGATTTTTTAAGATATACTAAAGTATATTTGCTTAAGAATAAAGATAAAACTTTTAATATGTTCCTTTTATATAGGGTTAAAGTGAAAAATTAATTAAATAAAAGAATAAAAAGAGTTAGATTAGAGAGAGGAGGAGAATATATCTTGTTTAATGATTTTTGCGAAAAAGAAAGAATAATTCATGAAATAATCCCACCATATTCATTCAAATCTAATGGAGTAACTTAAAGAAAAAAATAGAACTTTAAGAAAAATCATAAATGCCATGTTAATTAGCTCATTTGGTCCAGATAATCTTTGGAAAGAAGTTTTGTTATCTATATGTTAATTACAAAATATAATTCCTCATGAGAAAACTGGTAAGACTCTATATAAATTATGGAAATATATGTTCTTAATTTAAAATATTTAAAAGTATGGAATGTCTTGCGAAAGTTATGCTACTGGATCTTAAAAAAAGAAAAATTGGTTCTAAAACTTTTAATTATATGTTTCTTGATTATGCTAAGCACAGTGTGACATATAGATTTATTGTTTTAAAAAGTGATGTGCTTAAATATAATATTATAATAGAAGCAAAAGATGCTGATTTTTTTTAACATAATTTTCTTTGAAAATTAAAAATGTTTCTCAAATAACAGAAAATGTTTTTTCCTTACTTGAATAACATCTTGTTGAAAGCTTATTTGAAGGTTTAAGAAAAAGCAAAAGGAAAAAGAAAGAAATATTTTTTTGAAATGACTTTTATACTTATATGGTACAAGATGAACCATTAACTTATTTTGAGGTAGTCACATCACCAGATACACATTTTTGGAAAGAAACAATTAAATCTAAAATTGATTCAATTAATAAAAATAAAACTTGGAATTTATTAGATTTATCTCCAAGTGTAAAGCCCATTGATCATAAATGCATTTTCAAAAAAAAAAAATTCTGATGAGACTATTGATAAATATAAATCAATGTTAGTATCTAAAAGATTTATACAAAAATAGAATGTTAATTATTTTGACACATTTTCTCTTGTTGTTAGCATTTCTTTTATTCAAGTTTTAATTGCTTTAACCTCTATTTAAAAACTTTTTATTTATCAAATAAATGTTAAAACTATATTTTTAAAATGGTAATTTATATGTTACAACTAGAAGGTTGTGTTATTTTTTATCAAAAGAATAGAGTTTGTAAACTTATTAAATCTTTATATAACTTGAAACAAGCTCTTAAATAATGAAATGAGAAATTTAACAAAGTTTTGATAAATAACGGGTTTTCAATTATTGAAGTTGATAAATGTATCTATGCAAAACTTGTGAATAATAAGTATGTGATCATTTATTTGTATATGGATGACATGCTTGTTTTTTTGTACAAGTATAGATGTTGTGCTTGAAACAAGTTGTTTTCTTACTTCTAAATTTGATATGAAAGATACGAGTGAAGCAAGTGTGATTTTAGATGTTAAGGTTATAAAAAAAAGGTAATAGTATATTGTTATCACAAGAAATTATATTGAGAAATTTTTTAAGAAGTTTAATTATTTTGATGATAAACTTGTGAGTACTCCTTATGATGCTAACATTTAATTAATGAAAAATAGAGGTGATTCTATAGCTCAATCTAAATATGCATAGATCATTAGATGTTTATTGCATTTGATAAACTTCATCTGACCTGATATAGCATATATTGTGTGCAGATTAAGTAGGTCCACACATTGTCTAAATAGTGATCATTGGTTTGCATTAGTAAGACTGATGAAATATTTGAAAGGTATAATGGATTATGGTATCATGTATAGTGAATTTCTCGCTGTACTTGAAAGGTATAGTGATGCTAGTTGGATATCATATTTAAATGAGACAAAATTCATGAGTGGCTATATTTACTTTTGATAGTGGTGTAGTAATTTAGAAGTCAGCCCAATAAACTATTATAGCTAGATCCACTACAGAGTCAAAGTTGATTGCTTTGGAGTTGGCTAATAATGAGATTGAGTAGTTGAAAAACTTATTAGTGAACATTCCTTTGGGAGCAAAACCTATACTATTAGTATCTATACATTGTGATTGTTAAGCAGCAATTGTTATTGCAAAGAATAAAATTTTCAATGATAAAAGTAAGCACATTTGATTGAGACATGATGTGATTAAGCAACTGCTAAAAGATGATATTATATTGATTGATTTTGTGAAGTTAAAAGTAAATTTGGTAGATCCTTTGAACTAATCCTTAGATTGAAAATTAATTTTTGAAACAATGAAGGGAATAGGACTTAAGTTAATTCAAAATTAATATTGATCCTGACCTAACCTTTATGATTAGAGATCTCATAAAAAAGATTCATATGAATAATAAGAAGTCATTGTTTGTTCTGCTAGTACTTAATTTTCAGTCCCTTCCTATAATGTGAGCATAAAGCTCTAAATAATTTTCATAGCCTTATGGGTGGTGTATTAAATGCAAATACACTTGATGAAATCATCTATATGAGTATGGAGTGGGGCTACTTCTATGAGATCATGACAAAATTTTTACAGCACTCATTAAAACTAGATGCGTGCATGACCTTTTAAAGCGTAAACAATAGTAACTGCAGGAATTGTAGGGATGTAAATTGCTTAGTAAGACCTATAACATACAACAAAGAGTTGTTGGTTCATAGAAGCTATAAGCTTCACTAATAGTTCTATGTATTAAGTTTTATTAGTCAATGTTTAATTCATCATCCAAAAGACACCAGATTCAAAATGTTTACATCCATACTTGCAACCTATACATTATTTCTTTCCTTTTTACTTTTTTTTTGAAATATATAGGGGATTATTGAGTGTAGAAGTAAAAAGAAAATATTTCAAAAAAGTTAAGTCTCACATTACTCAAATTAAGAGAGTTTTAAGTGTATATATTTTAAGATATACTATTGGGCTAATAAAAGAGCTAAGGAAGGAGGTGGGCTTGCCTGCACAAGAAGACAATGATATATTCCATATCCTTTTGTTATCACATATAAATCCATTTGGTCCCCAAAGGAAAACACATTAAAGCATAATAAAAAATTCCTATCATATGCATTCGTCAAAGCAAAATTAGGAACCCAGACGGTAAACTTATATTCTTTTCCTAATCAATTATTACAAAAAGAAGAATACTAATTATACTAAAGAATGCTTATCATAATTTATTCAATTAATTTGCTTCTTCAACTCAAGAACTCATCTTACTATATTGTTTTAAGCCATTCTTGGTGTACTGCTATGCATGTTTAAGTAATATCAGAGTCATTTTTTGTTGACAAAAACCTACTCTCTTGAGCCTTTTCTTCTTTAACTCACATCTTTAATTATCATTTATTCTATAAATAACTTCATTTCTGATAAAGGAAGAAATTTGTTTGAAAGGAAGAGAAATACAGATGTAGGGGAGGAAAAACAAAAGATTATGCATAATGATTTTCATGCTTTTAAAATTGAACATATGAAAGGAAAGACAGTGGTGAAAAGATAAGAGAGCATCCCATACATTCCCTATGCCTTCTTGTTCATTATTGTTACTTATCTTCTTCTTCCTCTTTCTCATTATCACATGGGAGCGAAAGTAAACTCTCTGTATATCTAACTGCTTCATGCCCATACCATTTATAACTACACGAGCGATGCTCTAGCACCTTTCCTCTGTCATTACATTTCACGAACCCTCTATTGCCATATATTCCAACAAATTCATCACTTTTTGTTAAGCATATTGGGTACTTGGAAGGAATCTCAAGAAAAGACAAAACTATGGATTTAGTCCAAGATGAATTCATTCCATATTCTTTCATCAACCATATATCAGTTGTGTCATCAAGAAGAATACATAAATTGAGACATCCTCCTAGTGCCCCCAGATGAAAAAATTCCAAGCTGTAGCAAAAATCATCAGGCAGAGGAATATCCATTAAATTCCTTTGTAAAAGCTAATTCAACTGAGGTGTCATGGTGGAAGGCCAACCAATGAATAACTTCATTCAAAAACGACCTAGCTCTAAGTTCACCCATGGCATTCATATAGGGAAAATGGGTTCCCTCAACTTTTTTCCATGAATTGGCTTTCATGGAGAAAAATTGGAAATCGGATGCCAAATTAGCATCATTTAGGTCATATGATGCTAGAACTACCAATTAGTCATTATCGGAGGCATCATGGCCAAAACCATGAATGAAAGAACAAAATTGGAATGGTATAGGAAAGTATGGCAATTGTTTGTAGAAACTAGTTGATGGATTCCTTATACGCATTGATTTTATGATAGGGGGTATTTTATAATAATCGAAAGTACTTATTTCAGCTAATAGGAATATTTTGCATTAGAAGCTGTTGGTTTATAACAGAGTCTGTTAACATTCGCGTATAAAACTTGCATTGTGTTAGCAAAGGGATTAGAAAATATAGTACCTATTTCCTCTTCTCCAGCTCTCTGACTCTCTCTTCTCTCCTCTCTTCCTTTCCCTCTACACTTTCCTCCTTAAATTTCCTATTCAATTATCTGTGGCTTATCATTGGTATCAAAGCAGCTTTGATCTAAGGGAGAAAATAGACTCTAAAAAGCTCTTTGCATTAGTGATGGATTTGGAGCTAGTAGTGGTGCGTATGGGAGAAGTTTGGAAGGAGATTGCGGCCTTAAGGGAGTTTATGCATGATGGCATGAGAGAGATGATTAGTGCAAAAATGGAAACACAAGCCACCATGGAAACCTCTGTGGTTATGGTAGAACATGATGCACTAGCGGACATTGGAGCTCTATTGCCAACTATCATCGATGTACCATCTATTTCTACCAACATTAAAGAAGTAGACGTTGTCACTGAAGACCTCCATTCCATTTCTCTTGTAGCACCACCAGATCTCCTCGTTGTGTTCAAAAGCTTGCTGCAATCCATCAATGATAAGGATGCTATTGTTCATTCACCACCATCAAACCAGTCCTTCTTAATTCCATTTGCATGGATTGATGTGTTTTTGAATCCCCGTATAGAGAAGGTAGTTCTGGAATTTGGAGCCAAGACTACATTTCAGACCCTATTTCGCAAAAATGGTTTGGAATATATAGGGATGAAGATGATTGAGTTGAGCAACACTCTTGTTAATATCCATGAACTTGAATATTGTTGCATCCTCTTTGGATTGCTCACTTGGTGTTTGTTAAAGGATTGCATTAGAATTTCTCCATCATGTGCTGGTTTTTCAACTTTGTCGCCATTATATGTTTTAGTGTTTGATCTTGGAATAGTTAAAGAAGCTTGGTATTTGGCTTGTGTTCAAGTACTTGGATTTGGTTCCTCTGCAACTTGGCATCTTCATGCCTTGGCTTCAATAGCAGTTGCAGCTCGGCTTCAGAAGAGTCTTATTTGCTATCTATGCATTGTTATTGACCTGTCTAAGGCAGCTGCAGAGACAGACTTTAGACCATGTAAGATGGCTATGATTGGAAAACAAGTTGAGACATTTATCAAGGAATTTTTTGATCAGAATCTACGTAGTCATGTTGGTCTTGTGACTGGAAAGGATGGAGTTGCTCATTGCCTAACAAAACTTGGTGGCATTCCTGAGTCCTATATTAAAGCTTTGATATGTAAAATGGAAAGCTCAGGTGCCTCCTTCCAAAATGCACTAGAGCTTGTTCATGGCTAGCTAAATCAAATTCCATCATATGGTCATCGAGAGTTTCTGATTTTATATTCAGCTCTTAGTACATGTGATCCCAGTGATATCACGGAAACCATCCAAAAATACAAAAAAGATAAAATAAGGTGCTTAGTCATTGGTCTTGCTACAGAAATATTTATATGTAAACATCTCTATCAGGAAACTGGAGGAACATACACCGTTGCACTGGATGAGACCCACTTGAAAGAGTTGGTATTGGAGCATGCATCGCCACCTCCAGCAATAGCAGAGTATGTTACTTCCAATTTAATTAAGATGGATTTTCCACGAAGAGCAACTGAAGGTACCATTGCAATTTGGACATGTCATGAAGAGGCTAACGAAGGAAGGGGATGCATTTGTCTAAGATGCAAAGCATGTGTCCGTGAGCTTTCCACTGAATGTCGAATCTATGGATTGATCCTTATCTCATCACCCCATTTGGCAAGGTCATATCATCATCTCTTTCTCATAGTGCCTTTTGATGAGGTGTCTTTATCGTCTCAAAGTGATCCACATCAGAAGTTTTTTCGACACTTGTTTTGGCATCCTAAATCTTTAAAGATTGTCTATAATTAGAAGCCACTGGATATTCACTCCCTTATCTTGGAGGATAAGGTCAAATTTGATGGGAAGGGCCACCTGCTTGAGAAAAGTACAGGAGAGTTATGGTAGGATGTTTAGTGAATTTTTTTTTATTTTGTCGAGTCTTTACACCTTTGGAGTCAAGGGTGAACTTAAAAGAGTAAGTAGTTGATACGCATTAATTTTATAACAGAGGGTATTTTGTAATGCCAGAGAGTAATTATTTCAACTTATAAGAATATTTTGCATTAGGAGCTGTTGGTCTATAACAGATTTTGTAAGCGTTCGTGTATAAAACTTGAATCGTGTTAGCAGAGGGATACCTATTCCCTCTTCTCTAGCTCTCTGACTCTCTCTTCTCTTCCTCTCTTCCTCTTTTCCCTCTACACTTTCCTCCTTAAATTTCCTATTCAGTTATCTGTGGCTTATCAATTCCATACAAAGAAGTTCTCATAATCATCATCTAGAAGCAGAAAGCCTCTGCAAGAACCCCTCATCTTAACATTAACATGAAAAGGAGGTGGTGTAATCGGAAAATTAAGCTTTACTACAGCAGAATCATCATCGAAAGACGAGTGGAAATCTATGGATCGAACTTCAGAATCTGCTATGTGAATAATTCTATCGGTGAGCGAGGAAGATATTTCAAAATGGGATTTGGCAAAGCGAGCATCGGAAACCAGAGAACGCCATAGCTTAGATACAGACTTGAAACGCAACAAAGATTTGACGGGCAATCTCGAGAGGATATCCACTATCAGCTTCTCAGGGAGGTTGTTCATGCTCGTCACGCTCAAGCGAGGACCAGATGGTAGGAAGTCTTACGAGTGGAAGCAACCCTAAATATTTCGTTGAATAGTTAAACGCTTAAACTGCAAGAGAATTCAACCTGTGGCCCCAACGGGGAAGTAAATCAGCTACCTGTCGGGCCACAAGAATGAGAGGAAAACGTCAATGCCGTTTCTGCCAAAGCTATGTAGCAAATTGCAACTTTTCAGGATTTTCAACGAGAGCAGAACAGATAACGCCATATACATTTCTTACATTCATCACTAGATTGATACATTTGAGTTCTCAGACCCCATAATGTCTGCTCATGGAGGACGCGCAAGTCCGCTTCTTACCTGCTACCTTGTCCAATTTGAATTATTGCTTTGTTTCTTTTGGATAGTTTTGGACTCTGCCTTTGAAACTAGTGTCATACGAGAAAACCCGTTGGCTTCTAAAACGGTGGCACAATAAGATATCCCTACAAAATTTAATTCTTCTACAGCCACACAATTTTTTTTTAATTATTGTTTTCTATACGTTGCTCGCCAGTCAAATCGCCTTTGATAATTAAATCATCAGATTTCAATTTAGCTGATAGCCTGAGCCTTAAAACAGAGGCCTGGAATAGAGCTTCTGCAACATCAATCCCAAACTTGGTCTTAGATTTTCAGGTTCAACTCCAATACAGTCATTATGGTTTCTTTGACAAATTAAGACAACTTTTCTAAGAACTTATACATCACTTCATGATTTTTATGGTGTTCGGAACCAAATTATTTATCCTACTAAGGCTTTATTTGGTTCAACGGAGAGGAGGGGAGGGGAGAGATTTTAATTGGGGGGGGGGAGAGGAGAGGAAGGAAGGGGAGAGATTTTATTGGAGGGAAAGAAGACATTTTAATGATACATTGTTTGGTTCAGAAAGGGTAAGAAGGAAAAATAATAATATATGGACTATTTTATCTTTATATATTTTAAAAGTAATGATAATATAATTAATTATTCTTTTATTTTTAAAAATTTAACATTTTCACTACCAAATTAAACAAGTGTCAGAAATTATTTATAATTATGATTATTTAAAAAAAATTTGTAAACAAATGAAACTAACTAAATAATTATTTCAACACATGTATAATTTAACATGTTTTATTTCATGAAATCAGAACGCATCTGAGTTGAGAACATTGACATGTTTACTTTTTTCTCAATATGGCAATATACCCATATTAATTGGTACGTTGAAATTTCCCCTCAACCATACTTGTAAAAATTTTATATTTATATTGATGTCAAACAAAATATATTTTTATATTTATATGCAATCAGGTAAAAACAATTATTTCATTAACAAAATATTCTAACTACTGGACAGCATTGGTCCTTAACAAAATATACTCATCCTGGACTTGAAGAATAAAACATATATTTTATTAACTAAATATTCCAACTACTGGACGGCAAAGACAATTCCAAATATAATTCCAACAACATTTCATAATCTGCTACAAAAAGATAATTTTCAACTCCATAATTAATTCCAACTACAAAAAGATCATTTATAGTGATAAAGATAAGGAAATTTTAGTCTAAGAATTTTTTTTTTTGCAGCTTTTCTTCCCAATCCTCCCAAATTGGAGGGAAAAGAGAGAGGGGGAGGGGAGGGAAAATTTCATTAAATTTTTACTCCTCTCCCCTCCCCTCTCCTCTAAAAATGCATATCAAACAAGAGAAGCCAACTAAACATAGGGTAAGGATCCTATAATATGAGTTTTATTTATCCTAATTGATCATCACTCCAATAAGTCATAGTAACGTCGATCAGCTCCTCCGGTTGACAAGCAAGCAACTATAAATTCTATAAACAACAATATATGTACGTGTGTGTGTGTATTCCAACACAAATTAGCGTTATATTCCACCTTATTGATGACGGAAATTAACAGATGGCCAGCATAAATATTAACATTCAACTAAATAGGGGCAACAGAACATAGCAAACAAGGAAAATAGAAATCCTTTTTTATCACAAAGAAGAGTAATAATACAATATTGTGACATTCCTTCAACCTATTAGAAGGAAGAATCCTAACAGACTGGACTTGAAACGAAAGATCACCGCATAAACAAAGATATTGACTGCAACAACTAGAAAAACGAAAAGGCTCAGAGATTTTAGCTCTGTTGATAAGCTGTAGTTTATCATGGGGAAGACCGTGAAGGCTGGTTTGCTGAACTGTCCTGCTATTACAAGCATTAACAAAGATAGCATAATCAAATTTTATAATCAAGTGCTTTTTAGTGTCATTGACTACCATAGATGGATGCATGTAATCCCAACAAATCAGACTTTTGCTATCAATATGCATAGAAATGGCGGCAACAAAGTTTCCTTTAGTCCCTTGAAAGTTCCAGGACCTTGTTTATTATTAGATTTTAGATTTCCTTCATTGGAAGACTTTCAGGTGTTGAGAAATTGATTTGTCAAGTAAGAAATTGATGGCCGTGTATGATTGATAAGGTTAAATGAGTTTGTTAAATAAATAATATCTGAAAGAATGTAATTTGGGTTACAAAGGTTACAGCTATAAAGATATGCAGATCTGTCAGCCAAAGGTCCAGCATTAGGAACATTACAATGTTCATAAAATTGTTTTTTATTCTGAATATTTGAAGAGCAAGTTCAAAAGTATTGTGACATAGAAGTGAAGTCTCTCAAAGAAAATACAAAGCTATGGGGCATCTGAAAGGCCATCAACAGGAAAAAAAAAAATTGTAAGGGTGATATATTATGTAATTTCATAAAGGGTATTCACGAACTTTACCATAGAAATATATAATTCTTCATTCAGCTGAGCCAAGATTCACATTGGATTATTAGAAATACTAAATTTCCCATGACAGTCTTTCATATTGTTTCCAAAAATATTAGCTTTTATATTTTCACTTCTTAACAATACTCAAGTTCTATGAAAGATCAATGTTAATTATTGTCATTGTCAGATATCTATAAGCTTGCATAGTTTTTGTAATCCTTGATATGATAAATACAGAAACATCAATAATAATTTTATCCGAAGGTCAAAACAATGGGAGAAGTTTCAGTACCTGATCCTTCTTGTTGGTTACCATTGCCTGTCCGTAATGAAGAACTAAAATCTGCAGAAGAAAATGAGAAGACATGCACACAAAATTTCTAAATTAAGCAGCTCCAGGGAATTTAACCCAGTGAAAGTAACCTGGAGAATTCTCTTATTGATCTATATGGTGACATATTCAAAAGTGCTGGCCCTATTACATTCAAATAGCAGAAGGAAAAGAGGGTACACAGTAAGAGAATAGAGTCCAGAAAGGAAAGAAGAATTATCAGAGAGATATTTCAACAATTTCCACACCCCCATTCAGTGCAATCCCCTTAAATCCTATCAGCATCTCTTCCCTCTCTCAGATTCCACGATTTCTTCTAATTCTGTTACTCCTCCTTAGAGTTTGATAACTTTGGATGGAAAGTAAAGTTTCGATATATACAATTGCAGCTGGCTCAATTCTACACCCTGGAATGTCAAAATATTCACGACATTCTAGCGGGTCTTCTTTGTCATTGCATTTTATTAATCCTAACTTACCTTTATCATCTACTGCAACAACCTGACCATTTTTGATGAAGCATGTTGGTGAAATATAATTCTGATTGGTAGAAATCTCAGCAAGAGGAACATTAATATGCCTAGTCCAAGATGACTTCACATCATACTCTCTCGTCACCCTTATCTCAATTTGAGCAGGAGCGTTCTTATCGATTACACCAGGCCATCCTCCAAGTACTTTCAATTCACAAGATTTGCTGTTGAAATCATCAGGCATAGGTACTTCTCGTAAATTCCTTTCTGTTAAATAAAATGCGATAATAGCTCTATGTGAAACTTGCGGTGTTTCACGACACAAAGCCAACCAATGAAGAGAACTGTTCAAGATCGAACCCCTAGAATTAGAATAACCCTTAGAAAATTATATGGGCAATTGCGACCCTCTAGTTTTCTCCTTGAATTGGTTGTCAGAGACAAGATATTCAAGGTGAGAAACCCTATCTCGGTTGCATGATACTACCCCTATTAAGTAGTCATCCGAGGATGAATCATAACCAAAACCACAGAGACACGCATTAAACCAGAAAGGAGGCAAAGGAGAACGTGGTATATTTTGGTAGACGTCGGTTGAAGGATTCCATATACAATATGTAACAAGATTATGCATTAGAAGCACAAAGCCTCGGCAAGAACCCACATTGTCAACATATTGAGGCTTACAATGGCAGAGTCGTCAAGAAGGGATGCATTAAAATCTATAGATCGATTTCCTCAGCAAATTTTAAAAGGATTCGATGGGCGTATTCGGAAGACCGTTGGAAATGCAAATTTACATAGGGGGGATTGGAGATGAGAGAGAGCCATGACTTAGATACACACCTGAAACGCAGCAGAGATTTGACGGACAAGTGTAGAAGTATTTCCACTATCACTTCTTTGGGAAGGTTCGCCATGGCTGCCAACCGTTTTATCAGTCTTTGAGTTCATCTTCTTCATCAAAGTCGACTGAGGAGGCAGACTCTTCAACATCATCTTCATCATCATCACCACATTCAAATAAGCCTTCATATGAACTGTCCCAGCTCATGAACCATCTTCCTATAAAGTAAACAATTTCTTGCCTTGAGTTGGCATTTGGTATGCAGGTATTTTGATTTCTCATATAGTTGAAAACCTATTCATAAAAGGGTATGAGCTTTAACACATATAAAGAGATCACCATTCATATCTTATTTATGACGTATACAACCTAGGAAATTTGAAATTTTCACTTCCACCTGTTTCTTTTATTTTGTAGATTACCAATGGAGGTTGGATGCCCTGACTTGCTGAGTCGGTGCAAATTTGTAGGAGAGGGTTAGCCATGTTTTATGGAGGAAAGGCTCAGTTTTTCACTTCTTCAGCAAGGGTACAGAGCATAAAAGATCTTTCTAAGAAAACCACACCTTACAAAAGGAAAATGAAGTCAAGCAAAAGTTATGGAGGAGATTTGGACAGCCACAAAATATCACACAATCCAAAGGCCACGATATACAACAATAACAACAACAACAAAGCATTCTCCCATTAAGTTGAGTCGGCTATATGGATCAATCGACGTCATAAATACCTATCGTAAATCATATTTTAGACAAACCATTTAAATTTAAATCTCTCTTAATAATTTTTTCTATAATTTTTCTTGGTCTTCCTCTACCTCTAATTATTGGACTATTTTCCATCTCATCTACTCTTCTAACTGGGACTTCTATAGGTCTTCTCCCGACATAACCGAACCATCTAAGTCTTGATTCTACAATTTTTTTCACAATAGGTACGACTTCCACCTTCTCTCTAATGCATTCATTTCTAATCCGATCTCGTCTAGTGTGTTCACTCATCCAACGCAATATTCTCATCTCTGTAACATTGAACTTATTCTCTTGTTGATTTTTTATTGCCGAACATTCAGTTCCATATAACATTACAGGTCTTATAACTGTATGATAGAATTTACCCTTAAGTTTGAGTGATACTCTTCTATCACAAATAATACCTGAAGCACTCTTCCACTTCATCCACCCCGCTTGAATCCTATGTGTTATGTCTTCTTTTATTTTCTCGTTATGTTGTATGACAGATCCAAGATATTTAAATTGTATGACTTGTGGTATAATATGTTCTCTAATTTTTACTTCTGCGCTAAAAGTGGTGTATCTCTTATTAAACTTACACTCCATATACTCCGTTTTACTTCTACTTAAACAAAATCTATGAGTTTCCAAAGCTAATCTCTACCTCTCCAACTTCTCATTCATTTTCACTCTCGATTCTCCAACTAAGACAATATCATCTGCAAAAAGTATACACCGTGGCACTGGCTCTTGGATATGTTCAGTAAGTACATCCAATATTAGAGTAAAAAGATAAGGGCTCAAAGTTGACTCTTAATGTAGACCAATAGTTATCGAAAAATCTTCTGTAAGTCCACCTTTTGTTACTACCCTAGTTGTAACCTCATCATACATATCTTGTATTGCTCGAATATAAGTTATACGAACTTTTTTTTTCTCTAGAGCCTTCCAAAGAACCTCTATTGGTACTCTATTATATGCTTTTTCCAAATCGATAAAAACCATGTGTAAATCTCTTTGATTCTTTCAATATCGCTTCATTAATCTTCGCAACAAATATATTGCTTCCATAGTTGACATTCTTGACATAAAACCAAATTGATTCTCCGTAACTTTGGTCTCTTTCCTTAATCGTCACTCAATTATTTTTTCTCATAATTTCATAGTGTGACTCATGAGCTTAATTCCTCTATAATTTGTACAATTTTGAATGTCCCCCTTACTCTTATAAATAGGAATTAAAGAACTTCTCCTCCACTCATCTGACATTTTCTTAGATCTCATAATTTCATTAAATAACTTTGTAAACCAACTTATACCTTTCACTCCTAAACCCTTCCATACTTCAATAGGTATATTATCTGGTCCAACTGCTCTGTCACTTTCCATTCGCTTTAATACTTCTTTTACCTCTGTCTCACAAATCCTACGATAAAAAGTATAATTTTGATTCTCTTCTCTAGTATCTAATCTATTCAATTGCAATGAAATCTCGTAGCCTTTATTAAAAAGTCTATGAAAATAACTCTTCCATCGTTCTCTGATATCTCGTTTCGTGACCAAGACTTTCCCTTCTTCATCCTTAATGCATTTTATTTGGTCCACGTCTTTTGTCTTTCTTTTCCTACTTTTAGCTAACTTGTAAATATTTCTTTCTCCAACTTTAGTACCTAAAAATTGGTATAACCCATCGAATGCCCTCGCTCTCGCTTCGCTCACTGCCTTCTCAGTGTCTTTCTTAGCTACTTTATATTTCTCCTAATTTTCATTACTCTTACATAATGACCACTCTTTATAACACTCCCTCTTCACTTTAACCTTATATTGCACGCTTACATTCCACCACCAGAATTCTTTATTTCTAGGTCAAAAATCTTTTAATTCACCTAATATTTCCTTTGTCATTTTCCTAATCTCTTTAGTCATTCCATTCCACATATCGTTAGCACTTCTTTGTATTTCCTAAGGTCATTCCTCCACAATCCGTCTCTGCACATTCTTTTCTTTATCCCTCTTTAGTTGCCACCACTTAGTCCTTAACACCCTATTTTCGCCTTTGCTTTTTATTCTCCTCCTAACTCGTACATCCATAACCAAAACTTTATGTTGAATAGTTAAAGTCTCTCCAGGTATAACTTTGCAATCCATGCAAAGTTTTCTATCTGATTTTCTTATAAGAAAGAAATCAATTTGAGAACATACCCTTCCATTTTTGTACGTGATAAGATGTTCCTCACGCTTTCTAAAACAAGTGTTAGCTAATATGAGATCGAACGTTAATGAAAAGTCTAGAATAATTTTATCCTCTGCATTTGGTTCCCCTATGCCATGTCCTCCATTAACATCCTTGTAACTTGAAGATACACTTTCCACATTACCATTTAGATCCCCTCATAGAAAAATCTTTTCTCTTAATAGTATTTTCTGAACTAAATATTCTAAATTCTCCCAAAACTTTACTTTATGATATTCTTCTAATTCTACTTGTGGTGCATAGGTGCTAATAACATTAAAGATTTTCTTTTCCACTACTAATTTTAATGCAATAATTCTATTTCCAACCTTTTTACATCCACTATAACATTTTTTTAAAACTTATCTACAATTATACCTACCCCATTTCTAGATTTAGCCTTCCCAATGTACCAAAATTTAAAACTCGAAGTGTCTAATTCTTTCATTTTTTCTCCTACCCATTTAGTTTCTTGTAAACACATAAAATTAATCTTCCTCCTAATCATGTTATTTACTATTTCCATTGACTTACCTGTAAGTATACTTATATTCTAAGTCCCAAAACGAATCCTACTCTCGTAAACTAACTTCTTTATCCACATTCGTTCACGAAAATGTGAAAGCCCTTGTTTATTTTTTACTACACTCAGGCGACGATGTAGCGACTCTTGCTCATTTGTCACTCTACTCAAGTTATACAGCGTCTTACTTTCGGGCAATGCCCTAGCATTACATTTAATATATCGATTGCCCATGTCATAAAAATTCGACAAAGTTTTATATTGGCTGTTGATTGCCTAACACAACCCTCCTCTTTTTTCCGGACTTGGGATCGGCTATGAAAAATAATTTGCATCAAGGCTCGTCATAGGCAGAGTTCCGAAGGCCATGATATAAAAAAAAATCTTGAAGAGGATCTTTGGTGTCTGCACGAGTAAAAGGGGGAGTTTTCTCTGAGGGTCTAGGCCCTCCTCCATTGCTGTATGGAACAACTTTTGATATCCAAACTAGTTAAAGCTTGATTATTTCATGCATAAAATGAAAAATTTTTGGTGGGTTATGTAGGAAATGCGGGTATATTAAGTTTTTCTTTATGTCCTTTGACAAATATAAGAGTAACCCATTTTTCATACAATCCTTGATATGAATCTCACCCCTTCAGCTAATTCTGAGGAAAAGCTATACAATTTAATTAAGCTTTTAGATCATTATTGCTTTATTTTTTATGGGGGTCCCTGTCTTTGTTTGTTTCGGCTAATAATACAACCCTAGTGATTTCCCATTAGCATATATCAGTAGTATATATCAGGAGCTATGAGCTATCATCATCATAAGTAACAATTGAGATAGTGGGAGCTTGACAAAAAAGAAAAGGAAATCTTTGAAGCATCTATGTGGAAAATGGGTTCAGCCCATTAAGCTGTTAGAAGACGTGGACATAAGATGAGTCTACATTGCAAAGTAGCCTCGTACATAAAAAAATTATTTTGAGTTTTATTAAACGCACTACCCTTTTTAAAAAAAAAAAAAAGTCTGGATACAAAAAAGTGGAAACGGATCACCGAAAGTGCCATATGCATGAGTGCATCTACAGTGGAAGCCAAACGCAACGTTTTGCATAAGTGAAGCTATGTGGCATAATTGTAACCTTTGATCGAAGCAATGGCTAGGATGACTTCTTCCCAAAATAACACAAGCTTCCTGAAAAAACTCTATAAAAGCTGCCAACAATTTTTGTTTTTTTTTCGTTTAACAATCTCATCGTCTATTTCAAACACACCATTCCCAATATTGTGAGCAATTTTCAACTTTGGTTGGTTCCCCAAGTTCTATCAACTGAAATCGCAACTACACTCATCATCCAATCTGTGCTCCCTCTTATCCATCTCTTTGTATTATAAGTCTTTCGATCTCACTCTTCATCTCTCTTCTTTCATCTTTCCCTCCTTTTTCCCTTACCCATCTAAATTGTTTCATTTTTTTTTGGGTGAATTTCTGTAGTTACCTTGTCTTCTAGTTGATGCAAGGTTTCTACCATACAAACTGACAACTTTTTCTCCTACACCAATTACACGTCTAAATCGTAAGGGAAGTTCGAGAAAGGAAAAAATGTCCTTTTTATTGGTGCACACTCCTTCCAACTTAAGACAAAATGGTGACAAAATGAGAGGACCAAAAAGGGAGGCAAGTCACCGCACGATATTTGCTTATCATGTTAGTTCCAACTTCAAACGGTGCGTTTTAGGCAAGAAAATTTATCTTTTATATCAGTTGTTCGCTTGATCAATGGTTGTCAATTTGCCACGTTTCTTTTCACTAACATTGTGTTTGAACGGGGGAAGAGAAAAGTGAAAAGAAAGAAAAGTGGAGAGAAGTGCGAGAGAAGAGAAATTTTTTTTTTCCCATATGTTTGGAGGGATGAAGAGAAAATATAAAAAAATATGTTAATTTAATATAATACTAATGCTGTTATTATTTTAACTTTTTGTATATATATATTTTTAAAAAATAAGAATAATAAAAGAAATAAAAATAACTTAAGAAATTATTTAAATAATAAAAAGAAATTATTTTTGAGTAAGATAGAAAATTTTTTCATTTAAAATACACATTTAAAATTAAAAAAATATTTTAAAAAATATATTCTTTAAATTAATTAAATTTTATTTTTTTAAAAAATATCTATAAATTATTATTTTAATATCATAAAATATTAATATTTATTTTAAAATTTTATAAAAATTATTTTAATATATATTAATTAATTTAAATATAATATATATAAATATAATAAATATTATTTAAATATTATATATAATATTTTATTATAATATTATATAAACAAATATATAATTATTATATATTTAAAATATAATATATAATATATATACATATGTACAATGCATTGTTTTTTGGGCACATATATGTCAGACTAAATGTAGTCGGATAGTTTTTTTTAAAATTATGTGTAATTTTTTTAAATTATATATAATTTATTAATTTTAATATAAAAATATATATATTATTATTTTGTAAAATATATTAATTAATTTTATAATAAAATTAATTGTAATATTAATTTTTTAATTAATTAAAATGTTAAAGAATTTTGTTACATATATTTTATTATTTTTATATATTCTGATTAATTGGCAGTCGGATATAAACGTCTAAGCTAGTTTTCTCCTCTAAATCTCTTTATATTCGAGGAATAGATCGGGGCATAGAAAGAGAAGAGAAAAGACGGACAGGTTCATCTATATCTGGGGTAGAGGAAACAGTAGACATTGGTAGTTATTCAGTGGGTGTTTGGGTATCTTCTTACTCTCTTTTACTAACAGATCTAATCCGATTAACTTACGAATGTGCAGGCTCTGATACTATTCCTGAAAACTTATCATCCTGAAAAAACATATTGAGAAGTTTGTAATTAATGACAAGTCTCTTTTTATCGTGTCGTTGTTCTGCACGTTTATCTCGTTCTACCATTAGGCCATGTTTCACATTTCATGATATATCTCCTGATAAATGGAGGGACAAATTGCATGAATTTTTAGCATGGATTGATCTTCAAATGACTCAACCAAATGCTAATTTTCAAGTGACTCTCACTAAATTCACCAGCAGACTCACTGATACTTTTCGAGAATGGTTTCAAATTTTCACCGTATTTTTTTCTTCAATTTTTTTTTTCCAATTTTCTCTCCGAGCCAAGTCGGAAAAAATTTCGTTTTCTTTTCCCTCTTTTTCCTTCTCTTCACTTTTTTCTCTATCTAAACTCACTGTAAATAAAATACACTATTTCAATCCCTTCCTGTTGCTCATCCTTAGCCGTTGATGATCCACTACAGAACTGCACATGTCCAGGCACTTTAGGTGATCTGTTTTCCAGAAAAGTGAACCAAGATAGAACAATAGCAGCGGATACAACAGTTATAATAGACGCTTTTTTTTTTTTCAAAAGCTATGCGCATATTGTTATGCAAATTTATCTTCTGACTAGACATGGGCTCTATATAATTGTATGAAACTTATGTTAATTTGAAAAAATTTGAAGAGGAAGAAGAAAAAAAATTGAAAAAAAAGCAAAAACAAAAGAGAAAAAAATTAAAAAAAATAAAACCTTAAACAATTTAAGAATAATATTTTATAGTACAATCTATTTTCCTTTTATATATATACACACTCACATATGATGTGAGGATGAAATGGCCAAAATCCTCTACTTTTCTTTTCCTTCACATGTTGTATCCACTTTAAGCGGTTTAATGAAACTGTACTTATGTATTTTGACATTTGTTTCTCAAGTATAATATTTCTTCAATACAAAAAAAATTAATAATCAACCTCCTCATGAATTTGCAATAAATTTTAAGTATTTAAATTTTAAAACTTTAATTATATAAAATTATTTAAAATATCTTTCTTATTATTTAATTTGTATACCTATTTGACATTTTCTTCATCCTTTCTAACAAATTTGTTCATGACCTTCAAATTTTAATTTTTGGTGCTATGATAAAAGAAATCAAAGACAACTAACTCCAAAAACTAGCTTGCATCGAAGCTAATCCATAAATGTCCTAATCATATGATGCTCTTCATCTATTGCAAGCAAATCCATTATTACATCTCCCTTCCTGCAAATGAGAAGCTCATCTTCCGTCTTCATTACAAATTTTACCTGCGCCCCCAGAGCTAATAAACAACGTAGTAACAACGTTTTCCCAAGCTATAAGTAAATGCAATTACAGGTTTTACCCATAAGATGGAAAATTTTTCCTTCTGTAAGAAAAAAAAAAGGACATATACAATTCGTAATTCTCAATTCATACAAAATATAGTATAAACTACCATGACACAAGTTGAGGTCATTTTCATTTTCTTCTCTTCATTTTCTATCAATTTTAGAAAAAGATGGAGACAAAATATGTAAGACCCACTTAAATGATGAGTTCCATTTAAATATATTGAACTTATTACTTGAGACTTACTTAAGTGATAGCTCTCACACACTTTATATCTATCTCTCTTAAAAAAAATAGAGACAATCCAAATTCCTATACTCTGCACTCTAACAACTGGTGAGCTTCAACTCTCATAGCACAGAAAGAAAATGAAAAAGGGAAGTGAGAGACGATGTTAGGGGCTTATTGATTAAATAATAAAGATATTTTAATAATTAAAGTCAATAGAAATATTACAATGCAACTACACAGCACTCGACGATTTCCCCGCTTCCACCGTAGTGACATAACCAGAAAACATAACCCAGGGAGGGGAAGGAAGAGAATTTGCCAGATAAGTTTTTAATTTAAAAGTTTCGAAAGTATACAACTTATGTGCAAAAAATGGTAGTCGCATAATTGTGTATTAAACCCTTCAGATGTGTCTGTCATATCTTGCAGACAGGTACAATTCCAAGTAGATAAAAGCACTTTCTCATCACGGTTGCCGCTGCTTCGCAAAGCAAGAGTCTACTAGTTTCCTCAGGCGACCCAACAACCTGCATCAGATGGCTTGAGTCACAGTATTATGTAACTACATCTTAATTCAGAATCTAGGTTGTTTATGACGTTCCACTGGAAGTAACACCCCAGAAAATTTTTGGGTTAAGGACAGCCTTCAACTGATAAACCCACCAACTGGTACTTTTTAAAATTACAACCGGACAATGGCATAAAAGAAATTTCTTTTAGCAGGTATCAAAAGAAATATTGCGAATGTGCTAGTTGGCACTTGTCAGTTTAATATTCTCCACTCTCTGGCACTCACCACCGAGATGGACGGGAAAAACATAAATATAAAGCATAAACTGACAGTGTTAGAACTGTACCTGACAATTGGAATAATTTTTTTTTTGGGGAAAGATCTCTGATAAATTATATAGGCATTCACATAACACATTGGGCAATAAATTGGTGCATGCCGCCTCAACAACCTGAAAATTAAAGCAGCAGAAAATCCCACAAAGGAATGTAAGTATCTTTTTGGATTGTTAATTAATAAGCTGGAACACAATGCAGCATTAGAGTCACGATCTCATCTTACAGTCTCTTGTATTTGAAGGAAATGAAGTGGCACTAATAATCAAGTTTTAAATATTGAAGTATGGTACACAGGTATAAAAGCATAAGGATTAAGGCCCACATATCCTTTTGAAATGTCCTACCTCAGAGAATTGTAGCAAATGGAGCCCCAATACACGCTTATCTTGATGATCCCAGCTATTCTCCCAATCTGCCACATCCAGTATATAAACGTGAAATACACAGTAATACATAAAAGTTGGATATTTAGCAGACTGACCATATATAAACATAAATGGTGTATTTATTATGACAACACCAGTCTGTGGGCGATTCATGCCAACAACTAAATCGTGATTCAATTTTAAATGGTCTGCATTAAAACAGTCAAGGAGTCAGAAGATCATTTCAAAACTCAAGTGGTCCATAACTCCAATCTGGGATCCACGACCATGCTTAATCTAACATCTTTGGTAGATTAATATCATCACAACTCACAATTATATTAGATGAGTGCTAATAAGAGTCATATCAACCATGGAAAATTGCAATTTATTCAAACCTAGGCACAAGCTAACTAGATAGGCAGCACCCCAGGAAGAAAAAGGAACTTACTCTCTTTAATTCTTCATTGTCTTTACCAGATTTCCTGATAATGGAACAGATCCTAGCATGAGCATACAGTGAACAAACAGCAGTATTGCCCTGTTTCCCAGGAGGTTGGGAAGACATTGTTAACTTTAGAACCAATAGCTTTGTGGGAGATTAGGAGAGTTTGGTAACCGCTTACAGAAGTTTAATATACATAGGAGGTTGGGAAGACATTGTTAAGTTTAGAACCAATAGCTTTGTGGGAGATTAGGAGAGTTTGGCAACCGCCTACAGAAGTTTAATATACATACATTTACAGGTAACTTTTCAACCTGTTTTAAAAAAAAAATTGTGAAATAGAAAGGAGCAAACAATTATGGTTGTCAAAAATGGGGGTAGGGGATTATGGTCCTGAAATCCACTAGCTTCTTCCCTGTAGTTTCATTAGAACACTTAAAATTTGCATGTTGTTAACGCACCTTATCATTAAGCATCTGATCAAAGTTGAACGTGTCATTTATCAATCTATTGTTCTTCAGGTCAGCATACCTGTCAAGACAAATTAAAGAAACAGAAATAAGGGGCTACCACTCATTTAGCATTCTTACTGCCAACATCAGCTCACAGAATTTGCTATGTTAAACCAAAATCCTTAGAATAACCATATGTTATTAAAACCAATCTTCATGATGGTGGCACAGAAATAGAGACCTGATTGGACACTTGGAAGGATAAAAGCAGCTCTACGTCATGATATATTTACTTAGTTTATAGAAAAATTTTTGTATATGCTAACAGAATTCAGAGCGTCGCTCTAAGTTAAATTTAAAAGCAATATATCTATATCCAAAGTAACACCAGATAAGCAATATATAATATACAACTCAATATCGCAGGACAGAATGTCAATTTTGCTCTAACGTAGGGGAAAAAAAATTTAAGAATGGACTGGTTATACTTTAACTAAATATCCTTTACCATTATTATAGTTTCACTAATTAGGAAAACATGAAAATACTTTTAAAAGTAGCTTACTTAACAGCACCATAGTCAACAGCCTCTGCAGTCTTCTCAACCTCCTCCTCAGCCCAATCTTTAGCAGTATCCAAAGAACATCAAGAATTTGAAAGGTTATCTATCCAGTGCTTAGAATCTCAATAAATGATATCAAAATAGGCATATGCACTCATCAATCTTAGTCTATAAAAATTATTTTGCCGTAGATGCTTGCATGCACATAAGGATGAACTAGAAATTTCATATATGGCAAGTATCCAGTAATTTACCACGTTCAATGAGGGCACTTTTACTGCAATTCTTGGCTTTATCAAGGAAATCAACCAATCAAACAACTCAGTGTTGCGAGTTCAAAAACACTTTCCATCTTCCCCAAGAACAAGACCAAAGCCTACATGAATAAAGCATCACCTGCTGGCAGCCAACCCGCACGCTTAACAGCCTGAAATAAAAACAGAAGGCCTGACATTTTATTTCATTAAAACATTGGCAGCAGCAATTCATCATGACCTATGAAGCATAATACTTCAAAAATGGATCCTTGTCCATGTCCAACGCTCATATCAAACATGATGTGACACTTAATTGCACCAGGGAACGTCATATTTGTTGTGTCACAGAGCCATGTCTGTGCTTCTTAGGTGGTCACACATTTCTTTTATAAAAATAGACTAAATAATAAGCTACCATTGATTAATTAATAAAGCAAAGAAAACTAAGTAGACAATATAAAACAATTATTTTACATCAGAAAAGTCAACCAATAAGGGTGACTCTATTGGCAAAAGTAATTAGCAAATGCAACTTACGACAACAAAATGCAGGACCATAAAACACTATGGACATTAGCATCTGAGAGATACCTTAAATAGCATATCAAAGTGCTGCTGTTGCCCTACATCTGCAACAAGTATAATCCACTTGGCTTTTTCTTCATTTAGTCTATACCTACATGAATTAGGTAGCACATTGCATAATCAGTTTTCTTTTTTATTATTTTAATATTTCCACTTCTGTAATCAGATAGAAATAGAGATAAACAGATAAACAGATATGAACATAATGACTAAAGATGAGGAAAAAAAAAATAAAGATTTTATATTTGCTATACCTAACAGATTTGATTAATGATACATGAAATTAGTTGGGCAAATTTATGTCCATTATATTGAATGTTTATAAACATTGTTAACACATTGCATAATCAGATAGAAATAGAGATAAATAGATAAACAGATACAAACACGAGGATGGAAGATGAAAAAATAAAAAATTCATATATATGTTACACCTAACAGGTTCAATTAGTGATATTAGTTGGGCAAATTTATGTCCATTATATTGACATAGTTAGCACATTGCATAATCAGATAGAAAAAGAAATTTATATTTGCTATACCTAACAGATTCAATTAATGATACATAGAATTAGTTGGGTAAATTTATATGCATTATATTGAATGTTCATAAACATTGTTATTCCAGCCTAAAGAAATCATTCTTTAATTAATTCAAATGAAAAACTAATGTATCAAATGTACTTATTGGCCACACACATACCTATGTAGACAAGACATTTAAGGTTGTTAGTAGTAAGGGGACTTAAGGCATACACAAAAGGATTGAATTCCACTCCCATGTATTCTTGCTCCAATTGAGATGTGAATAGCATTCAAGTAAGAACTTCTTGTCTAAATTACTCATAGTTAATTAAATTAATAAACAATAAATCTATGTTTCAGCAAATTTTAATTCCCAGATTCAACTGTTTCAATTTTATTTCACCCATCTCATGGAACAAGTTAAAATTTAGAGCGCCATCATATTAACTCCAAAGGCCATGCAAAATTTCATCACACAAACAAACTAGTCCTCAGAGTCCTTAATATGAAACAGTGAGAAAGATTATTCATATTTAGTTTGTAATATATTAGGTATCTCAAATTCAACTTCAATAGCAGAGAATACAATTTACACTACAGATAAAAAAGGGAATATTAATTTATCATAAAACTTGACTAATTGAGAGTTGAGAGAGTTGTCAACTTAAAGATTTTTCAAAGACGTGTCTGAATGAACCAGTACAATAAAGAAAGAAAGAAAGAAATCTTACCAAAGTGCTGCCACATCGGTTGAAGCATAGTTGCAGCCACCATCACTCTTCACAACAATAAATGGGTATGTTTACCCCCTCAAGAAATATCAAACAAGCACCTTCGCTTTCTTCAATCAGTCCTTTTCTATTCAGTTTCTCTAAAACCCCAGGGATATATGGATTATAAAAGCCCTCTCCCTGTGAAAGAAGATAACATTACTCAGTGCATCGTAGAAAATGTCATAAATACTTTTTGAGGCAAAGACTACATGTGCAAATACTGCAACTTTGGTACAGTATATTCAATCCATTTGTTGCCACATCGAATGTACATTAGCACATGAATCATGATTGAGACAGTTGGCTCACAACAATGTCCATTCAACAGCAATTTTTTCAAAATTTTCAGTGCATACACTAATCTTGGAAATCGATAAAGCATCTAGAGCAGTCCTGTTTCATACAAAAGCCCTATTTCAAAATTTCAATCCCAGGTGAGAATATAAGGAAAACCAAATGCCTGAGTGGGAGAGTAGTTATGCAGATTCCTAATGAAAAGTTGTGGAAACGATCAAACTCTCAAGCATAATAAAATAAGAAAAAAGATACAAGATCAGAATCTAAGCCATTTGATGAATAGAATAATAAGCATTGCAACTGTTAGATTTTCTTGCTAACTCAAGGAATAATAAGCCAACATAAAAATCCCAGCAGTGAATCCTTCTGGAAGGTACCAACAAAAAGATATCATGGTAACCCTCCCCAGAGTCAATAAAAAAGAAACTACAACATTTACCTTTTCCTCCAAATGAACTCCAAGACGCGGATAGACCCTGTGGAATTCAGCCCAGCTAATTTCACAAATTTGTGCCCATGCCTTGCAATATTTGGTTTCTCCACCCTGGAATTAAAATAAATTCGAACAATTTAAAACCAAGTCTTCCAAGATCTTACATGAGAAGATAAAAGAGGAAAATTCTTAATCTGAAAATTGGTATAATTTACCTGGAGATGGACCATGCCTGTTGTGCCCTCTGCTTAAATTCAGGATCACTATCAAATCTCTGTTTCGAGGCTTGTAGAATGCCTAACAAAGTAGAGCTCACAAGAGTATTAGAAAATAACGAACCATAATTCACTTTCTAACAATGTCGGGAAAATGCTTCATGATAAAGTATCAAATAGATATGCATAACAACAACCATAAAGAGACCTCCACTCCACACATACTCAAGGAGGAAGAAATGTGGGGGCAGAGTGGGAGTTGAAGAAGACATTGCTGTAGCAGTGCATGATCTCCTTGAAGACATGGCTGAAGCAGTGCATGATCTCCTCATGTTAAGCGATTAGCGTTACTGTTTTTGTGGCATTTATGTTTTAGTTTTAGTATAAATATCAGACCTAGGATTAGGGCAGGATCACTTATTGCATGATAACTTATTTAAACAATTTTATTGCAGTTACATGTGTTTTGAGATTCATGACGTAAAAATTTGACAAAATTTTATATTGGTTGTCAACTATCTAACACAACTTTCTTCATTTTTTGGGCTTGGGACCTATTATGAAATAATTTGCATAAGAGAATGTTGTACAAGTAAAAAAAAAAAACTTTAATCCCTGTTTATAAAAATAAGAGAGACATATAAAACTGTGCAAATTATAAAGGAATTAAATTCACAAGCCACACAATGAAATTATGAGAGAAGATAATTGAGCAAAGATTAAGACTAGAGACTTGCGTTACAGAAAATTAATTTGGTTTTATACCAAAAAGGTTAACCATAAAAGTGATATATTTGTTGCAAAGATTGATAGAGAGATATCGAATAAATCAAAAAGACTTACACATAGTGTTTATCAATTTAAAAAATGCATATGATAGGGTGCCAAGAAAGGTTTTGTAGAAAGATATGAAAAAAAAAAAAGTTCATATTACTTATGTTCGAACAATCTAAAAAATATATAATAAGGTTAAAACTAATGAAATTTGCACCTATAGAAGATTTTTCAATAACCATTGACCTGCATTAAGGGTCAACTTTGATCTCCTATCTTTTTACTTTAGTTTTGGATGTACTTATTGAATACATTCAAAAGCCAGGGCCATAATGCACACTTTTCGCAGATGATATAGTCCTAGTTAAAGAGTTGAGAGAGGAATAAATGAGAAGATAGAGATGTGGAGACTAGATTTGGAAGCACATAGATTCCATTTAAGTAGAAGTAAAACGAGGGATATAGAACGTAAGTTTAGCAAGAGGCCCACTAATTCTAGCATAAAAATAAAAATTGAAAAACACATCATACCACAAATCACACGGCTTAAATATCTTAGGTTCATCATTAAGATGAGGAAATAGAGGAAGATATAATCTATAAAATTCAATGTAAATGATAAAATTCAAGTAGGGTGAATGAAATAGAGAAGTGTTTCAAGTGTTATTTATGATAGAAGAGTCTCATTCAAGTTTAAGGTTAAATTTTACTGCACAGTTGCAAGACCTACAACATTGTACAGGATTAAGTGTTATGCAGTAAAAAACCAACATGAAAATAAACCTAATGTTGCAAATGTGAGAATATTGCTTTAGCTGAGTAGACACATTAGATAAGATAGAATTAAAAATAAATGCGTTAGAGAGAAAGTTGAGGTCTCATCTACTATGTAAAAGATTGTAGAATCGTATTTTAGATAATTTGGACATGTGTAGAAAAGACCTATAGAAGCCCTAATAAGAAAAGTAAATCAGATGAAGAGTAATCTAATAGTTAGATATAAAAGGAAATTAAGAAAAATTATAAGCAAAATCATTCAGAAAGATTTAGATTTAAATAATGTCTATAGACATGATTTACAATAGAACTTTATAACGTTGTTTAATCTATATAACCAACATTATCTAGTGAAAAAAAGCTTGTTATTGTTATTGTGTATGTGTTTAAGATTCTTGAATTTATATCTCTAGTAAGAATTCTACTTTTTCATTTGTCCTTCAATCTCAATTTCTATCATTTTGGTATTAGAACTCGGTTAGGCCATCATGGTTAAAACCAAAACCATTGCTTCCTAAAATGAACCCACAAATTCTCCACCCCCATCCCGTTGCACAATTATCTTCTATTGCATCTAGATTAAACCCCCTCAATTCCATGGCAGCTAAAGCTGCGACCCTTAAAAGCACAAAATATAACGCTAGACAAGGTAACTCTAGTTAAGGGCTCAGCAACAAAGGCAAAGCTACATGCACAAAAGATGAAGGTGCTGATAGACCTTGATGGCTTAAAAAATCCATCTCAATAGCACCACAATAAGATGGAATTTCCCAAATTTGATGGTGGAGACCCACACAATTGGATTTTGAAAACTAAAAAATATTTTTGCTATTATCAAATGTCAGGTGAGTTGAAAGTTGATGTGACCGCGATGTATTTGGAAGGAGACGCACTTGACTTGTTTTCCTAGATCAATAGCGAGCGTATAGTTTGGGAAGAGTTAGTCAAAGCATTAGAAGAAACTTACAACCCACTGAATTTTAGGAACCCAACGAACACCTCTGCAATATAAAACAAATAGGTTCAGTTCATGAAAAATAGGCAGGAGTTTGCTAAGCATGCATCCTAGGTCTAAAATTGGCCCAAACATTGCTTCTGGGGGGTTTTACTTAAGGGATCAAAAGAAAATTTGAAAGTTAATGTTAGAATCCAAAAGTCCAAATCTCTTTATAAGGCCATGAGTTCGGCTTTAGACAAGACAGGCTCAATTCGTGTAGTCCGTGACCCATACACTTGAAGACCCATATCCAATTCCATTGGAGCTCTATCTGATTTTACAAAGGAAACCGCAAACAACCCATCTATTCCTTGTACGTTCTCCCTAACATTAAGCCCTTGAGAAGCTGCCAAATGCCAAGCACGGCAAGATAAAGAGCTTTGTTTCTGATGCAATGAATGTTTCACCCCTTGGCATCGGCGCCGACCCCACAGCTCTCACTCCTGGAGATCGATGATGCCATAATGCTGAAAGGGAAGAGGATCCAAAGCATGATGGTGGAGAGCCACCCATTGATCTGGCCAAAATTTTGCTTCATGTGATACTTGGGAAGAATTCAAGTACTACAATGAAGCTTCAAGGGTCTCTAGGCACCAAACAAGTGTTGATTCTTGTTAATGAAGAGTCAACCCACAACTTCATCTAAAATTTGATGGTTCATGAACTCAATCTACTCTTGCAGCAAGTGCCTTCCTTCGGAGTTAAATTTGACAATGGTGATGTAATCCAATGCAATCTCATTTGTAAAGATGTTGATATATAGCTTCCTGGCCTAACCATTCAAGATTTCTATCCCTTTTTCATAGGGGGAGCAGATTTGGTTTTGGATATTAAATGGCTAGCATCTTTGAATACTATGCAAGCCAACTAGAATAAATATTTATGGTCTTCAATCTAAGTGGCAGAAGATATAAACTTCAGGGGGTACGACCTGCAACTCCATCAGCAGCTTCCTTCCATTTACTACAAATGTCTAATTCACAGTTACAAGAAGGATCCCTTTTAGCCATTCAAGAGTTATTGTCAATACATGCAGGGGTCTTTGAAGAACTTATTGCCTTACCACCTCTCAGGGACCATTTCTATGCTATTCCACTAATTCCTAATTTTACTACACCTCCCAATATCCAACCATATCATTACCTATGCTACCATAGAACTAAAATTGAGCAACAGGTGGCCACTTTACTAGCTTCAGGCTTCATCTAACGTAGCTCAAGTCCATATGCAAGCCCAATCCTCTTTGTCAAGAAGGGAGACAAAATTTGGAGATTTTGTGCTGATCATTGAAGGCTCAACCAAATCACTATATTGGACAAATATCCAATTCCAAATATAGATAAGCTTTTAGATGAACTTCATGGGGGGACTATATTCTCTAAAATCAACCTTAAATCAAGGTATCATCGGATATGTGTTCAATTGGGTGACATACACAAGATTGCATTTTGGACACATTGGTCATTATAAGTTTGTCGTCATACCATTTGGATTAATTAACGTTCCTTCAACATTTTAGTTAGTCATGAATGATCTCTTTCAGCCCGATCTCCCTAAATTCATTCTTGCTTTCTTTGATAACATTTTAATATTCAGCTGGGATGTCCAACCGCACCTTCAACATTTGCATATTGCTCTACAACTCCTTCAATCCAATGTTTACTTTGCTAAAATGAAGAAGTGCCTATTTAGTTGAACCTATATCAATTTTTCGGGTCATATAATGTCCCATGAAGGAGTTGGTGTCAATCTTGATAAGATCACAACAGTATTGGTTTGGCCATTGCCGAAGAATAATAAGGAACTCTAGGGATTCCCTGGGCTTACAGCATATTATCAAAGATTTGTGCAGCCTTTTGGAGTCATTACTAGATCATTAACTGATATAACCAAGAAGGATAGTTTCCATTGGTCATCTAAAACTGAAGCTGCATTTTTAGAGCTAAAAAATGCTTTATCTACTGTGCCCATTTTGCAATTGCCGAATTTCAGTTACCCTTTTATAGTTGAATATTACGCCTCATCTAATGGAGCAAGAGCTGTTCTTATGCAATTTGGTTATCCTATTGCCTACTTCAGTAAGGGTTTTTCATTTTCTAATTGCATTAAGTCTACTTATGTTAAAGAACTCTTAGCTTTAGTCCTTACTCTACAAAAATGGAAGCGTTATTTGCTAGGACACTATCTTTTTGTCCACATTGATCATTGCAACCTCAAGTACCTTCTAGAGCAGTGGGTGACAATAAATGAACAATAAGGATTGCTTATGAAACTCCCTCCATTTGACTTCACTATTGTCTATAAGAGTGGCAAGGAAAACCATGGTGCAAATGCTCTTTCCCGACGATCTCAACATGCTGACTTCTTAGCACTTGCTCTGCCCATCCCAATGGATTTCATGGACCCTAAGGATGCTCTTCATCGAGACCCTTATACTCAGCAACTTGTCACCTCTCTTTAACAAGACCCAATGTCTGTCCTTGACTTCTACTTGGTAGACCGCAAGCTGTATTTTCATGATAGGCCGGTCATACCAATCTATTCTTCACTAAGGTTAAAACTTTTATCTGAGGCATGAGTCATTGACTATAAGGCATGGTGGCTATTTAAAATCTATAATCAAGATGTCATTTTTCTCAATGCTTTTTGGCAAGAATTGTTTTGCCTTAGCCATACTTGCCTTCGTATAGGTGCCTCCTATCATCCACAATCTAATGTCTGATGGTTCTGGATGCTATCCAAACTTCGTGTTGTACACAATGCCATGATCCTGCAGTCCTCAAATTTTGTGCCATGTTTATGGCATCATCCATCCCAGGAAAGGATTGTGACCCATAATCATTATGTTTAGATGGTCCATAGATCTGGAAAGTGGAAACTTGATGATTTAATGTGTTAATCATTTCATCAACAATTTTATATGGATATGCCTAATAAGAGTACAAATGAGAGAAGCCAATGGGAAAGAGATACTGGCAATTTTTGTTCCTTTTGTCTAATTTTTAAATCATCATCTTTGATATATACTCTTGCTTTAACCAAATTATTTATCTTTTGTATGAATATGAAGTCATAAAGCCAAAGAAGGATGAAGGAGGTGGACTTGAAATTGACTTCTTACCAAATGCTTATACCATGTCATTCCAAAGAGGCCGTCTCTGTCAGTAAATGCACGCTCCGCCATCATTAGTCTATCATTGAGCTCTTTCACTCTCTACTTTCTTCTATTGCCTTCAAGAATCACGTCTCAATTTAAGAAAAATCCCCAAAATAAAAGACAAAATGCTGCTAGCATTTATTAAAATGGTGGTCTAGAGATACCCAAGAGCTACCTTTCTCTGGTAATCTATCTCAATTGCTGGTTTCTCAAGTTCTCTGATGGACATGAATATGGGAGACAAGCTTATGTCTTTATTTGAAATCTCATCTTCCAAGTTCCTCGTGCTAACCTGCTTTTTAAATATTTGACGTTTTAATCATTTTTCACAATCCTTACCTCGGTGAGAAATTGAGAATGATCTTAATATAAGATATAACAATGAATAAATTACCATCTAATGGGAACATATACCTAGAGTTCCTTAGCATAGGGAGACAGTCAAAGGGGCAAGAACTCCTCATCTGCCAGCCAAAGTGCTACTAGACCCCAAACACTTGCCACTGGTAATTTTCATGACATATGAAGTTGTTGATTGGTTATAAGCATGAGCCAAGTAAGGAGATTTAAGGCGTTTTTATCAGATGTTATAAAAAAAGCTCGTAAGACCAACCTGCCACATGCCTACAAAACATAGGGTCACCAAATCCATCCAAATGAAATTATCATACTAAAAAATTACGACTTCTTTCATTCATTTTTGTTTGAGATTTTTATCAATGCTTGTTTCACCACAAAAATGACATGTATAATATAAAGGGGCCCTATTGCTAAACCAGAATCTGGACAACTAAGAGAATTATTAATGTATCGATTTTGACTTTTACCTCCTCCAAAAAACACGTCAGTTGATGGAATTCCCATTTGCTGCACAAAAGCTGCATATTCTGATCCTCCACCTCCTAACCATCCAAATTCTCCACGTAGAGAAAGTTGTTTATAGGCACAGATATTCAGATTAAACAGATATCCCAACATTTAATCCCCATTGATCACTACTATTCGAAAATAACCCTTTTGAATTGTATTGGTCATATCAAAATATTCCCATCAGTAGCAAATTTAGTGAAAATTATACGAGCAGCTAGCCCCTAATAACCTGTTTTCTCATTGCCAGAGTAAATTTCTCAAACTATGCTCAAAGTGATTGTTTAAGACTATAGAAAGACTTGTAGAGTTTACATACCACACCATTATTGTGGTCTTCAAAATTAGGAGAAATAAATGTCAAACCTAACTCTAGAAGAGCTTAAATAAGCTGTACAAGTCTAATTTTAATATCAGCAGAAGCACATGAAAGATTGATACTAAATGTATAAAAATATGGGTAGATTAAAACTTTTTAATAATTAATCAATAGTTAACTAAAAACCCAAGTATGGTAAACTACAAGTGGAGATTTACCATTAAACACTCTCCCCTTAATGAGGATATTCTCTCCTAAACCACATTGGCACCCTTTATTCAGTTTTAGACTTATTCCATAAGATGAGTTTCATGATCTAATTCTATGGTAATCCTTCGCTAAACACATGTGAAATTGATTCTTAGATTTATCTTAATTACTAGCTAGTTAGAAAGGTTCCCAAGTCATCTGTTGCAATAAATACCTTACTTTTCTTCTCTCATACTTTTAGTTGCAAGGACAATATTATGCTTCTTTTGCTAAAAATCCTACTCTTAATCACCTTCCTTAGCGCCCCAAAAATGTACTTAAATACTTAATTAAGTCATATTTAAATTCCCTTTGGATCCCTAACCTCAAGGACTAAGTGTATGAGGACTTTCATGGCCAAAATAAAACCTGCAGCATCAAAGCTGCAGCCCCTGGCTGGTGCTGCTCTGGTTTGGCATGAAAATGCTACTACATGGTTCATGATACAACCTTTTTCAGCTCATACTTTCAAATTAAGTCGTAAGGGTTAATCATAGGGTTGAAGTGAAGATTTAAAGGACTTTTAAACTCGTTAAAAATGACTAATCATGAACTTATAAAATTTGTAGATAGCATAAAGGGACAAAGGAAAAACCAGAAAATTTACCAAGCAATTGACAGCAAAATAGTGACTTAAAAAATGATGAGTAGCATGCCCAATTTTGCAAAATCACCACCCTTATGCTCCAAATCACTTCCTACAAGTTCTAACTACCTGATTACATAGTTCTCAGTCCTTTGCACCCCAACACTTCAAAGAATTCTCAAAGTATGTCACACCACATAGATCCACTTTACAAAACTATGACAGCAATATGTGCCTTCTGCTAAAGGGGTTTCACATATCCAAATGGAGCAAATAGGGTCCAAATGACTCCAAATCTATCCTAGCAACTTTGAGTGCCAAATGCACTTGTTCAACACCTAAAATTCTCAAAAACACCACAAATGGTAAAAGTCACTATGCCAAACGCCCAAGTCCTACTCATAGTATCTAATGACAATAAAGTAGCTTCTTGTAACCCACTCGTGCCCAACCAAAAATGAGTTATAGCTCACCAAAATCCAAATCACTTTGGGAAAGTCATAATTATCTAAAGACGTGTTCAAGCCCAAGGAACTATGCCAAAGCTAGAGGTGCATAATTTTGGCTATGCCAAACCACACCAACATGCATACCAACAAACCCATTAGTTTGACAGCAACTTACTCTATGACTTAGGGAGGCTCGATGTACCCAAAATAGGCAAATGGCATTCAAAACCCTTTAAACCAATTCACACAACTTTTAAATGCTAAAGTGAACTTGTTCAAGGCACTAGTTATAGGACACCTGAAATAGCTAAAATAACTATATCAAACCTCCTTACCAACACTCCGCTCATTTTTTTAACAAGAACTTCCAAGCATGAGCACCATGCCATGGAGACCTTAACCCCAAGGCTTCCAATACATAGTTCATTCAACTCTAAATATTTTAGGTACCCTTATTGATGTAGGACAAGAGAAGAAAGAGGAAAACATAAAAGAAAAGGGTATTCAATGCTAGGTTTTGACCTAATATAACTGTAAAAGCTTATATTTATAGAATAATAATTCTAATCTTAATGAAAGATAACTTCTAATAATAAGAGATAAATGTATAAAATTTTAACAAAAAGATAATTATTAAAGTCTAACAAAAAAATAACTAACAATAATAAAGTAACTACTAAAACAAAATAATTTAAGCATCATTTCCTAATCCTAATGTTAATAAAATATTATTTCTCACGTTTATCTTGAATCTAGGAAGCACCGATACATATATGAGTATCAAGTACGACACGGTACGATACGTAGGATACGGTAATTTCTAAAATTTTAAAATATGAGTACGAGAATATATATATATATGTGTGTGTGTGTGTGTGTGTGTGTGTGTGTGTGTGTGTGTTCTAACATATTAAAAACTAAAATCATGAATAAGCTACAATAACATAAATAATAAAACAATTTACAAGCATAAATAAGATATCTATAACAAATTATATTCCCTACAAGCATTAATACTAGAGTTTTCAATTCAAACTAATATTCATCTTCATTCACATCCACATTACTAACATTTCCTATGAAGCTCTGGTTCCAAATCTAGTTCATCTAGAGACAAATTTGCAACTTCAAGAGTTTCGGCCCTATCAAATGGCTCTCAATGATCTCCATTAACATCCCACATCCTACTCACTTTACTAGAATACTTTTCACTCTTTCTTGATAGAAGAAAGAAAATTGGTATGAATATAAACCAAGTCTTCAGCCTTTTTTGGATTCAACTTGTTCCTTTTTAGTGAGTGAATGAAAGAGTAGGTGCTCTAATTCCTTTCGCAACAAGATGATGAGCATGATTGACAAAGAAGTTTTAATGCAAGCTGTTAGAGCATTGGGGTTGAAGAACCGTAATCTAACCACCAATTTTTAGGCTCCAAATTTCACCTATCTTGTAAGGAATCAAATAATAAATATACATATAAAACTCCATAAAACATTGAGAGCTCTTGAAGGACCAAGTTTCTCTTTCTAAAATCTCTAAAGTACATATTAAAGCATTTGGTTCCCTTGGTTGAAATTTCAACATTTTGATGAAGAGGAACTCTATTTGGTGCCACGTCAAGCCATTGAAGAGTGTAATACCTATGTAGTATGCAATAAAAATAATGAGAATTTGCCGCTGAGTGACCTGGAGGTCACGGGTTCGAACGGGAAACAGCTTCTCTGTACAGCCTCTCTGTAAAAAACAGGGGTAAGGCTGCGTACATCTAACCTCCCTAAACCCCACCTAGTGAGAGCCTCGTGCATTGGGCCACCCTTTTTAGACTTGTTTTGCACAAAATTAAATGTGGAAAGAATATGAACAATATAAATATGAAATATTAGTATAGCATACTTAGGATTTAATGAATAAGTAAGGCAATAAAGTGATGTACAACTCTTTGTCCAACGATAAGCTATTATTCCATACACAATTTCATAAAATGTTAAATGCTTAGAAAGTTCCTTTTTCTCATACTTGTGTATTGATACCTTCACTTGTTCTATCATTGAATCTCACATATCATAAATCAAGTGTAGTGTAGACTTATCCATATCACAAAATTTAAGCATGTCATAAATAGGCTGTGTAAAAGAGAGAATGTAATTAATTTTACTCCACCAAGAGTCATCAAGAATTAATTCTTTAATAATATTAGCCTTTCCAACATCATCCTCTTTATATGTATTCCATTCATCACTAATTACCATTGTGCAAAGAGACATTTTATGAGTTTAAATCTCTTCAGCATCACAATGGTTGAAGTAAACTTAGTCTCAGCAATGGCATGCAATTCCAAGGACACAAATTCATTGAAAATAGCCAATCTCATGGAATGATTCATGATGAAAGTCGTAATAAAAATTACATTATCCCTCATTTGAACAATCCAATGACATTCTTCATATACTAATTCATTTGCCTTAATATTTTTAGCTACACATATGTTTTTAACGAAAGATTGAGTGTGTGGAAAGCACATGGTGTCTAAAAAATGTGAAGATACTCGGTCTCAATAATCTTGCTAGTGACTTTACAAATGGGGGAATTGTCAATAATAATTTAAACCACATTTTGAGATTTTAATTCTTCAATTGCCTACTTTATCAACTCAACTAGGTAGAATTCATCTTTGTATTTTGTAATCCCATCAATCGCCTTCAAAAAAATAGGACCCCCATGAAATACAACCATAAAATTAATTAATAAGCTTCATTGTGCATCAATCCAGTCATATGTTACTATACTCACTCCCTTCTCACTTCAAGTCCTTTTTATTGGCTTAAATAACCTCACAACATTTGCCCTTTCTTGTTGCAATAAAAAGTCTCTTAGTGCATCATAACTAGGAGGTTTAAAACCAAAAATCGCATTGTTTGTAGCCTATTAATAAGAACTAATGTAATATGAATTGCATGCCAAATTAAAAGATAAATTACCTGAAGAAAACATCCTAATAATTTTTGCACACAAATTTTCCCTAGTTGTTTGGTTGAAGACTTTTTTCAAAGTGCCAACAACCCTCTTTTTTCCTTGATTGTACTCACTTTCAACACCTAAAGGAGATAAGCCTTTAGCGGGTGGTGGTAATGACATTTTTTTCGGTTTTGATCTATTCTCAACCTCCGCTTGCAAATTTTTCATCTCTGCTAAATAATGAGCATCAACTTTGGGACACAAAAATTCCTTTACTAAATACCTTTAGTGAATGCCACTTAACTCTAAAATAAAACCCTTGAAATTCACGGTTACAATAATTACACTTCCAATACTTGTTTCCACCAAGATTTGCAATTTCTCCCTCTCTACTTCTAAGAATCAAAATTACATAAGCCCACAAAGGAGTTTCCTCTTGTCAGAGAACATTACTAGAACAATATTCAACAAAAGCAGTGGGCCTAGGATTACTAGTAGAATTAAAACTTCTAGTGGCCACAATACCTATAATAGAGCAGTAACAACAAAGCATATCACATATCATAACAATACTAGCACTATATGAGTTCATTTACTCTAAATTGATTAAGAAATGAAGATTAAATCCAAGTACCAACAATCTATATTATACATCCATTGAAAAAAAAAAAAGGAGAGACAATCATCAACCTTTGCATTTTATAAAAAATTGAAGTAAGGAAAACAAATTTTTGACTTCAAACATTAACAACAGAGAAGGATGAACCAGAGGATGGAAGCACCTTAATAAGTGGAAAATCAGCTAGGAGGAACCAGAGGACAGAAGGACCAACCACCAAGTCACCACTTACCAACAAAGTCAATGAAAGACGACACACCAACACTAGCCACCAACAAAGACGACGCAGCGCAAGCCACCAGCACTTACTGGAGAAGACAACGAAGGAATCAAAGCCTCGTAAGAGAGATGACACAGCGTAGAGGACAAAGGCAAGCGACGAAGCATAGATATAGGGGATATAAAGAAGATGCACGATGAACAACGAATGGACGTAAGTTGCAGGCGGGGCTTTTAAAGGAAAAAAAAGAGGTAGGTTTGATGCTGCAAAAAATGTCATCATTTGGCATGGGATGTTTTGCAGCTGTTTCGTCTCGTACCAAAACATTTCGGTGTGTATCAAAACATTTCAAAAAGTACCAATGGAAAAAAAAAGTTTAGAATATGTGTGTACCTGTACGGTACAGTATTCGTACCGAATATGATATGACTCATAAAAAGCCATACTCGTGCTTCATTGTCTTGAATCCATAATTTACAAATAATTAATAATAAATTTTCTATTATTTTCCCATTTTTCATTATTCTCTCCTAGTTGCAGAAAACTCGACCTCAAGTTTTGAAATGCAGAAGCACTAAAATAATCTATGGAGCTTTAGGCAAAATGAATACCACTCCTTTAAAATATGATAGCCTAGACAATTTTAGATTTATTAATACATCTGGAATGAAAAATTCGATTAGGTGAAGCAGTTGAATTGGTTGAATCTGAACACAACATTCTACAACTTGTGATTCAACTTCAGACTACCGGTCAGAATTGATTTCTTCACATCTCAAATTTACTTCAATTGTTCTTCAAATCCAATGATGAAATCATCGTCATCAATTTCTCATAGGCAATCAAGAGGTTCCACAATAATAACATTGGACTCGAGTAGTATATCTTCCTCTAATACTTTGAGCTTTTTATTACATTCTTCTTTAACCTTTAGTTCTTCTAAGTTTTTGCCACTAATTTATATACAAAGTTAATTGATGGCACTTTTAAGTTTATCAAAACAATGGTCAACATTTTTTTTGAAAGTTGTCCAAACTATTTTGTATAGTGTAAGTATTTTGTTCTCTCGTAAACTTGAAAAATGAGACTTTTAGAGGACTTAGTTTATGCATGGCAATGCATGCAACAGCCACTAGTGATGAGCTTAGGTGATGTGGTTGGATTTCTCTTTCTCTTTCTGATGGTGTAGTCTATTACTTGCTCCAAATTGCTAAGGAAACGAGATCTAGTGTAGGACAGTGGTAGGTTTAGATTTTCAGGTGAGTTTTGGATGTATGAAAGACGATGGAAGGCGTGGTTGAAGTTGTGAAGAGGCTCTAACACCAAAATTGATGTAGGACAAGGAGAGAAAAGCGAGAAGATAGAAAAAAAAGGGAAGATATTAGAAGAAATAGAGAGAGAATTCTAAAAAGACTTCTTATTATTCAATGTTAGGTTCTAACTTAATACAACTACAAAGTCTTATATTTATAGAACTATAATCCTAATCCTAATAAAAGATAACTTTTAATAATAAAAGATAAATATATAAAATTCTAGAAGAAAATTAACTATTAAAGTCTAAGAAAAAGATAACTAACAATAATAAAATAACTACTAAAACAAAATAATTTAAATATTAGTTCCTAATCCTAATACTGATAAAATATTATTTCTTATATTTATCTTTAATCCATAATTTACAAATAAGTAATAATAGCATTTATATTCTTTTCCCATTCTCCATTACTTATACCCACATACAAACTATACAATACCAAGAAAACTAACATTAAAAGTCACCAACATCACATACATGCCAAAATCCATATCACATACCCAAAATGTAATAAACTATTTATTTACAACTCATGAGCATCATCCCATGTACATCAAAATCATAGGGAATGTCACAACCTAGCTTGGCATTTAAGAATACATACATTTTCAAAATATCATTTCTAGTCTTATCTTGGCATTCATGTACATATACAAGTCAAAATCCCAAAAATAGGCCTCAAGGCTACATAACATCATTTATACACCACATGTGCAGCCCCTCCAAAACAAAATATAAACCTAGGATCATTAGAAAGTATAATCATACACAAACAGCACTGCTTCTCAATTCCCCTCTTAAGGTTCTTTACCTTTACTCAAACCTCTTTCCTAAAAAAGGTTAGTAGCATCCCTTGAAAAGGTGAGATATATATCCCAGTAGCTAATTTAGTCTTCCAAATATATTTAAACATCAAAAAATAAACATCAAACTAGAATAGCATGTCATACTAAAATCATATCATAAAATGCTTAACTCAAGAATAACAAACATGCATACCTACTGAATTATTGGCCAATAAACTAAGGGAAGAGCAACCTCTGCTTCAACCCAAGCTCAATTAATAATACCATGGGAGAGGACTCTCTATCTCCACCCAAGTTCAATCATCAATATTTCATCAAGTTAGGCATAACTAATCTAGTTTCAAGTAAATACATTAGGAAAGGTAAGTAGCTACTTGAATCGTGGTCGTATAGCAAATTTACAATGAACCACAGTACTTAGCCAACTCAAAAAGGTCTAATCTAAGTCAAACAAGCATATACAATTCAATTGTCACTTCCTTCATAATTTCCAATTATCATGGGCATCACTCACAATAGGATGCATATACGTCACTTGTTAACCACACTAGCTTTCCTTTTCCTCTTGCTTCACTAATTAATGTAGGTTCCTCATCACTTTAGTCCTAACTTCAAGAGTGCCATGAATTTAATGCAAGAAGCAACATAACAACTTCAATTAGGATTCAATCAACAAACAATTCAAATCCTAAAATCTAGCTTCCAATACAAATGTCAAATCAAGGATTCAACTAAGGAATTTACATACCACTTCCAACTTCCCATGAACCAAATCAATGAGAATGGAGGCTCTAAGTATTCCCTATACTTCCAAGGCCTACAATTAAGCTCCATGAATCCAACCAAAACAAGAAACACATTCAAATGTTTTATTCAACTATTAAACAACACTTTCCAGCCATAGTGTTGAATTGAGAAGCTCACTTCTTAATTAGCCGAAGCTTCAAACACTTTCTAAATATTTCCCTATGCTTTCAAGTCAATTATCAAGACCCTATATCAATTAATCCTTCCCTAATTCTTTCAAAATTTTCAACTAACAAGGGGAAATCACCAAATCACTATATGCTTCAACTAAAAAAAACCACAAGAGGCTAAGAATGAGGATTTTACCTTTATTACACCACTGTTCACTTACAAATTTCCACAAGCTTCAATTTAGAACTTTCTCTTCCCTTCTTCACTATACATAGTTGACCAAAGCATGGAGGGAGATTACACAATGAAATTTTCTCTCAAAAACAGCATGCAAAGAGTTCAATGGATGAAGAAACTACCTTATACCGAGACCCTTCAACCATCTACACAATTTCATGCCACAAGCTTCACCCCCATCCATCCTTCACCATAAACCACCATCACTTGGGGTGCCAAAGGTAGCAAGAAGGAGAGCAAGATGAACGGAACAAGTTTTATGAAGATTACCTGATCAAATCTTCAAGTTTCTGCCTCCATGCAAAGCTCCCGAGTTTCAGCAATGGTGGACTTCAATATGCAGGAACTCTCTTCCTCTCTTAGGTCACAATGGATAATGAGGGTGAATGAGATGAATTTGGTTAAGTGTGGCCTGATAAAATAGAGTGGGGTACTGACTTAAATGAGTAAGGGCAAAAATGGGATTTTAATAATATAAGCCATTTGATTTACTTAATTACTCTCCCTCTCAACTCTTGATTATCCAAATCCCCTTGATCTATCTTGTTAGGGTCTTTATCCTCACTCCTGAAAATAATTTAAATTAGCCATTGGAATAAAATATACCCACTTATTTCTTACTTGAGTCCTTTTCTTGAGGACTTGAACTAGATAAACATTAGGGTGTGACAATAGGCATGTCTACTTTCTCTTCTAAGTCTTCATTTAGGAAGGCATTTTTTACATCGAATTGATGGAGAAGCCAATCTAGATTGACTGCAAGAGATAACAAGACCTTTAAGGAATTGAATTTAGCCACAGGAAGAAAGGTCTCCTAGTAATCAATTCCATAAGTCTACATAAAATCTTTGGCTATAAGCCTCTCTTTATATCTGTTTACACTCCCATCAAAGTTATATTTAATGTTGAAGAGCTACTTGCATCGCATAGGCTTTTTCCTTCTTGGCAACTCCACCAATTCCCAAGTCCCATTCTTTTGAAGTGCATTCATGTCCCCACTTACAGCCTTTCTCCATTCCTCCAAGTTAAGGGCCTCATGATTATTTTAAGATACCTTTTCATTTAATAGGTTAGCTACAAAAGTCTGATAGGTAAGTACAAGTTCATTATAAGCGACAAATTGTCCAATGAGATGCATCGTACAAGATTTGATTCCTTTCCTTAAGACAAAAGGAATATCCAACACTCATCCTCATGAGAATTCATACCTAGACTTGGAATGGAAGGACTGTTTCGCTCTGGTAGTGGCCTGGCCTCTACCTCTTGAGCCCCTTCTTTCTGGTGTAGACAATAAGCTCTTTATACTAAGTAGTAAACTCAATATTAGGAGTGTGGTTGGGCACACCAGCAGGTTCAAGCTCACAGCCACAAGTGTCTGCTCGGAATCAAAGGGTAAAATGACAGGAAAGGTTCGGAGTGCCTCATGTTTATAAAGGCAGTGGCATATTTAGGTGCATGAGGTGGACTATCTTCAATGCAAAACTCCATTCCGTTTAGTGCTCAACACTCCCACTGAATGGATGTTTTTGCAAAGTATGGTTGATCTTCAAAGAAAGTAACATCCATAGACACAAAATTTTTTTGTAAAATGGGAGAATAACACCTATAATCTCTTTCGGAGGTAGAGTACCCAACAAACATGCATTTAGTCGCCTTATGCTCAAGTTTATTGCTGTTATGGATATGAACCAAAGTAGTACAGCTCAAAACTTTCATGGGAAAGGTAGGGACAATAGTGGTATGTGGGTAGGCTTTGAGAAGGGTGGCACTAGGGGTTCAAAAATTGAGGGTTTTTTAAGGCATTTTATTCATTAGATAAACAGATGTCAGGACAGCTTCCCCCTAAAATCTTTTAGGCACATTCATATTGAATATAAAGGAGCAGGCAGCCTAAAGAATGTGCCTATTTTTCTGCTTAGTAATTCCATTTTGTTGAGGTATATAAACACAGGAGCTATGATAGGTGGTGAATTCCATGCTTGGTCAAGTAAGAATTAAGTTGGGTATTGATCTATTCCCTCCCATTATCACTTCTTAAGACTTCTATAATGGTTTGGAATTGGGTTTTGATTAGTTGACGAAAATATTTAAAGATGGGTAGAACTTATGATTTATTTGCTAATTAGAAAAGTTAATACTAAGCTTTTGCAATTACACATATCTAAGGATTAAGATTGATTCTTCCTCTTCCTGAGTTGCATATATTAGATAAAACAATGTGGAATTGACAGATTTTGTGATTGACGAGCCGACAACTCTAATTTGCCAGAGCATCTTAATTAAAAAAAAAAAAAAAAAACAACAACAATGTACAACTAAACATAGCAAACTAGGAAAATAAGAAGGTAATTGTACCAACAATTTGAGCTCTCTACCAGTGAATTTATTTTAAAGATTTTATTATTACAAACGCAGATTTCAAAATGACAATGGTGAAGGGCTCTGAGTTCTGAACTCTCTTCAACCAAATCCAAATAGAAATCCTTTTTCATTGCAAAGTGCGTAATATAATATCACTCCCACCTACAAAAAGGAAGAATCCTAATAAATTAGATTTGACCAATTTGCATCCTCTCAATTTCTTCTCTCTCAATTTCATATCAATTTGAAACCCACACTCTCCAAATTGACATGAAATTGAAGAAAGAGAATGGATGGGACCCATACTTTCCAAATTGATATGAAATTGAGAAAATTCAATTTGAGATTTGGCAGCAAAAGATCACCACATGACAGAAAACAAAGACATTGACAGCAACAAGAAAAAAGGAAAGTGAAAGAGATTTGCACTCTGTTGACCTTGCTGATAAGCTGCAGTGTATCATGGAGAAGAGCTTGAAAGATGGGAACTGTCCTGTTATTACAGGCATTCACAAAAACAGAAAAATCAAATTTTATGATCAAATGCCTTATAGTTTCATTGACTAGCTAGATAAGATCCATGTAATTCCAACAAATCAGCAATTTGCTATCAATATGCATAACGGTTGCTGAAATAACATTTCCCTAATTAGAAACACTACAATGTTCTGTCTAAAATTGTTTTTTGCTGGATAATTGAACAGCAGGTTCTAAAATGTTGTGACATAGATGCGAAGTGTTTCAAAGAAGATACAAATCTGCCTATCAGGCATCTGAATGGCTATCACTGGGAAAAATTAAATTGCAGGGTGTCGTTTAATATGTAATTTTGTGAAGGATATTCAGGAGTCTTATAGAAACATAATTCTCCATGCAGCTGAACCAAGATTCACAAGGAATTTTAAGATGACAATCTTTCATATTGTTTCCAAAAATATAAGGTTTCATATATATGCTTCATAACAATGCCCCAAGTTGTACGAAAGATCAAGGTTAATTCTTATCAGTTCATATCTCTATAAAGCTTTCATAGAACTTGTAATCCTTAATGTGATAAATACCAAATCAACCATAATAATTCTATCTAAAGGCCCAAAAAATGGGAGAAGATTCAGCACCTGATACTTCTTGTTCACCAATGCCCATCTTCCACCTTTTCCCCATGGTCGCTAGGGAGGGAAAGTAGACTTTCAGTATATACACCTGCTTCTGCATCAAACCCCTGCGAATCCTCACAACAACGTTCTACCAGTTCTCCTTTGTCATTGAACTTTATCAATCTTGTACCATGTATTGCAATCACTTGACCATCTTTGGTGAAGCATATTGGTGAAATGAAGTGGGTAGGAAATTCAGCAAGAGACAGAGTAACATGCATAGTCCAAGATGACTTCACTCCATATTCTCTCATCATCCATATCTCAATTTCACTATGATTGTTCGCACCAATTAGACCAAGGCATCCTCCAAGTACTTTCAAATCACAATATTCATAGTTGAAATCATCAGGCATAGGTAATAATTCACGTAAATTCGTTTCTGTTAAATCGAATGCAATAATTGCCGCATGTGAAACTTGCGCTGCTCCAAGGCGCAAAGCCAACCAATGAATAGCACCGTTCAAGATTGAACCAGCCATTGAACCAGTCAAAGGAAAATCTGGGTGATCCATTGGACTGATATATGTATAATTTCCGTCAAGTTTTTTCCATGAATTGGTTCTCAGAGAGAAGATGTTAAACTCAGTACCACAAACAGACGGACTGGAGTCGTATGATACAAGCGATGCAAGCACTATTAAGTAGTCATCAGTGGATGCATCATAACCAAAGCCAAACAGAAATGCAGAAAACCGCAAAGGAGTTGGTGGGATATGTTTGCAGATACCGGTTGAAGGATTCCATATAAGAAGTTGAGAATCATTATCAAGCACTAGAAACAGAAACCCTCTACAAGAACCCATAATCTCAATATGATAGGGTGGCATGGTAAGAGGAAAATGGAGCCTTGCAAAAGCAGCGTCATCATGAAGGGATGCATCGAAATCTAGAGATTGAAATTTCGAAGATAGAGTTTCCGAAGTTACAAAGTAAAAGATTCGATAGGCGTGTTGGGAAGATCGTTGAAAATGCAAATTTGCAAAATGGGGATTGGAGATGAGAGAGAGCCATGACTTGGATACACACCTAAAACGCAGAAGAGACTTGACGGGCAAGCGTAGAAGGATTTCCAATATCACTTCCTCGGGAAGGTTCTTCATGGTTGCGTCTGTGTATGAGTGGGCACCGGAGAGGTCAATGGGTGTGTGTACTTTTTTGGAAGGCTAGGGAATGAGTCCTATGGAGCGCATACGCAGAAAGTACTTCGTCAAATGGGAAAATTACATGACTTAAGTTTTGCAAAATTTATAATAAAACATTTTTAAAATTAAAATCATTTTTAAGAATTAAAATTATTATTAAATTTAAAAAATTTACTGTTAAGTTTAAAAAATTTATTATTAAATTTTTAAAAAAGTATAATTTAAATAATTTTGGTAATAATTTTTTAGAATTTAGTAATAATTTTTTTAAATCTTAATAATAAATAATAATAATTTTGATATTAAAAATTTTTTATTATAAATTTTATAAAATTTAGACCCTTTGTCAAATTCAGTGGCAGTAACTTATCAGCGACATGTGTCTAGACTAGAAGAGGGAGAATGTATGCCCGTGTTATAACCCGCAAAACATGGAAACTCTGCAAGTTAGGTATGTGAAAACATTTATTTCTGAACATCATATCTAGAATCACGGTCGTACATTCTGACTCATCATCCTTCTCAAACTAAAGTCAAATACGCGACTTGACTGCGTTGAAGTGAAGAGATTATTTATCCTAACTAAATTGAAGTTCAAAAATCATTTGTCCTAGCTAAACAAAGTTAAGGAATTTTCTAACCTGACTAATGGAATCAATGAATCTGAAGTTTAGAGAATTTTTCACCTTCATTAATGAATATATTATGTGTAACTAGCTTATGGCCAAAAAAGAAAAAAAAATATATTACGGTAAACTAGCTTATTCAAAGTTTAGTTGAACTTAACATCATATTTTTAGGGCACATCATGGTGTTCAATCCTATATATTATTAACAATCCCAAAAATATTTTAACATAAAGCATGCTTGAATTGAATACAAACTGTTTCAAACATTGCATTAGTTTCTCTCACAATATAAATCACATATATATGCTTTCTTTAATAACATTGGAAGTGAAACACATAGAGCCTGTTTGAAATTGTTTTTGTTTTAATGTTTTTAAAACAGGTGTTTTTAAGAACAAGTTTTTAAGAACAAAAAAATTAAAAAATCTGTTTGAATCATTATTTTGAAAAGTACTTATTTTTTGTTTTTTACCTGATTCTGTAGAATAAAAATTACAGAACACTCAAAAAGTGTTCTGAGTTTTTTGTTTTTGAAAACAAAATTTTGTTTTTTTGTTTTACAAAACACTTCATTAAAAACACATTATCAAACAGATTTTTTTGTTTTTTTGTTCTTGAAAACAAAAAAATTGTTTTACAGAACTGAATCAAACAGGCCCATACATTTTGAATTTTATTAAATACATAACATGCTGAATAATTCATAATCTATAAAAATATATTTGGATAAAAATATAACTATCTCATAAAAATAATTATAATAGATAATATCCACTCACAAAAAGAACTAAATACATACAAACTTTTTAAGTATATACCAAAATAATTAGTAGTCTTTAACATTCTTATAGTCATTTAAAAAACAAAAAAAAAAAAGATAAACATTCTACGTACTATTGTAAGAACATTCTCTCTTAGCCTGAAAATTTCTAAAATCCAGAGTTCATAATAATAGTATAAAATCTGAATTCAAGTTTGTTTCCAACTTGCTACTTGTAATCTATAACAATCCATAACAATCCCGAAGTCACCAATCCAGAACATCATACATCATAAATTTAGTTCCTACCGCTAAGTAAGAAATTAAAGAAAATGAAACCAAGTTATTATTCTATAATCTAAGACCATAAGAATGAAATCCATATCTTATTAGATGCTAAATCAAGTCCTGGTCATAGTTGGGTATTTCAAAAAGGGAATGGATGGAGATTTTATATCTTAAGAAAGAAAAATCTGTATAAATGATAAAAAAAAATACTAACAAAAGAAATAAATTATGTAAAATTTACTAAAAATTATGAAAAATTGAAGAGAAATTGCTTACATATTTTTATGTAAAAGTGAAGGTGTTAAGTATGAGGTCTAAGGGCTAAAATGGTGAAAGGGATGAAAAATTGTGCAAAGATGGGGCCTTTGATCACATAAAATGGGAGTGGATCTTCCCAATTTAGAGATAAGACAGTCAATTTAAGGAGAAGAGAGAGAGAGAGATAATGGTCTTGCACACTTTTTCTTATCCTTTGCATCACTTTTTCTTTTAGTGTATATGGTGCAATACCATTCAGGATTCATTCACACATAAAAATCTCTTTTGATAGAAATATTTTTCAAAATTGTACTTTGAACCCCACCTTCTCTTTTTACCTTGCAATTTCATCCCTAAAAACCAATTAGAAAAGTCCCTTTTCCTATATTCTTATAATATGATTATCAAACCTCATTTTTTTTCTTGCTATACTTCATTACTCTATAATAATAAAAAAATATTTATTTTCACTCATCATACTCCTTTCTCAAATTCTTTACAAATTAAAGAAAATTTGTTTTCTAAAGTTGTTAAAGTTAGAGTAATCACATATATAGGTTAAATTATAATAAAAACATTTACATATAAGTGTAGAATGGAGGGATTATTGGTCATTTGTCGATTTTATTTATTCTTTATTCACTATAATTTGAATTTGTTATATTGTTTTTAATTAGTTTTTTATGTTAATAATTTATTATTCACTCTCCCAAATAATTTTAAATGCTCTCCTCTCTTAAACTCTCACTTTCGCACATCCCAATCTTTGCCTTTTCTTAAAATAAATTACAATTAAAGCACCTATCCTTCTTATACTTATTAAAAGTCATAAATATTCATTTTTAATTAATCTCACCTGTATTTTGTTGGCCAAAATGTTAAAAATTCCTCTTAACTTAGAAGCTATGTAATTTATTCCCCTTAATTTTAAAAGTTGATTATAAATTCCTAAACTTAGTTTTATGTAACATAATTGCTCTATTAACTTTTTTAATTTAAAATCTTAACAGCACTTATCTATATAAGTTAAATGAGGCTAGATTAGCCCCCAGAAAATTAATCCAACCTAACACCCTAATTATTAAATAAGGGCTTTTTAGTCACTTTTGTTCACATGTTTTGCAACAACAAAAAAAAGCTTTGCTTACCACTTATGATAATATGTTCAGCCAATTTTTTACTTATTTAACCTCTTTTAACCTACATAAAGAAGGAAGGTCAAAGTTTTAGATAAAAAAAAATTAACAAGAAAAGTTATATTTTACAAAACTAAATTTGAAAATTTTGGTCAACTTTTAAAATTTTTAAAAAAATTGTACAGCTCGAGAAATCTTTGTATTTTGACCTATTTTTAGATAAACATTGCAATGAAATGAATATCCAAAAAATTGAAAGTAAATTAAAAAAAACAACAACAAAGGCTTTTCAGAGTAGATAATAAAGAGAAATATATTAGACCAAGATCTTTAGCTTAAATAGTTTGTGATTATATTGCAAACTCTAAAATTGGGTTCACCCCACTTTTGTGTTTAAGTTATTAGTTCTTTTAGTATAAAGTTCTAAGATGAGGTACGTAGTTTATTTCCATTTAATTTTAGCAGGATGACTGGTTCCGTGCAGGATTTATGACAATTGTATATGATCAAAAGTTCAATACATTTATTTGGACAGTTGAATTTTATTCTTTCACCAGTGCTATTTAAACGCATCATCTAATACAGTGCATGAAAGGTTTAGAAAGCACATGCACAGAAATACTATCATAAAGATTAAACAATTGAATAAATTCACCTACTAGAAAGCCTTAAAAAAAGAAAAGAAAGAAAATCATAAAGCGCTAATCCAAATTTCTCTCATCATCTCTAGGCTTTTTTCACCTTCGTATCATATATGCCCCTTTCATATCTTCATAGGGTAACTGTATAATTAACTAGCACGGCTCTGCCTCCGATCATACAGGGACTCAATTATCATTTTTTACCTGCTAACTCAGAAAATGAGAAATTACAATGACTAATGCATATATACGTATACATATAAAATTATACATAATGCTCTTGCAAAGTTTAAACGATTACCAATGCAAGATTGGTATATATTATTAGACAAGGTAGTACTCAGACAGGAAGGCAGCTCCTATGACGACCGTCAAGGACAACAACGATATGATATCAGCCATCCCAAAAGATGATTCTGACAAGAAGTAAATTTTATGAGCGCCACTGTCCCCTTTAAAACCTCTGACTATCATAGCCTGCGGTAATTTATTTGTTCAACTATCAGAAGACAACTTATGAATCTTTCATAACTAATTAGCAAAAAGAAGATATGCGGGAGGTCGAAGTTTGTCAGTGTGAGTTTTTCTAACAAAGTCTTCCGCAAGGTTAATTGAAATCAACAAGGGCAAATTTTTAGACTGTTTTTGCAGCTTAGGACTGAAAGAAACTTTATATAGCTTACGGTTTTAAGATACAAATCTGTACAAACAAAAGTTAAAATAACTATTACCATTGAAAAAAAAAAGTTAGATGATAATGTTAATAGCTGAAACAAATAAACAGGGAATAAGCTGAAAAAATGATAAAGCTAAAGCTATTCGAACAAGATTGACATAGGCCAACGAGGAAAAAGACGTCATATTGAAGTAAATTTGAGACAAACCTGAGAAATTTGCTCTGCATGACTGAAGATATTTTTGAATATACGCCGGAAGTAGTTGAAAAAAACTGCAGTCATGAACAAGAAGGAAAAGGAAAAAAGAAAAATCATGGCAATGAAGAAATATCTTCGGTTAAAAGTCATGAGTTGACCATAAATTCAGTAAACATTAACCTAACGTTGTTCAAACAGAGAGGAACAGGTAGACTTCCTAAGTTTTAGCTATTTTATTCAGGATACATACTGACAGACTATTATAGTGACATGCTATGTTAGGTATGAATTACAAATCATAGAACACTATTTCAGATATTCAGTTCAGGGTGTCAGATTGTGATCCAGGTACTTACATATCAATTTCTAATGCTTGGACATTCTACACAAATTAATGTTAAGCCTAGAGAATCTAAATGAGATTTATGAACAAGACATTTCTTGATGATACCCATCAACTGTAAGGTGAAAAGTAGAAGATCAGAAAATAGTACAATGCTTTGCACCGATACCTGGAACCAAGAGGAAGAGCAATAAATATTTACTTACTATCAATTGTCTCCATAACAGTCAGCTGTTTCCAATTTATCCTTCGAGATATAATCCCCAATGCTACATTTCGAACCTGCAACAAAATAGGAAAAGAAGAAGGAAATCCTATTTAATGAGTTAGGTCAAATTAGGTTATAAGCTAGAACTATCGAAACTACTATATCCTTGCAACGCAAAACAATCGGTGTCAATTATTAATATTATATCCTTTAGAAACCATGCCAGTTCCCGCATCATAAGCTATAACCGTTAACCCTTGTACCTTATGCTGGTGAATAATAAAACGATCATCAATAACAGTCTAACATAACATGAAATGGTGGGAGGACCAAGTTATCTTTTCAAATTGGACCAAAATAAGCTTCTGCAGTTCTCTGCCATATGACGAAGGAACCCATCCACCCAAAAACGAAAAGAAAAAGTGGGTCAGTGGCACCAAGCTTGTTTTCCACAGGTTCAGGCCCAAAATTGTCCTCCAATGCTCTTATTCCAAGATAATTATTTTTTGCCTTTTAATTTTAGATTTTTGTTTTGTGGAAAAGTTTACTGGTCATAAAGGAAACATTAGACCAACTGTGCCCCAAAAAAAAAAAATGGACCAACTGAATCAAAGATAATAATGGAAGTGTAATATGAGACTAAATCTCATATTATCAAATTGTACTGAATGCCAAAATCTACACTATTCTCTTACCTCATCAAAAACTAGACTGACAAACCTCAATGAGAGCAAAAGGGTAAGCACCATTTCTGACACAGAGATGCCTATGTGTCTTAGAGGGAGCAAAAACCATCGCAGTCCAAATGCTAGTTGTTCAGGGGTTGTGGTTGTGAGGCAGAGGCTCGCACTTTGAAATACCTTTCAAACAAATGAAGTCCAAATTCTCTAAAGTCAAAATGATCATTTTTTTTTTTTTGGGTATCAGAAAGCATCCATGAGTCATGACTTCTGTAAAAAGTGCAAAACAAATGTATACTAGTTTCGAAGGTTTTGCAGCAACTGCATTTTAAAGATCTATCATCCTTTCCCTTTCAAATTCAATATGCAGGAATAATTATATACCAAAGATGTACAAAAGTGAATGAAAATAGAGGCAGAAATGAAGAAAGCCACTTACGGTGAAAGTTAAACATGCAGCAGTGCTTGCTACAGATAAGCCTTTCCTTGTAAAGGTTAGTGGACCTAACTTCATGATTACATAGGAATAACCTCTCAAGGATACAGGAAGATCAGGAAGCCCCATCATCGCAGGTGGCAAGGTTCTCGACTGGACAAGTGGGGGCACGCCATCTGAACCAAGCCCTAACATTATGAATAACACTCCTGAGAGCAAATACACTCTTCCCAATTGATCCTGTACAATTTCAGAATTAAGTAAGAAATTCCCCAACTTAGCAGTTCATCCCAATATGGAAACAACTGTAAATATGTTGGCAAGTATCTGTGGTAAGATAAAAGAAGGAAGAAGGGGTTGGGGGGGGGGGGGGGGGGGAGTCCTACATAGTGCAAAAGGTCCTTCACTTACAACATGTTAATCCAAGTAAGTCAAGGACATCAACCTTTTGTATTAAAAAAAAAAAAGAGTCATCCTTCTTTTGAATTGGTAAGAAGTAAAACTTCAACATAGGCTAAGTTATTTCATGAAATAAGCAATCAAGTATGACAAATACGGTGTTCTTGAATAGGAAACACAGGATAAATATCACCCATGATGACAAAGAAGGGAAAAAACAAACAGTGAACATCAGATAGAACATCTGACAACACCATGGACAAGTAACCCCAGTCAGCCCCTCAAATTGATGATCAACTTACCAAATATAATTTTATAAAGTGAAGTCGAGAACAAACCATCTATATATGCATATGGCATTATGGCTTAAGTATAACCACCACAGCTAGCACAACTCAATTTGGCACAGCCATGATATGTGTGTCTGTGGCAATCTTTAGTTTGATAGAGTTCTGTCAACAGCGTAAGTCTAATAGCATGAAGACTTAATAATGACTAGCCAATACCTCTACTCCCCAAGCCAGATGAGTCAATAGTTATGAATTGCTTACCATCCAAGCATCTTTCGGCAGAGTCCAAACTGAAAGCAGAGTCAAATATATAACTAATCCAAATCGCATAATTATATGTGACCTTGCTGGTAGAACAACCAAAGCCAAAAGCCATACCTGTAAAATTAGACTGATTTAATTACCAAAACACACACACACAAAGAACAAAAAAGGAAATAATCCAAGAAATTCAGCAACACAATTGATTATGTAATGTTAAACAATTGTTGATCATTCCATCATGATTGATGGATGATAAGCACTCTTCAACATTTATAGACTTGACCAAAAGCAATCCAACATGTATCAAAAACAACTTCATTACCATGTTCAGGGAACTTCTTCAAGTCCTCAACTAATCAAAAAGTAGGTGTCAGTCATATAAAGATTTAAAGATTTATGAACCAGATGGAAATTGGTCCGGCCTTTGATTCATTCATATGTTTCAATTTTAGTAATTACATTGCTCTTTATCAAGGACTTCAAGATCTGAAAGATATCACAAATTACAATCAGCAGTAGCAAACCAAAGCTATAATACTTTTCTGAACAGACATAAAACCCATGCTAGTGATCTCTGAAATAACATGCTTAGTTGTCATTGCTAAGTACATAAAGGGATATTACAGGAGATTAATCTATTATTTTGCACTTGCTATTATCCACACATCAATAAAATATTGCAAACTCAAAATTAAAACACTTTCTTAGATCAGTTCGTCTCAATTCATTGACAAAACTCGAGAATCCAAGGTTCAATACTCAACCCATAAAGTGATTTCGAAGTCACTCACCAATTTGATTCGAGGGTCTACAGCATGGAGAAACGTGGTGGGTGACGATATGAACTGACCAATGGGGCTAGCTGTGGCACCCGCAATCAATCCGAGAACTTTATCGGCAGCGAGAGCGCTGGTGGGTATCCACTTGGACCAATTTGCTGTGTCACCATTATCACCCGCCGAAGCTCTAATTTGAAGGCTCGCCTTCTTCACCAGCAAAAGGGTAGTCTTCGGCTGAAGGAATGCACTAGGGTTTGAGCAAAATTTTGGCAAAATTACAGATTTGGGACCAGAGGTTATAGGTAGAGACGATGGAGAAGCGACCCAAAGAAAGGCGCCATGCTTACAGTTCATGGGTAAGTGTCAAATTGTAAAGGAGACGGAAATGAAAAAATTTTGGCTAATTTTTTTTAGGTACCAATTTATTCAGCATGGAAGTCGATTTGACACCTAAACTAGGTATGGAATTTGAGAGCCTAAAAGAAGCGTGGAAGTTTTGGGTAAATTATGGTGGAAGGATTGGATTTGGAGCTAGAAAATATAATTTCAGCGAGAGTAGGAAAGATGGTTCAATAACTTCATATAGATATGTTTGTTGTAAGGAAGGTGTACGGATCAAAGACAAACGAGATTTCATGATAAAAAACCCTCGGCAAGAAACTAGAACCAATTGTAAAGCTAGAATGGGGGTGACATGGATAAATGGAAAATACAAAGTCATTGACTTTATTGAGGAACATAACCACCCACTTCATCTTGCAGCAACAGTTCACATGTTAGCATCACAGCGTAAAATAACTACAATACAAGCCCATGAGATTGATTTGGCGGAAGATGCTGGGCTTCAACAAAAAGCATCTTTTGAGTGGATGAATAGACATGTCGGAGGCCGCGCTAATGTTGGCTATACTAGATTGGATGCAAAGAACTATATTCAATCCAAAAGACAAAGAAGTATGGTGTACGGATAAGTTGGATGTCTATTGCGATATTTTCAACAACAGTTATCTGAAAATCCATCGTTTTATCATGCTTATCAGATGGATATGGAAGAACAGATAACAAATGTCTTCTAGGCTGATGCAAGAATGTTAATTGATTATGCATACTTTGGTGACGTTGTCACATTGGATACAACATATTCTACTAATCGTGATCATAGACCGCTTGCCATCTTTTCTGGATTCAATCACTTTAGAGGCGCGGTGATATTTGGAGCAGCATTATTATATGATGAAACGACAGAGTTATTTAAATGGCTTTTAGAGACTTTCTTAGAGGCTCATAAGCAAAAAAAGCCCTTAATGATTTTTACAAATCAAGATCAAGCCATGGCAAAAGCAATACAAGAGGTGTGGCCGGAGACTTCACATGGATTATGCACATGGCATTTAATGCAAAATGCCGGCAAGCACTTAGGAAATTTGATGAAGGATGGATCACGATTCTTAACTGCTTTGAAAAAGTGCATGTTTGATTATGATGATGAAGCACAGTTTGAAGTGGCATGGAGCAACTTACTATCTCAATATAATATGAATGAGAATACATGGTTGAAGGCAACTTACAAGATAAAGGAAAAATGGGCAGCTTATTTTATGAAGAAATCTTTCACACTTGCATGCGAAGCACACAACTCAGTAAAAGTTTGAATGCTGTTGTCAAAAGTTGTACAAAACCAGATTTGGATATCACTCAATTCTTTAAGCATTTTGAGCGAGTTGTAGATGACAGGCGATATAATGAGTTGAGATGTGAATTTGAGGCTAGACAGAAGATACCAAGATTAAAATTGGGTAATTCACCATTACTACGACAACTTGCTCAAACTTATATCATGCCAATCTTTGACCTCTTTCAGGAGGAATATGATTTATGCGCAGCTGCCTACATAAAACACCGAAATGAATTTCAAAACTTGTTTGAATATGTTGTTAGTTTGGTTGACAAAGAGGGAGAATAGAGAGTTTTGTTTCATCCCAGCAACAAATCAATTTCATGTAGTTGTCGAAAGTTTGAGACTATGGGAATACTTTGTTGCCATACATTAAAGGTATATGATGTGATGGATGTAAAACAACTTCCTGAACAATATATTTTAAAGCGATGGACAAAAAAAGCTAGAAGCGGTGTGTTATATGATATGAAGGGAAAGGAAGTCGAAGCAGATACTAGGCTAGAAAGTACGCAACGATATAGACAACTCTGTCCTATGTTAATAAAATTAGCAACTAAAGCATCTGATTGTCCAGAAGTATTCTCATTGGTTCATCAAGCTGTGTTTAATCTAAGCAAGCAAGTGGCAGAGCTCCGTTCGAGACAACAAGTTCCAAATAATGATAATGTTGCTATCATAGCATCACCAATGGATTATGTTACGCAAGCCAAGGGATTTAAGAGGAGAGATGGTAAAAGGATGAAGAGATGACCAAAGAGTTGTCTTGAGCGTCAACATAAGAGAAGAAAAACAACTACTAATGTCACATGTTCACAAACGCAACAATCTACGGTATTAATAATGCAAAATATTAATATTTAAGAAATATTAATACGATTACTATTGAATAAATATTAATATTGCCTTCGTGTTTTAGGACAACCAAATTCAATATGAAGTATCATGCTCAGCATCTCCAGTCCCATATACTTGTTCAGCACCGTTAGCATGCCCTCTCACAGATAAGAGTGAATTTAGTTTTACTAGACTATTGATGGTAAGAGTCATTAATTTTTTAATAATTATATGATATTGTTAAGTAACTAATGCTTAAGTTGTGATTAGTATTGTTTTGTAATGTAGGCACCTTTTGATTGTCTTATATCATCACTTGAAGCATTGGAGTTCAATCAAGATATCTCAAATGGTATATAATAATTATGTAATCACAACTTATTGAAAACATTGAGTATACAAAATGATATTGTCAAACTGTTCATTACATTGCAAACTAATACAGTGCACTATCATATTACATTCAATTCAAATACATCATTTTCATTAGCAAATCTTATGCCTTTACAGCTGCTTCATTCCCATGCATTGAAGTGTCTTATTCTTGTTCATCACTTGTTCTTGTTCTTGTTCATTTGCTTCATTTCCTTGAGTGTCTTCATTTCTCTTTGCACATATTCTTCTTCATTTCCTTGAGTGTTTTCATTTCTCCATACACATATAGATTCACAAAGCAAACTATATCAGCATAATGATGCAGTAGAATCATGCAACATAATTAGGCAGCAGAATGAGGATTGATAGCATCCAGGCAATTTTAATGGACCAACAGAATTAGGCAGTAGAATCATGTAGTGGAATCCTGCTTCAAGAGATGTTTTGTCCAAGCAATTTCAGTGTATCTAATATCTGTATATTCACATATTGTAATGCAATTTCAATGGACCAAAAATATCAAGTTTCTGCATTTGAATGGTATTACTATTTTCATTGCATATGAAAAACAATTCCCCTGTTTCAATGGGGGGAAATTTACCACATTGGTTTCACTAAGTCATACCATTATCTGTGCATGATAATCTAACCAAAAGGTTTCAATACTGTGGCAAAAGTTGATATCAAATTGTCCCCAGATTGTGATTTTAAACAGATCATGGCCTCAAAAGATCATAATCATTATAACCTCAAATTTATTACATCACCAACAAATTCAGATAATGTTCAGTTAAGAAATGGACATTCACCCAAGAAATCCACTCTAACTAATCATGTGAAATTTACTGGTTGTAAATGCCCCTTCTTGCCTGTTCATTTTTCCCCCATGCTTTAGAAGACAAAGGACAAAAAAAGAATGAAGAAGATGAAATTTGTATCCCAATTATTCGACTAAGGAGGAAAATGTGTTATACTAATTCACAAGTTAAAATCCCATAAGAGAAAAATATGCTACATTCACTACAAGAACAGAGAAAAACAATTGCAAAGAAACAATCTAAAACTGGCGCATCTAGAATCAGCTGCAAATCACAACGAGGAAAAGAAAAATAGTTCAATCAAATTGAAGAATATATGAAGAATGGGAAGAATTAAGCTAAGACTAAATATAAGACCAAATAAGATTGCAGAATACATGCAGAACAATGAAAATGAAGACCCGAAGTTGAAGAAGCGAAACTCAGATGCGCTGCCGAAGTTGAAGAAGCAAGACTCAGATGCACTTCATTTGGAAAATGACAAACGGTTGAGATTATTTTAGTAAATGGACGGCTTAGATGAAACACTATTTTTCGGGTAACGTGGCACACTTGATGCCCATCGATGTAGCAGACAACAAGTAAAGAAAAAGCAAACTATGAGCGAACGCGTTTTCAAATCTTTCTGGATCCAAACCAGTTTGCTACGATAGAGGTTGACTAATTCATTGCTCAATTAATCTTCGTCTCTTGCCAAAAAGGAAAAAAAATCAATCTGGGTTCTTCTATTTCCATCAAACTTTAAGAATGAACAAGAATTGGAACCTGCGAATTTTGCGATTTGCAGGGGTTTGGTTGTTGTTTCAGAGCTTCGGTTTGTGCTGGTCTTTAAACGACGAAGGTATGTAATTTTGAATTTAAGGAATATTGTATTTTCTTATGATTACTTGTTGGTACGGGGGGAAAAGTCAGAGATGGTTTCTTTGTGCAAGTAAGGTACTTTTGATTCAATTAATTTTCGGGCGAAACGTGTCTTCATTTGGGAAATAACGGAGGGCTGAGATTATTTTATTGAATGGACGGCTTAGATGAAACATTAATTTCGAGTGATGTGGCACACTTGATGGCCGTTGATGGAGCGAACGGCAGGATTTCCTTGAACAGCAGCTAGTGCTGCTCAGTTGAACAGCAGACAATCCGCATTCCAAATCATTGTGCTTCAGTCAACAAGCCTTTTAGACTTCCAAGGGGATAAGTTATAATTTAAAAAAAATGCAAATATTCATGCACAAAAACTCCCTCAACGTTTCAAACTGAACCAAAAAAAATCTCTAAAATTTTATCCTTAAATATAGGAGTGTTCATTAACCCTTAGGTTTTGAGGGTCTATCTGACCCAACTTAATCAAGTCAAATTAGATTGGATTAAAATTATAAATAAGTAAAATTTTAAATAAAATTATATTAGATTAGATTAAGACACGGGCAAAGATATGTTCTACTCATTCAATAATAGTATTTTTTTTAATTATTAATATCTTATCATCTTATATATATTTTTTTTATTTTATCTGATTCTCTCTTCATACTATAGTTTTCATTACTTTCCTAAACCCCCTAGATTTTTTAATTGTTTTTATTATATATGTGCATGCTTATTGATATTTCTTTTGTTGAATAATGAAGATACATATTTAACTAAAATTAATTATGTTAGTATAACTTATATTTTACTTGATAATATCAAGTTATTTTTTTAATATTAATAAAAATATAAGGGTTCTAAAAACACGTTACCCGAACTAGGCCTACCCATGAACAACCCTATTTTAAAATTTTGGATTTTTTCAATCTGTTAATTAAAATATCATTTCAAATTCTTTTATTTGTCATGTAATATTTTTTTATTGGTCTACGAAAAAGTATTGCTTATATTCTAAATTGCTCTGATTGTATTGAAAAATCCTATAATTCAATATTTTTTTTATTCAAAAGCCAAAACAAACTTCCCAAGCCATAGAACTTGAATTGCATACTACGTGATAATTGAAATAATTTAGGTTGCATATGATATATTAACAAATATTTTTTAAAAATAAAATTAAAAATAAAATTTTATGACTTAAAATCACTTCTACTTTGATATGAAAATAAATAAAAATATTTTTTTAATTAAATATTTTGTAAAATAAAAATAATATAGAAACAGAAATAAAAGATGAGCAAAGATGATATACTTTTAGTGCCAAAAAAATATTGAAAATTTAATTTTTGTTAATTAATATAAAAGAAAAAAATTATAATTGAGGATTTCAAATTAAAGATATTTATAATAAAAGATAAAAATTTTAAAATTATTTTAAAAGACATAAAGATTAAAAATTTAAATTACACAAAAAATTACAATTTAAAACTTGAAATTAAAACTTTTAATTATTAAATTTTTTAAAATAATTTCAAATTTTAATATCATTTAGTATAAATATTTTCAATTTGAAGTTGTTAACTATAATTTTTTCAAATAAAAAATAGAATATTATTGTCATTTCAGACAAAATTATATTTTTACTACTATTTCTATCTTTAACAATAACTTTTTTGTAACACTTATGATAGAATGAACATTGTTATAAAAGCATGGCAATGAAATGCATTATTGATTACATTTCAAACTTACCAAATACCATTTTATCTTTTTCCATCTCTCTTTCCATTTTCTTACCCTCTTCTTCAAACATACCAAAAATGTTGTTAAAGCGATATCTTAATCAATAATCTTAACAAGAGATTGGATATTAATAATCTAAATCCTAAAATGTGATAAGAGGTTTTTTTTTTTTACAAAAGATTCAAATTTAAAAGATATATTCGTATTTTTTTATTCACTAGGTAATAATAGGGATATAATTAGATACAAAATTTTTATATCTCATAATTAATTTATAAATATCGTGAAATATTAAGTGCATTCATTTTTTATCTATTTTTTTTGTGTATTGTCCCTGCAAGGACAACACTTAACGGTAAAATAAATTGAGATTTATATTATCATGATTATTATACCAAATATCACTTTGTGTCATATTGTTAATGTTACTATTAAATTATCAAAGTATTTTTTTTTAGCCTATTAAACACCACAAAATAATTAACTACAAATTATAAAGAGCAATTCTAATATATTTCATATCATATACAAGATATTTGAAATACAGCTGACTAGTCAAATATGATTTCTTAATCTTGATAATTCTAATTCAAGAGGCACCTCTAAAAGTTTGAGTGCATGTTTGGAATTGCGGTAGAAAAACGCATTGGTATAGAAGTATCAAATTGGAGCTTCCCGTAAAACGTGATTTTGAAGAGAACTAACGCGTTTCCAAATGCACCTTGAGCTGGCCTACCATTCTAGGCTGAAGTGTGAAGGATTTAACACTAGCATCCATGTCAATATATCAAGATCGTGGCATCTTATTTATTACACTTTTTTTTTCAAATTAGATAAAAATTTTACATTTTTGTTGTCAAAATTTTAAATAATACTATCTTAAGTATATGAGTTTTGCAAATAAGTGTATAATTTTTATATTATATAGTTAAATATTTTTTTTTACAATATTACATTTTTTAGGGGAGGAAAATAAAGGTAGAAAAAACTACATCTAACTCTAATACCTTGTTTGATAAAAGGAGGTAGAAGGAAAAGAAAAAAAAATCCATTAACTAATCCTATTTGATACATATTTTATATGATTGAAAAAAAAATCATTTTCATTCTATAAGTATGTGAATTAAAGATAATTATTATATTTAATTTATGAAAAATTCATTATATCTTTATTATTATTATTACCTTTTTATTCCAAAATTATTTTTAAGTAATAAAATGAGAGTTATTTATATTATTTTTATCTAACCAAACATATAAATGGATTAATATTTTTATTTTTTTATATATCCTATTAAGTGTAATTATTTCATTCCATTAACATTAACATTATCATTCTCTTTTTATTTTTATTTTTATTCATTATATCATTCTTTTTTCATTTCATTTTCATATTTAATAATTCCCATATGATGGTTCTTAGCCAGTACCATCACCGACCTTGACATCCGGGCATTTGGTCTAGTGGTATGATTCTCGCTTTGGGTGCGAGAGGTCCCGAGTTCGATTCTCGGAATGCCCCTAATATTTTGCATTAGAACCTTCCATATCCACTCAAGTGTATATAAATTGTCATGTTCACACGGATTCCATAATCATAACAAAAAGAAAATGTACACAAACGAATTGCCAATCCATATTGTCACCCAGACATAAAATAAAAGAAAAAAGAATAAACATAAAAGTGAAAAATGATAATTAAATTGTAGAATATTTTCCCGGAAGTATTACTCCTATGCCCCCATGTAATCAAACTGTAGCTTAGACCCTGCCACTTCTCTAAGCATAAGTTTATGAAAGCCCTGCGTGGATAACACCAGTGCATAACAGTTGCGTCGCACTCACAACTATTGTGATCGTCTCCAAGGTGCGCTGCAAGGATGGAGATCTTTGTTACCTTTTAGTTTGAGGAAAATAGCTACCTCTTTGTTGTGAAGATTGCCAGGTAAAGATTACAAAAGAGGAACTAATGGAGGAGCATGGCCTAATGATGAGTAAAGACCCACTTACAAAACTAGGTTAATGCTTTGGAATGAATTAACCATCAGTACAAACTTTTGATATTAAGTGAATTAAAACCTGCACATGTTATTTGGTGCGTGAAAATTTTAATTTCTCAAACATTTGAAAATTTATAAGATATTTAGATAGAGTAAATATATAAAAAACTTACAATGTATGTGTTTATATATGTCTTATATTATATAAGAATGATGATTCTTTTATACATGTCAGATTCAAATGTTTGCATAAATAGGTTTATGAAGTGTTGAAAAATGAAGATATTCATATATCAAGTAGCGTGAATTATCTGATAGATGAGCAAACCTATGTGAGCGTCATTTCTTATTATTTAATATAAAAGCAGAAGCTTACCAGATTTGAGTCAGTCCAGCCAAGTTCAATCTCTTTACATGCCGATCTGCAACAGATAAGAAGCAGTAACCACATAACATTAATTGATCCAGCCATGTGAAAATCATGGGAATATGGGTACATTAAGAGTATGACTCACCCCATGGCTAGTAAAGTGAGAGCCCAAGCTGTGAATGAAGATGTGGCTGCTGTATATAAGCTGAGGAGATCCCCGTTGGAAATATTTTGCAATCCAGTGAGTGAGGTGGTGAAGCCCACAACACCAGCAATGAGAGCGAAGATAATAAAGATACCGGTTGCTGCATTTCCCATTGGGAAATATATTGGAAATAACCGAGCTGGAAGGGACAGAACAGAGGCTGCATATATATGCACAAACATGGCCAACCGTGAAGGTTAACATTTGAGATTACGACATTATTAACATTTCCTTGGCTGATATGAAAAACTCATGATTACCTGTTTCGCGAGTCCTTTGAATCCCATGATTCACTGCCCATGAAGCAATTACGGTCACAATGAAGTACAACACTAGATTTAGTACCAAGAGGATGGAGGCTACTGATCTTTGTCCTCCAGAAGCCATGGCCTTTGAAGTTCAAAGCCTGACAAAACCTGAACTTATTTATGTTTAGGAGGTTGACATGTATTAGCTGAGATTTATGGTCCCCATTATTTTGACAGCGATATGATTATTCCTTGCGGCTACCGTTAAAATAATTTTCTTCAATAGGAAGAAAAGACCTGTATTCCTTTCCCCCATTATCTGGCTCGCCGCATGAGGGGGAAAGGAATCTTCTAAGTGTGTGTGTATATACACTCATGAGCAGAATAAGTTTTACAGCATTTTCCCTTTTTCTTTGTTTGTTTGTCATGGAATAATTCCTTTTCTACATCAAATAAAAAAGAAAAAGCATTCCATATTCGTTCCATGGTCTTAAGATTCTCAGTAATCAGATTGCGCTAAACATAAGATATCAATTGCCTGTTGCTCCAGAGGTACAAACGATCAATTGATTTTCAGAAGATGAAAAGAAACGAAAACAATGGGGAATGGGAGGGAAAATAATTAAGTATAAATTGAACATTTTAAGATTCTATTGTCAATGACATGTTATCATGCTCAAAACCATTATTGTTAGTTGTATGTAACCCTAGGATGACATAAACGAAAGCTAAGTTTGATTCTCAAATTAGGACAAGAGAAATACATCTATAGTATTGGTAACAGAGCTTAGAGGCCAAGAAACACAAGAGCTGAATTAACCATGTCTTAGACTTCAATCCAAGCATCAATGCGAACGTTACCGGAAACATATTTAAAAATATAATCAATCATATTTCCAATCCTACGGGGATTTTATCTGACAACCCATAACTAGGATGACAAACACTTTATTCTCAACTTATGTCCAGACAAAATCGCCTCTTGGATGATTTTAAACTGAAAGTGAAGAGCTTTCCCCTTTCTAGCACCCCGACAAACCAATCCCAAATGATTCGAGAGTCCGCCCAGAATCTCATCAACCAATAGACTTAGACCTTTAATGCTAACTTCTCAGCTGCAAGCGCTTCAGCCTCTAGTGTTGGCTCCCACAATATTGTAGTTTCAGCTAGTAATGATATCACAATATATGGGTCCATATTTGACGCCGGACGCCTGTCTTCCAAGTAACCTACAATCAAGAGGATGGGCAAGGCAAACAATAAAAATCTAGAAACACTTGCAGATTCCAGTAATTAAACAGCCTCAGTATTAACAGTTTCTGGCAGTGAAAGAAGTTTAAAGTTAAGGAAAAGGAAGCTAATGACAATCAGAATGAGAGCAGTAACAGAATAGGACCATGTTATACTAACTTCTTGTTCAAAAACAAAATATTTGGTAAAAAACAAGGCATGTGATTTTGCAACGCATAAACGATTTACAAAAACAAAAACAAAAAGGGTGGGAACTAAGTACATGTCAATACAGTAGTAACCAAGAAGTCCTAATAGTAAGTTGAGCTAACTTAAAAAGAGAATTTCTTTGAAATAAAGTCACTTAAGCTGCTAGTTGTTTTATTATGGTTATTCTTTGAAAAAATATGGAGGAAAAGTCTCTTCTCCAGTTGAACAGGTCCTTCAGCTTTTAGCTGGAGCATAACTTGAAATTATAGGGATTCTTAGATACGGACTGACCTCAAGTAAGCTGTAGAATTAGCAATCATCCAGAACGCTTAAAGCTAATAAAAATTTGAACTTATTATGTTTGTCAAGCTCACCATGCTAACAAAGTTAGATGATGCTTATCAGTATCCCATAACTGCAGACAGATTAAGGAGTCTAATTGTTTCTACTGGTCCATTGTTCAACAAGGCCTACTACAAGTAGCTACAGAAATATTGTGGGTAACTTTACCTTTGCCTTTCTGCTCTGTGTCTCTTCCCACACGAATTGAACAACCACGATTAGCCACTCCCTGCAAGTTAGATTTTATGAGACTGCTTCAGAGAAGATAGACTTAGTGCTTCTTTACACTGTTAATCTTCCACCAAAATATATATTTGACAATTTCAAATCATACCCAAGAAAATGTGTTAATGTCGGCTGTCTCATGCTTTCCTGTCAACCTTCTCTCATTTCCTTCTCCATATGCATTAATATGTTCCTTGTGGCGAAGTGATAGGTTCAAAATTGCCTTCTTTATCACCTCAAAGCCTCCATCTTCCCTCATACTCTTGGTACTAAAAAACCAATGACAGTTCAGCACTTTAGTAATGTAGCAAGTTACTAGGGCTCACTATCATGATCCATGATAGAGGCAAAGTCCAAAAACCTGTAATTGGTGTGGCATCCTGCACCATTCCAGTCACCCTGTTGATGCAAAATGCAAGAATTTTAAAATAATTATCAGTGAAGAAGATTTGCTCAGTTATAGCATTATAGTACCTGTATTGGTTTTGGATCAAGTGAGAGAACAACTCCAGCTTGTTCGGTGATTCTCTGTCAGAACAGAGAAAAAATGCAACATACTTAATCAGAAGATACAGAGTAAACAGTAACAAGAGCAAACAGACATAACTCTGTTCGCGAAAGATCATCAACAATTTCCAATTACAAGCAAAGGGTGTATTCTACTCCATCATTGACCTATCCAACTGGGGAAGAAGAGTAGAGGCTTAAATATAAGAGATACAGACAAGCTTCATGTGTTGAAAATTACACATATATCATAGCTACTACTTCAAAAAAATGACACACATTGCATATCATTTTTCAGGCAAACGGGCACACAAACAACAAAACATCAAGCTTCATAATCTCCAAAGAATTATGGCTTTCATACCATCTCAGATGACCAATTCTTTTAAAAGCTTAACCTTTCAGCATTAAATGGTCCAAAGGTATATGTATAACCAAAAGTAGGTAAAATGAATTACCTCAAGGATGTACCTTGAGCACCAAATATGATCACCAGCATCAATACCTACACTAGGACCAACTTGATACTCCCACTGCCATATTCATGAAAGAAAAAGTGAGGCAAAGTATAAGTTCACAGATTCGTAAGCCACATAAGAAAGGGAATGGTGTGAGAAAGACCTGCCCGGGCATAACCTCCCCATTGGTACCACCGATGTTAATTCCAGCATATAAGCAAGCCTTATAATGAGCATCTGATATATCACGGCCAAATGATTTATCTGCCCCAGCAGCACAATAATAGGGACCCTAATGGATTAAGGAATGCTTAAATTCTATTCATGGAAAAAATTTCTCAAGTTCCCAAAACATCTGGCTGAAAATTGATGGTAAATGCAAGAAATGGCATTACCTGAGGACCAGGGTAGCCTCCAGCAGGCCAACCTAAAGGCCATTTTACATTTTTTTGAAGTAAGGTGTACTCCTGCTCTATTCCATACCTTGGAACAATCGACAAACAACATTAGCATGTTTTCTGCTTTAAGGTAATGATTCAACAGTCAACACCAAAGATTCAGTTATCTAAGGTTCATAAAAGTGACCAAGTGAAGAAGGAAAAATCCCATGCACAGATAAAATTAGACATTGCCAGATAGGATATGCTATACACATTGGAATATTACTAGGCAATATCAACTGGCATATAAATAAAATATGTACTCAAATGGTGGTTTTCCTGAGAATATGCCTCTAGGTTTATGCATGAAAGAGATAGATACCAAGTAGCAGGATTCTAACTTTAAAATAATAGTTGGAACATTTAAAAAAAAAAAGCCACATAAAAGCATATGTTTCATCATCATAATAGTGTGCTTGTCCTTTCTCCTATGCATATAATGATATATTACAAAAAAAAAAAAGGATATACCATGGAACTTCAGCTACGACCTTTGGGTTACTGAAGATTTGAGCAGCTCTATGTCGCTTGTTTGTGGGGATAGGCTCACCTGCTGGAGTGTATGAATCACAAATCACCTTTGCAAAACAGTATAATACAAATTAACTTCATGATATTTGCATCTTAATTTCAATCAACACAACATTGGACCCATTTAGATATCACAGCTCTTACCAAAATATTGTTACCACCACGGAAAGGATCTTTGAAAATTTCTTGAGGACTGAACACAAGGTAAGAAAAGTAAATTAACCTGTCATCATATAGATTATAAAGTAATGTCAAAAGAAGTGTAAGTTCCAAGAGTCTTACTATAGGATTACTTCACTGTCTTCACCAGGTGCTTGTCCAGTGCTGGATCCATCATAATTCCACTTAGGGAGCTCAGAGGGATGTTCAACAGGCCTTGGTATAGTCTGAAATTTATATACAATTCATAAAAGCATGAGATTAATCAGTTAACTAAGAATGAAATAATGCCTTCTCCTAGGCTGTTCACAACAATAGAAATGACGTACCCTTGATTTGCTGCGCACATCAATTCCTGTCCCCCCAATCCTGTTTCACAATAATATGACATTGTTAAGCATCAGTGTCCTCATACAGAAGCAGAAAAATGGAAATGGCTATTTATGATTGGATCCTGTGAAAAAGGTTTTATTAATAATACAACTACCCCTAAGATTTAATTCAAAGTTAAACATAAACACATATACAGGCATGTATATGAGAGAGGGAGGGGAAGACAGAGTGGTATGAAATACCAAATGTACTCCGCAATAATCTTGTCAGTGTATGGAGTGATGTCCAAATTAAGCAGATTCTCTAGCCTGTTGACAGAACTATTTTCAGACTTGATCGCCAATGCTCTGAATTTAGCAGAGTTGGTAGGTGCACTTATCTTATTTTGTCTCAACAATAAAGAACTCCACATTTTTGATGAAATGGGGCTTGCATTGGCAGAGCTTTTTGTGATTCTCATCTGCCATTGTGTAGAGGGCGCCAAAATCTGTGCCATGTTCTGCTTCTTATTGAATATAATGAAGCCATGAGAAATCACACACCCAAAAAATGGGGAATCAGAGTTGATTACATATTACAATTTTATAATTGAGATCAAGCACAAAATATATAGCATTAAGTTTGAAAGCATAATGTTTATTAGCTGTTCTTCAAATGCAAACTAATGATGCCTCAAGTAAGATCATTCTTAAAACAAACATTAAATCCTGCTAAGACATAACTTGATATGTAAAGGGTGGCAAAGTCTGCCATTTTCTGCTATTTACTCAACGTAGTGTAGCCATCAGAACCCTCCACCCTCTCCCCCCCAAAAGTAAAGAATCAGATTTGACTGCAAATACAATTTCTCAGTTGACATTAAGCACAAAATGATTTATTATAATGATCTAGAACATAATGTTCATCTAATATCCTGCAACCGCACTTAATTCATGACTGGCTACTGGCGTCTCAAATAAGATCGTCCTAAATTTAATCATCAAATCCTACAAAGACTGAACTCGACATTCTGGTCAGGGCCATCATATTGCCCTTTAAGATGCCCACTGCATAACATCAGATTAGATGCATAAAACTAAAAGACAAATAACTCATTAAGAAAATGTGCTAGAATGCTTGGGTAGTCAAGTCAAATTTCTTTAGCTGAAAGTATCATTTATTAAGAAAATTATTTGAATTCAGACCTGATTCAACATTTTTTCCATAGATATAGATGATAGTGTAATCAAACTTTGTCTTTGATCAAAATATTTTCTACTCTAGCCTGTTCTTGTAGATTTTTCAATTCTTCCTCCTTTACACTACTAACCATCTGGGTAATTTTATAAGACATCAAAAGAAGCCATGATCATCCGACTTTATATGCTAGCATCTAATAAAGATATGGAAATATAGGAATTTTTATGTTTGGTTCTATAAAATATCAAATTTCAATATACTTGAACAAGCAGTGTTAGTGCCTTTCAATTATTAGAAGACATATATAATGATGAAAGATTGTGTTATGTTTTAAAGGTTCAAAGATTTGAAAGAGAAAATGCAAGGCTTAAAAAAGAGTTGACTTTTTTGCTGGTAATTATTAAAAAGCTCTTGGCTATCGCGGTTCATTATGACATATCTCAAGCGTGCCTCTCGTGAACCAGGTCTCCTAGAGCAATCATCAATGTCAAAAAGTATCTCTTCATTCAGTTGACAAATATAACCCACACCCTTTTGCCTTCATTTATAACATACAAAACAAAACATCATCCAACATAATAAAAATTGTGGGACTTGTTGAAATCAGGTAAAATCATATTCCACAGTTTATCAGTCAACAAGATCACTCGTGAACCATCATACATTCCCCTTTAACTTCCCCTTTCAATTTAAAGAACCATGGTGACCATAGTTGCTTGCAATGGGATAGAAATGTGCTTGACCATTTTCAAATGAAATAACACAAAGAACTCACCAGAACACAGTCGGAAAATGGCTAAAGCTGAAACGCTTGAAAGTGGTTCAACCCGAATCGCTCGTTGGGTCCTGGTGTGTCTTAGACAGTGAGACAAAAGAGAGTGTGATAGTATGAGAGAGCCTCGTGTAAAATAGAGGTTAGATGGGCAAAGAGAGTGGCTTTTCCAAAATAGCTTGGGATGTCCCATGAGTGGATGAAATTTGCATACGGTCCCTTGAGGAACCCCAAGGGAAGCGTGGACTCATAATATTATATAGACAGGATTCTAAATTTTCTTCTGCAAAGACCTTGAAACTAGTGGCTTAATCTATGTTCATAGTGATTAAAAATGTATTGATGGATTTTCAAAGCTTGCTTTAATGTCTGAATCACTAGTGATTTGCCCATTTGAGTGCTGTCCCCAAAATGCTCAAACAAACTTTCTTGGACTTTTCATTTCCCAATTTTATATCCTTTCTCCTTTTTTTTTTTCCTACTTATATTAATGCCCTGACTTGTCCTATTGTAGGATATTATATTGCTTGAAGTCAATTATATTGTATAGTAATTAATAAGGGAACAAAATAAAGGGAGCTTTTGTTTGAAGAGATGCCATTTTGGTTTTGTCAAAAAAACTAGAGATGTGGATATTTTGTTAAAATTAATTAAGCATTTTTTGTAATGCATTAATGTTTACTCTTCTAGAAGGAATTAAAAATTATACGAAAATATAGGCATGGACTTTATCAATTAAAATAAACTCACATAGTTTTGATATTTATCACAAATTTACAATGCATATTTAGAAAATGATTTAAATTTGAACTTGGGAAAGTCTACAAAAAATATTCAAAGTCAAAGTCAAAGATATTAACTACACTACCATTGGTGGATCGTTTATCAACCAATGTTCATTGAGATTAATTACAATATGTAAAGATACAACAACAATAACAAAACCTTTTTTTATGAAGTGAGATTGGTTACTTAGATTAATTAACGCTATAAAATTTTATTGTAAGTTATATTTTTAAACAAATAATTTAAGTCTAAATCATTTTTAATTGTTTCTTCTATAGTTTTTTTTTATCTTTCTTTACCTCTAACTATTAGATTACTTTTCATCTGATTTACTCTTCTAATTAAGGTTTCTATAGGTCTCCTCTACATATGATCAAACCATCTAAGTTGCTATTCTACATTCTTTTTTACAATAAGTACGACCTCTATTTTCTTTTTAATGTATTCATTTATAATTCTATCTTATTTAATGTATCCATTCATAGAATGTAACGTTTTCATTTTTACAACATTAAGTTTATTCTCTTATTAATTTCTTATTGCCCAACACTTAGTTTCATACAATATTACAAGTCTTATAGTTGTATAGTAGAATTTATCCTTAAATTTGATGAGTACTCTTCTATCATAAATAATGCCCGAAACACTCCTTTATTTCATCAATCTTGCTTGAATTCTATGTTTAACATCTTCTTCTATTTCTCCATTATATTATATAATAAATTCAAACTACTTAGACTGTATGATTTATGGTATGATATGTTTTTTAATTTTCACTTCTGAACTAGAACTAGAGCATCTGTTACTAAACTTGCATTTCATATACTCCATTTTATTTATACTTAAATGAAATCTATGTATTTTCAAAATTAGTCTCTACATCTCTAACTTCTCATTCATTTTCTCTTTCAATTCTAAAATTAAGACTATAACATGTACAAAAAACATGCATTGTAGCACCAGCTCTTAGATATATTTAGTCATCAAAGATTAAAGTAAAAAGATAAGGGCTCAAAGTTGATCCTTGATGCAAACTAATAATTACCAAAAAATCTTCTGTAAATCCACCTTTTATTATTACACTAGTCGTAACTACATTATACATATCCTATATTGTTTGAATATAAATAATACGAACCCTTTTTTTTCTATAACCTTCCATAAAACCTTTCTTGGCACTCTATTGTATGCCTTCTCTAAATTGATGAACAATATGTGTAAATCTTTTTTATTCCTTCAATATCTCTCTATCAATCTTTATAATAAGTATATCACTTCCATGATCGATCTTCTTAACATAAAATCAAACTGATTCTCCATAACTTGAGTCTCTTACTTTAATTTTTGCTCAATCACTATCTCCTATAACTTCATAATGTGGCTTGTAAGTTTAATTCTCCTATAATTTGTATAATTTTATATGTTCCTCTTGTTCTTATAAATAGGGATTAAAGGGCTTCTTCTTCACTCATCCAACATTTTCTTAGATATTATAATTTTGTTAAATAATTTTATAAACTAACTTATATTTTTCATTTATAAACTCTTCCAAACTTTAATGGGTATATTATCCAATTCAACTACTATATCATTTTTTATTTGCTTTAATACTTCTTTTATCTCAAATCTTATAATAAAAAAAATATAATTTTGATTCTTCTCTTTAATGTCTAACTTATCAGAATACAATAAAATTATATGTCCTTCATTAAATAGTTTATGAAAAAAATTATTCCACCTTTCCTTAATATCTTGTTTCATAACTAAGATTTTTCCTTTTTCATCTTTAATACATTTCACTTAATCCACATCTCTTGTATTTCTTTCTCTATTTTTAGCTAACTTGTAAATACTTTTTTTTTTAACTTTAGTATCTAAGAATTGGTATAACCCATCAAGTGCCTTAACTTTCACTTTACTCACCATCTTTTCAATATCTTTTTTAGCTACCTTATATATATTTTTTAATTTTCATTACTCTTATACAAAAATATTCTTTATAATATTCCCTTTTAACCTTATCTTGCACACTTACATTTCATAACTAAGATTTTTTATCCTTAGGTCCAAGATCTCTTAATTCACTCAGTATCTCCTTTACCACCTTCCTAATATCTTTTGTCATCTCGTCCCACATATCGTTAGCACTTCTTTGTACTTCTTAAAATCCTTCTTCCAAAACCCTTCTCTACAAACTTTTTCTTTATCCCATTTTAATTGCCACCACTTGATTTTTGATACTCTATCTTGACATTTACTTTTTACTCTCCTTTTAACTCAAATATCTATAACCAAAACTCTATGTTAAATAATTAAACTCTCTCCAAATATAACTTTACAATCCATACAGAGTTTTTTATCTACTTTCCTTATTAAAAAGAAATCAATTGGAAAGCATATCCCTTTACTTTTGTATATGATAAGATACTCCTTATATTTTCTAAAATAAGTGTTAATTAATGTAAAGTTGAACACTAATAAAAAATCTATAATAATTTTAGTCTCTCATTTACTTCCCCTAAACCATGTCCTTTATACGTACCCTTGTAACCTATAGATCCACTTCCCACATCACCATTAAAATCCTTTTTTAGGAGAATCTTTTTTCTTAATGGTATTTTTTGAATTAAACCTTATAAGTCTTCCTATAAGTTTACCTTGTATTTTTTTTAACCCTATTTGTGATACGTAAGTACTAATAACATTGAAAGTTTCTCTTTCTCCTACAAACTTTGACACAATGATTTTATCTCCTAATCTTTTTGCATCCACCATAATATTTTTTTCAAAATTTATCCACAATTTTACATATCTTGTTCTTAGATTTAGCCTTGCTAATGTACCAAAGTTTAAAATCTAAGATGTCTAATTCTTTTATTTTTTCTCCTACCCATTTGATTTCTTATAGGCATATAAAATTAATTTTTCTCCTAATCATAATATATACTATTTTTATTGATTCACTCATAAGCATACTTATATTTCAAATTTCAAAATGTATCTTACTCTTGTAAACTAGTTTCTTTACCCACATTCGTTCACAAAAATAAATAAATGTTTGCTTACTTTTCACTACACCAAAGCATCGATACAACGGCTTTTGCTCATTTAATACTATACTTAAACTACACAGCGTGTTGCTTCCAAGCAATGACATAGCATTACTTTTAATTTATCGATGATTTATGTCATAAAAATTTGACAAAGTTTTATGTTGGCTGTCAAGTGTTTAACATAACCTTTCTCTTTTTTTCAAACTTGGGACCAACTATGAAAAAAGATTTACATTAAAGTATAGTATAAACATAGTTAATACTAAAAGATACAATTCTAAAAATAATAAAAATATAACCTAATCACTAAAACAAACAATTTAGAGTTACATTATAAGTATGCGTGCCAAAATAACCTAATTCCTTCAAACAACAAAGAATGTAAGAACTTGCAATTAGTGAACCTTTGACACAGCTATGTAGGATTTGAAAAAGTGCATCATACTTGGAATCATTACTCAACCATTGAAAATGTTTATTAAGACATAGGTGAAGAATATACATAAAGGGAGTGGACAAGTATATTTAGTGAAAAAGATAAAAATTTAGTAATTTTGGCAAATTCAATAGGGAAGCATGATCTAGTTAACTAGAAACATATTAGTTAACTATAACTAAAATTACAAGATATGAAAAATAAATTTTTACTAACTAAAGTAGAAGTAATTGATTAAAATTTTAAACAATAAATAATAGAAAGTTAAGACCTACGCACGTCTAGTTTCTTTGAATCTCAACAGATTTTTTTCAACTCCGTTTAATCTCAAATGTTTTACACATGTTCATCACTAACACAAAATTTTAGTTCATCTTAAACTTTTTTACTCAAAGATTTTTAATTAAATTCACTTTTCTCACGCTTAAAAAAGATTTACAGAATATATGATAATAAATTTGGAACCTTTATTAAGAAATGGATTACAATAAATTCACTTTTTTTTAAGTTTTCACAAAGGAGATTGAACTAGAAACTAAACTTAGAGAATTAAGATAAAGATAACAAAGAGAATTACGATATAATTTAACTTATATTTCTTTTTCTTCTCTTACTTGCCTCTTTCTCTTCATGCTTTCTTTTTTTATAAGAGATCTTTAAATTAACCATTAATGAAGCTAGTCAATGCAAGAGAGAAAATGATTTCTCTTGGCTTAATATGAAGCTTGGGAAAGAGAGAGACACACAAAGCTTTTTCCAAAAATTCTTATCTTATTAGATATTCTTTCTTGGCCAAATGTGAGAGAACTTTTTTGGAGTATTAGAATATTTTCTCTTTCCAATTCTCTTTTAATGTTTTACTCTAAGTGCTTCTTTCTTCACTAAATAAAGAGTTAAAGAGAGAGAAAGAATACTTACTTTTTCTCTTTGCTAGCATCTATAACCATAGAGCTTGGAGAAAAAGAGAATGATACTTTGGCTAATTGTTCTTCAATAAATGCACAATAAATACTTTGTACATCTTAGACAAAAGGCTACCTTCCACATAATATAATACAATATAATATAAGACTTTTGGCAAAGAGATGATAAATGATATAGTGTGTGCAACATCCCTTGTTTAACCTGTGAAGAAAATGAACATATCTAATACTTTCAAACCATTAGCTTATTTTGTCTTTTGTGTGATTACTAAACAAACTTAAATCAAGTAGGTTTCAAATAAAATTGAATGGTTCATATTTAAATTATTGGGCTCACATTCAATAATTAGGCTTTTCACTTAATGTTGGTATATAATTTCTTTTGCTACAAGTGTATATAGTTCAATAAAAAAATGACCTATATGTTATCATGACAAACTAAACTTAATAAGTCTCCATAAGACCATGTTAAATATTCAATAATTGTCATTGCCTATATAAAAGGTAAATTTTGTGATGTTTAAAGTTACAAGATACTAAACAATTTTTAGTTATTTTTAACTTAATGTTTTTAATGAAATAAGTTTAAGAATTTTGTTATCATCAAAATAATTTGAGATCATAGTTAAACCTTAGGGCTAACAATAGGCTAATTAATTAAATTATTTATCTTTTTTGTTATTGTATGTTGTTATGCCTTTAACAGCTGGTGTAGGTAGTCACATTTTCTTTTCTTATATCGTTAAAAGTTTCTTTCAATTAATAGTTATGGACACCTAAAGAAGATAGGTGTCAAAATCTGTGTAGCGTATAATAAACAAATATTTTCTATAATAAGTATTTTTTTTAGCTAAGTGGGTGAATTGACTAAACATTATAACCAAAAAACCTCTTTGTATGTTTTAGCTTGGTATTAGAGTTGTGGTAGGCTAGTCATCATGGATCCTCATTCATCAATAGCATCGAGCACTGCTATAAGCAAAACAAGTCATTAAACCTCTTTTAGCAGAAGCTTTTGCTACCCTTAAGACCATGCCTCTAATGAATTCACCTAGCCATATCTGCTTTGTCAAGTTCGACAGAAGTAATTATCTTTTGCGGCAATTGATGATTCTTGCTATGATTTAAGGAAATAAATTAGAGGCCTACATCTTGGGTATTATACTCTTTAAAGATATAGAGAAGAAAGATAATCCTTAATGTGAAGAATAGGTTACATCAATTGCTTCTTAGGTGATCTTTAATATAATCACCACTTATATGATCCATCACATTACATCCAAGGAACTTTGGAAGGCTGATAAGGATTTATCAAGAGCTCAAACACGTTCTAGAATCACTCTCTACATGAGTGAATTACAAAGGACTTAAAAAGGGTCTATGAAGATGGAAAACTACTTAAACAAAATAAAGAGCATCTCTAACAACCTCACACTTACTAGAAGTCTAATTTCTTTAGATGATTTAGTTACACAAACATTGGCAAGACTTGACACTGAGTACTGTCCCATAGTTGTTTGACTTTTTTGAAAAGGTAGATCTGTCTTGGATCAATTTGCAAGTCACCTTATTGACTTTTGATAATGAACTTAAGTAACTCAACAATTTGACTAATTAAAATTTAGGAAACTCCTTTGTCAATTTGGCAAAATTTGATAACAACCAAACAAATTATGAACATGGCCATGGTAATTGAGCAACTCCTAGTCAAAGATCTTTTCATGGAGCAAGAGGTAGAGAAAGGAACTTCAGAAACAAAAAACTCACTTTCCAGATGTGCAACAAATTGGGTCACATTGCTACCTACTATTATTTTAGATTTGACAAGAACTACATAAGTTCTTTACTATATCAAAACAAGAAAAATGAGTATAAGAATTATAGACATTATAACTTTGGGTATTTTGCATACTTGACTTCACCTAACTCGGTGGGAGAACAATCTTGGTTCATGGACAATGGCGGCAACAACCATGTAACTAATAAGGTCAATCAAATATAAACTCCACCCAATAACTCTAGTAAGCTAAAATTAATAGTTGGAAATGGTAAAAAAAAAATTAAAGTTTTGAATACTAGTTCTTTTAATTTTCCTTGCATTCTTATTTAAACTCAATAAAGATGACTAATGTGCTTTATGTTACCATAGTTGCCAAAAAACCTGTTAAGTGTATTTAAACTAACAACTGATGATGACATTTACATTAAGTTTCACTTACATGGTTGCTTTTTAAAGGACAAATCAATAAGGAAAATACTATTGCAATGCGGGCTTAAAAAAGGTCTATATGAAGTTGACATCAGCTTCAAGTCTCCCTTACCAAAGTGTTTTTCATTACATTTGACTAAAAATAGTACTAGTATTCTAGTTGCTTCAATTTCTAGCCAACAAAATTGGCATAGAACACTAGAACATCCTTCTAGTCATGTTCTAAGCCAAGTTATGAAAATTTGTAATGAAACACTCAAAGTTAATAAAGAACCTACTTTTTGTGAAGCTTGTCAATATGGCAAGTCTCACTTTCTTCCTTTTAAATTGTCTTGATCCTATGCTAGCAATCCTTTTAACTTAATACATATAGATGTATAGGGTATATCTCCTATTGTTAGTACTATTGGTTATAGATTTTATGTTCATTCCATTGACGATTATAGTTGTTACACTTGGATTTTCCACTTAAGACAAAAGGACAAGCTTGAAATGCCTTTATTCACTTTAAAAATCTTGTTGAAAATTAGTTTGATAAGAGGATCAATATATTACAAAGTGAATAGGGTGGTGAGTTTCGAAGCTTTACTAGTATTGTTGAGTCCTTTGGCATAAATTTTAGACACTATTATCCTCACATTTTTGGCTCAAAATGGAATGGCTAAAAAAAAACACATATATCTTGTTGAAATGGGATTGAACATACTTGCTCAAGCTAGCATGCCACTCCATTAATGGTTGGAGTTTTTTTAAATAGGTGGTTGACGCATTAATAGGTTGCCAACTGAGATTCTTCAAGGAAATTCACATTTTTAAAGGTTGTTCAAGGTTCAACTAGATTAAGTTTCAACTATGTTTACTTCCCTCATTTGAGACCTTATAATAGTCATAAATTACAATATCACACTATGAAATGTGTCTTCTTTAGATATAGTGGTCCTTATAAGGGCTATAAGTGCCTGAGTCCAATAATTTGAATTTATATCTCCAAGTATATAGTTTTTAATGAATTGGAGTTTCCCTTCAACACTACTTTCTTAAATACTAAATAGATACCACAAAATGAAGTTGTGCCTATTGTGTTCTTTCCTCTTACATCTCAATCTGAAGCAAAATTTGAACTAGTTTGAATCATGCTATAGCACGAATTGCTTTGACAATTTGAGCAACATCGATACATATCATATGAAAACAAACATACTTCTTAAATATGTCTCATTTCATTTAGTATATCTCATTAGTTAATTTCTTTATGAAATATATGAATAACTTTAAGTTAAAAAAATAGAAAAATTTCATTAGTAATTTGATAAAAAATTGTAAAGCAATTTATTGAAGTTGTATGTTTAAAGAAATTACAAGACAAATGTAAAAAACAAGTTGAAAAATATTAAATAATAAAAGAAAGAAATATTTTAACTAATAAAAAGAGTAAATAGTATATGGAGTGAAAGAATAAGTGAAGAAAAGAAAATAAACAAAAAGATCGAGGGGCCATATTAAATTTTATGATAAGTTGTATGCAAATTTCACTTTTTTTAGAGACTATATGCATAGTAATATTTTCAAAATGGTGCCTCTGCCCCTTACTTGTAAACACTCTAGTATGAATATAGATTGTTTGCTACTTTGTCAAAGCAACATCTAAGATTTTTCTTTTTTTGAGTTTTTTAATCTTAACTATCATTTTTTAAAATTTATAATTAAAAGATTATTTTCATCTTACGTTTTACTTCTTTTAAAACCAAAAAAATAAAAAACTCTCTCAAAAAAATTTTGAATCATTCAAATAAAATATGGAGGATTCAAATATTGTTTTGCCAAGTCAATATCAGTCCAAGGTAATGGGGGAATGCCGAGAGCATAAACTATACCTAATTAAGCAGTGTTCAGGGCTTACGTAGGGAAAGATCGAATTGGGAGAATGATGGTAATTTTAGGGTTCAGATGGTGGAGCATGTTGGACATATGTGGACCCTTAGTTGAGGTCTGGAGATACAATAGGATGCAAAAGTAGTTAAGCATTGCAAGTCTGCCGTATGTACAATCTGTGGATAGTCCTGACGAGCAGGTAATGTTTTGGTGCGGATTACTCCACTAGATCTGCCCTGTCTGCCATAAGTCAGCCTCATTATCTATTGTGTTGGATTCACTTAACTCACCACTCCACGCTAAGAACTTTTCTTCTGTGATAATAGAAAATCATTCTTTTCTATTAAATATAAATATAAATATATATATATATATATATATATATATGTGTGTGTGTGTGTGTGTGTGTGTGTGTGGCTTAGAACTTTAGAAAGATGAGTCAACCTCGACTCCTTGTGATATATCACGAGCTGAAAGCAACTTCCTGAAACTTCCCCATGATACATCATTTTTTCATTTGCTCTCAGTAGCCACTTCTTCTAAACATTATATATCTCTTTCGTTACCTATTTTTGCATGGCAAATGAAGCGGAAATTCAAATTTAGGATTCCTGGTTAATTATTTTCATAATTGAAAAAAAAACACTGTTAAGTGTTTTAGATGAAAATAATGTTATGTTAGAATCGGTAATCAGCAGATTGCTATATCTGGATCCAAATCTTGGAATATGATATATTGATAACTGTTTATGAGGGAGCAAACAAACAAACATGCATTACTCTGGTTTTCTTTGACCTTTAAAATGGTCATAATAAGTGGCAACCAACTTCAAAACCTTTGACCCGCCTAAGTTTAGGTAAGTTAATTCAGTGGTAGACAATTTGGATAGGGCCTTATTGGGTCATAATTAAAGATATATAAAACTAATTATTCTTAAAATTTAAGATGTTAACAGTGATTTTTATTTAGGTTAGACAATAATTTGCCACTTCAAACAATTGTATATGCTACAGAGTTGAGGTCGGAAATATAGCAATATTAGTGAAATGGCTAACATTCAGCATAGAAGAAAATTTCATTCTAAAGATGATTTTTGGTATATCAAAATTTTAATTTTTAAAAATTCATTCATAAAATATTTGAGGAAAAATAATATTAAAAGTAACTTGTATATATTATATGCATCATAAATAATAATAAAAATTATCTTTTTAATATAGTTTATGTTGATATTTAAATTTTTGAAAATTTGAAAAATCAGGTTTTGTCACTTTATTAATTAGTGTAATCCGTTGGGGGAGATGCACCGAGTGGTACGGCCAGACTGGCCTTGGATTTTTTATGGAGCCCATTCTCTGATGTCCTCCCATGTCATGGTTGGTTTCCTTTGATTAGTAAGTTTATTTTTCGTACTATTTTGTTACATACTTTAATAATTTTGATAAAAGTTATGTGATTTAATTTTAAATTATGATTGAATTATATTTTAAATTTTATTTTTTTAAATGAATATTAAACTATGAATGACAATAATATTTCAATAGTTTAAGAATATAAGAAATATTTTTGAAAAACAGTCGACAACAATAAATCTATAACATTTAATAATGAGTAAGAAACATTTAATAATCAAATCGTAGAACACAGAGAGATATAAGATATTAGGTACTCTTAGTAATGCATTATTTGGTATATAGGAGGATAAGCAAAAGAAAAAAAAAACAAGAAAAAGAAAAAATAATAAAGAAAAGACAGTATCTATCTACCATTCTGTTTCCTTTTCTTCTCAACCTTAAGCCATGTGGAGCAAGATTAGGATAGCTTTATGCTTGAACTATACCACATTCTAATATCAACCAACTATTAAAAATATAATTTTTACCCAAAAATTGCTTTGTAAGATGAAGGGTTTATAATAATTAACTTAATAGAAAAAATGATAATATTATAAATTCAAGTCATATCATAAACCCTAAACAAAAGTATATATATATATATATATATACACACACACACACATATATAATATTTTGTTCTTTTTATTATATTTATTACTATATAATTATCCCCCATTCATTTTAGAAGATTTTTGACTCAATGAAACAACAATGATAATGGTGGAAGTGTTTATTTTTGTGTATAGAATATTGACATAGTAATCATAATGGCTATTACGGGGGAGTAACCCAATCAATGCCGTTCGTGTTGTCAATGCATGGAAATTTGCTTTCATTTCCATCTAACATCATCTTCCCTTTAAAAGTCATTGATAAATTAGTTGGAAAAAAAATAAAAGGGAGGATAAAAATAATAAATAATCACAAAAGTATTTAAATAATTTTATATAATTAAAATTTTTATTTAGACAGTTAAGTTTTTATTATAATGGGATTAATAGATCTAGGATGGATTCTTTTTTTTTTTTTCATTTTTAAGTTAGAAAGACATTGCAATTGAGGGCAAGTTGGGACAGATAAACACAACTTGTTTTTAGATACTTATTGTGTCATTATTAGAGTTCATGGTAAACTTATATTCATAGTACCATTACTCTAATATAAATAATATGAATTTAAATTTGAGGCGTTTAAATTAAATATGCAAACCCAAATCCAGGCCTCTTGCCAAATAAATCAGTCCGTTTATTTTTTTGTTTTTTGTTATACTTAAGTAGGCGGGTTAGGTTTTGCCGGCGCAATCATTCAATTTTCCACAAAGATAAAAATTAAAAAAAAAATTGTTAGCACACAACTTGAGAAAAAGTTGTTATATTTTATGATTTTGAAACAATAACAATTTTTTATAAATTTAATATATATATTTAAATTGACTTATTTGATAAAAATAGATAATTTTTTTTTTGACAATCTGGGTTTAATTTTTTAAAAAAGTATTTGGTGATTAAATTTTAAACGCAGGAAGTAAAAAATAAATAAAAAAGCCAGAGATCTCTTTAACGATTATTGTCACCTTCATAATGTTGTAAGGGTCCCCCTACCCCTTCCGAAACTGACTCCATTACTGGGAGTACACAGAACAGAAAGCATATTATTGAGCATATATGTTTGCTACGGATCATACAATGTCGCTGACATTGAGTGAAACCTAACCTTAATCATGGTGAGCTCATTCTTGGCTGTTCACTGACTCCCCATGGAATTTGGACACACTCCGTTCAGTCCGCATAATGAAAAGAAAAATATAAATTTGTTAATAAAAAATTTTATATATTTATTTTAACTAAATTTTAAAAAATAAATATTATTAAATAATAATAAATAATAACAAACATTACACACAATTATATGTATATTTTGACTGAATGGCAATACTTTAGAATAGTACTAATCAAGATGTTGTATAAAATATTGAGCTCTTTTTTTTGAAATTTTCATAAATGTAATCCACTGTAAATTAACCTTCAATCCATCATCAATTATGCGTTGCTGACACCACACTTTGCAAATTATGTGGAGCCATTTAGTATGGTGGGTAACACTTACACATCAAATTCATCATATAGTGGTGGTGGAAAGGTGTCCAGTCATTATCATTATATACCCATTTCTACGCTCCATCCCCCATTAAATGAACTATTAGATCAGATTTCTATACTTTCATCATGGAAAAATAGGCTAAAGTATAAATCTTAATTTTGGAGAAAAGTGTGAAATTGAAGACAAGTTTTCACTTAATTATTTTATCAGCATTAATCACTCAATAAATTAAAAGAATTGAAGAAAAGGTTTTCATCAAACAGATTGAGGATAAAGTTCAGAATTATATAGTAATATATTTAAAAGAGTAAATCATGTTAATTTTTTCTAAAATTTAGTTAAATTCTGCCCAATATCTCTCTTATTTTAAAAATTAAACTCAACTCTTCTAATATTTTGATAAATATTGAAAAAACATCATTTTTAATTTATTTTTTGCACAAATTAAAATTGTAATTTTATTTTTAATACAATAGTTAAGATAATTAAGCTGATGTTAAGCTCTAATATGATAATATAATTTTACTTTTAATATGACATTAAAGATTGTTAAATAATTTTATTTTTAAAAAATATATGATATAAAAATTAACTTCATTAATAAAAAAAATAAAACGAAAGAGAATAGAGGATAAATTTTAAACAAAATTTATATTAGATATAATTTAATTAAATTTCAGAAAAAAATTGTATAATTTACTTTGTTTAAAATTATATAGTTATATTGCTTGAAATATAATCATCCCATTTATATATCATGTTACTCGTACTTTTATTTCCCTTATTCGTTTTCCATTCTATTTTTTTATTCCTTTCTCTGTGCTGTTGCCCAACAAATGGAAAGAAATTCAATTTGAAAAGTCCATTTGTCTTATATCATATATGACTTAAGTTCATAGTAGATCTTCCCCTTCAGAAGAAGAGTGATATTTCATCAACTTTCTTTTGAAATTTCGTGACTCCCATCACCAAATTTATAAACTTTTTTTTTCAAATTGTAGGTCAAAGACTAGTTTTAATAAAGAAGAAAAAAGAGATGTACTGCCTCTATTCTTACGTCTTCAAGATTTTTAGGTACAGATGACAATTTCCCTTAGGTGCGTTGCTGGAAATTTTGACCGAAAAAAGAAGAAAAAACTAGAGCCATTGTTCTCTAGCGGGAATGGGGATAATTATGACGAGAGAGAGAGAGAGAGGATACTATAGTTTTTATCCTTAGATTCATATTTAGTAATAATTTTTTTTTCTATTGATTCTCCAAATTTGGATTTATTTATCTAAAAAAAAAATCTGAAAGTAACTTTTTTTTTCCTTAAATTTAGACTCTTTTTTTTTTGAAATTTATTAATATAAAATCATAAAAAAAACAATAAAATATTCCAAATAACTATCAATATAATTCGTAATCTATATAATGCTATTTGAATATTTATTTCACTTTTTTAGAGAGAGAGAGAGAGAGGGAGGATACTATAGTGTTTATCCTTAGATTCACATTTAGTAATAAATTATTTTTCTATTGAATCTCCAAATTTGGTTTTATTTATCTAAAAAAATTTGAAAATAATTATTTTTCTTAAATTTAGACCCTTTTATTTGAAATTTATTAATATAAAATCATAACAAAACAATAAAATATTCCAAATAACTATTGATATAATTCGTAATCTATATAATACTATTTGAATATTTATTTTACTTTTTTTTATAATATGTTATATTGATTAATATATATATAAATATATGTATAAATGTAAATATACTATGAATTAAGGGTAAGATAAATACCATATTCCCTAAATTTAGACCTCAATTCAAAATTTTAAAATATTCGTAAAATTTTATATTTAAATTTAAATAAGTAAAATTTATAAATATTTATAAAATATAAATATTTTACTATTACGCACACGAACAAACAACAAGCCCCTATTACTTCCATGCCACCGCCCAGTGAATGTTTGTTTGGATTGGAGTTGTGAAATTTGATTTTTGGATAAATTTTATCTACAAATTTAGTTTAGGTCATAAATTTATATAACTGTGATTCATCTTTAAAAAAATTTTATCTGAAAAGTTATTTTTTCCATTAAAGTAATTCATCTCACACAAAAACAATTTTTTTTTACCTTGGTGCAAATAAGAGTTTGGAAGATAAACATAATTTTTGAAGTAAAATTCAATGACAAATCAAACTAACTAATATGCAAGGCAGACCTATATTTTCATATATAAATGGACATTTCAATTTTTCAAACATCAAACTAAACACATCCTGAAGATTACTTAAATAATGGCTAATGAGTTTTGGTATTTTTCTTTCTCTGAGAGTTTCGCACGTATGAAGAGCCAGGTGGCAGCTAGGGAAATGAATCTTCTCATGTTGAAAAGTCTCATGTTTGCTTATGTTCGAGAGATCCTTTCTCTCCAAACAAAAATAAATAAAATTATAAAAATAAATAAAATTTATGAATGACATGAACAAACACGAAGAATATCAACACGAGGAGATCCAAATCCGGCAGCTAGTGAGCCAGGAGGGACCAGACCTCAAGATGGGAGCAACTGGCAAAAAAAACATTTCTTTTTCTTTTTCTTTTTTATTTTTTTGTTGATTTCTATAAAATAATAAAAAACAGGAGCAGCACCTACAATAAAAAGGGGTCTGGTCGTTCTCCTTCTCTTTCTTTTCTTTACTTCTTCCATTGTCTCAAAAAACTGTCGTCACCCATCAAAGCCTATCCTCGTTTTTCTCTTTCTTTCTCTTGGTTATTTCTTTCTTTTCCTTTCAAATATATAAACTGATATATGTTGAGGGCATATTTGCTGAAATAGCTGAAAGATTTGATTTTGATTATTTGAATCTATGGAGCAGCTTGTAAACTTCATTATTCGCCCACCAAGGTATCAAATCTTCTTTCTATTTTCACCTACTCTCTTCAATGATTACTTTATTTTTCTCTCTCTAATTTTTACTGAAAACCTTGTATGGGATTTTGCTTATGTTTGGTATTCTTGGTATCGTTCAGTTGGAATATGATGGAATTCAAAGTTCTGTTTTCTAGTCTCTGCAAAGCCCCAACTCAACTAAGAGTAATTAGATTGTTTAGAATTAGTTATATGTAGTTTTGAGTCACTCAACTTCTTTTAGACGGGAAGAACAAGAACTTGGAATGACAGAAGTAAACCGAGAATTATCTTTATATTTTCATTGCTGTGCTATCACATCGTGTTATCTTAGTTTTATCGTTTATGATTTGGAAATTCAAGATCTATAGGAAATTCTCAGTTGCTGATATTTTATTGTTCATGGTTCATGCTGACCGTTTGACATCCCAATTTTGTTCTCTTGAGCTGATCCCGTCCTTCAGGCCCCCCCCCCCCCAAAAAAAAAAATCTTAAGTAAACGTGCTTATCTCGCGCGAGTATTGGATTTTTTTCCTTTCGGGTGTTCCTTCAAATTATGATGCTTATGTGATGTGCCTTTTGCATGACATGTTATCACAGATGAAGCACTTATATATACGCATAGCAATATTGCACTGCTTATTTCTTCTTTCAAACAAAAAAACTGAAACACAGTGGTTGTTTAAACTGAATATACAAGTCCTTATTGCTTTTTGTGATCTAAAAGTAAGATCTTAAAATTAAATGGTCTCTGGTAGGAACAAGCTCCTAAATCTTTATTACAGCAGAATCCATATTTTTTAACTAAAAATTATTATTTTGGGTAATTCTAACTAGGTGTATAATTGAGTTTTAGTAGCATGCTGAATATGCAGTTTCTTACTTCTGAGAATAACATTCATGGAAAAGAATACTTTTTTCTCAGAAAAGAAAAAGAAAAGATATCGAGTTTTAGTATTTACAATATTGAATTAAGAGGAAGCTACAAGAGGCACGAGCTTCTAACTTAAGGGTATTATAAGATGCTCATTCACGATATAGGTCTTGAGGAAGAATTATGCATATTTTGCACTTGTATTCAGTATGCTTGATACAGGGTAGCAATAAATATTTCAGGTTATTTCTGTGCAGTTATGACCTTAACACGACTTGACTCGTGTCAACAACATATCTCATATATGACTTTTCCATTTTTCATTTCAAATTCTCACTTAAATTATTATGAAATACTGAGGTTATCCATCATTGGGATGCAGAGCTGAATATGATCCAAAGAGTGATTTATTGGATCCAGAGTTCATGCTGAGAGGGAAATGGTATCAACGGAAGGATGTGGAGGTAGGATTCCAAAAATAGAATTCACTTTGTCAGTAAAATCTTTGTGTAATTCATCAAAAGTTTGCACTATATATATATATATATATATATATTCAATTTTATAGTTCATTAGTGAGGGTATAGGAGAAGGATATTGTTGCTAAATTCATACCTTCAATCACTATCAGCAAATTTGAAAATTTTCTTCAAAAGGTCCTTTTAAGTGATTTCCATTGTTCTACACAATTATTGGCTGAAGGAAGATCCATTAGGCAGGCCATGGTTGGCTTAATAGTTAAAGCGATCCTGTAAAATTGGTGAATGGCTCTCTGCAATTGGACTGGGGCATGGAACTTGATAATGGATTTGATATTGACACATATCCCGGAAGATCAGATCAATGATATGTTTGAAAAAGATTCTACTTATGAGGCTTCAATGCCCTAGCTTTTCAGTGAAAGAAAGTCCATTTTCATTATTTTTTCACCCTTAGCTATTTGATATCTGTTTTGAAAATTGAACTGTCACAAGAAGAGTTTCTTATCTAGAATGTTGGCATGAAAGGATAGGTAAATTCAAATTAAAAACTGTAAAACCATAGAACAAGAAAAATATTGAAAATTTTTAATTCTAGAAGAATTATTTTCAGCTCAACTTGGATCTTTGGATAATGTGATGATTACTATTTTGTATGATACTTCTAGTTTATTTTCCTATATAACATGTAGATTTTTATGTGTGTGCTGTCATAAATTTTTGCCAGTTCAATGGCGAATATCTTTTCTTGTTCATGTCATGTTAGTTTTCATCATAACTATTCTTTTGTTAAATTATCTTTTTCTGTTAGAGTTGAAGAACTGTGTTATCAGTCTTTCATGTGAAATTTAATATCTCCAGATCAAAAACAGTCGGGGTGATGTTCTTCAGTGCAGTCATTACATGCCTATTGTCAGTCCTGAAGGAAAGGCTCTGCCATGTGTGATATATTGCCATGGAAACAGGTGACTCTGGGACTTAATATCTTTAGTAGTTTAGCAAGCAGTTGGTGTTTCAAAGAGTTCCATTGAAACTGTACAGTTGTCTTTTAAGCATTTCAGGCTTTACTGCTTTGAATGTTGTGATCACCCCCCCCCCCCCACCACTACCTTGATACTAAAACTATGAAGCATAAATTACAGTAACCTTCCCTCTGTTAAATTTTGCTTAAATTTTTTTCCAAGCACATATCCTCCCTGTGTAAAACTTTCAAGATACAGTAAGCCCTGAAAATTCAACTATGAGCTATGTCTTTTTATAATATAAAAATAGACGGGGTGTGCACATTGGTTAAACCTTGTGAGGTCATTGTAATTTACTCAACTATAAAACATATGAAGTTGCAATTATAATATTTTTTGGCTCTTTCTTTTTCAGTGTTGGTTTAGCTACTTATCTTTATAAATTACTGGGTGACTACATTGAATGTGCTGCATTTTCAATACAATCCATCCAGCTACTTGATGATTTTCTTAAAATATCTTTTAACTAACCAAATGTAAATAGTATATTACATTATCACTTTCTTTCGTGCTTAGTTATAATAGATGATATGACATAAAAGAAGTGATAAACACTGATATGGAAGTGTCTTGGTACTCAATATACTTTACACCTTTCTTTTGTTTAAACAGTTGCTACTGAACCAAGAATTTACATTGCCATCTTGTATTATGAAAATCAAATACTCGTAAATTTTAATCTCTTTAAATGCATATTTTGGTTGGTTGTTGTTTGGTATGGCATAGTTTCAATTTAATTGGGTTATGCTGACTGGGTACAATGTATATGACAGTGGATGCAGGGCTGATGGAAGTGAAGCTGCTATAATTTTGCTTCCTTCAAATATTGCAGTTTTTACTCTGGATTTCTCGGGATCTGGACTTTCTGGAGGGGAGCATGTCACTCTTGGTTGGAATGAAGTATGTGCTTGCTCCATAACCTTTTAAGAAAGATCATATCTGTCTAGTCTTGTTCCTTATTAATTTTATCCACTCTTATTTAATCTTTTTTCCCCTTTTTTTTGGGGGTGGGGTGGGGTTGGATTTGGGGAGGGGGAATAAGTGGCATTAATCCTGTAAGGTTGAATAGAAGGTGATATCTTCTCCCATCTTCTCTTTGTTTTAGACGATATAACTTCAGAGTTCAGATAGAATGGATTCTTGTTCATGTTCAACTTTTTTTTTTTTTAATAATGAAAAAAGAAGTTATTGATGAGAAGAGAGAATACAAAAGGTACAGAAACAGAGGACAAGAGATCCACCTCAAACAAAAGAAAACAACCCAGACTCTTTTACTTAAGAGGGCCTTCCAATTCCCTTTGTAGATCCACAAGAGACACCCCCCTAAAAAAAAAAAATTATTTGCAGAAACCCACATGGAGGGCCCAAAGAAAATGTACTGGAAGAAACCTCTAGTTAAAAACTCGTGTTTCGTTCTAATCAAATACATCACAAACCAGCAAGGACTACATGCTGCAAAGAACTTTATGCTCCTTTTGCTTCTTGAAACCTGTAAACTTGATGACTAAAAAGGCCCATAGATTAGCTGGACAAACCTAGCTCTCCTCAAAGGAACCAAATTGCTTATTATAATGTAAATGAGGCACCCAACTAAGTGAATTAAGAACATAGAAAAACATCCTAAGGTGTGAGTATAAGCTGATTGATAGAGACGAAAGTAGTATGGGATGTTAAAGTCTTACATCTAATAGTATGAGTTGCTCAATGGAGTACTTAAATAGGATAATTTTTTCACATTAACATTTAGCTTTTGAAGGAGAGTTCTTCACTTTACTTGGATGCCTATTAATTAGTATTAGAGTTAGTGGTTGGTAGCTACAGAAAGGACTACCTGCGAAGAGTTCTAACTTATAGAAGACTAAGTGAAGTGCTGCAGAGTGTAGTTGCCGGGAGGTAGGTTTTCTAAGAGTAGCCAATTGATGGAGACCAAGGTAGTATAAGATGTCAAAGTTTCATATTGAATAATATGAACTACTCAATAAAGTATTTAAGTAGGGTAATTTTCTCACCTCAACAGTTAGTTTTTGAAGGAGGATTTCCTACATTACTTGGGGGCCCATCACTGACATATTTTGTTTCTTCATGGTTAGAGAAAATCCATTCCCTTAGCCTTTGCCTAGTAGCTTAAGCTAGCCTTAGTGATAAAAAACAGTCAAGTGTTTGATCTTGCCACCTCCATTCTTAATAAATTATAGTAAACTAAATTTGAGCACAAGTGGGCCTATGTTTTGTTCAATCGTCCATGCTTCAAATCCAAAAGAATTTTTTGTGAAGAGGTATGTGTGTTAAAGAGAAAATACATTCATGAGCTTTCACCTACCAGCTTAAGATTTAGGCATCATTTGGGTTCTTGATATGTCCTAATCTCTTCAGAGATATGTGGAGATAACTGGTTGTCATGAAATAGCATTCAAAGCTCCTTTTCTGATATACATGAATTTATGCCCTCTGTGATCTTTCATGCTTTGCCAGACACATTGCACTCTGTTAAACTATATGTGAAGATACAGCTTCAAGAACTTACATGCAATTTTTTTTAACTGTTCTAAGTTAAATCTGTTAGAATGGATAATTTAGCACTACATATATCAATGGCAAGTATGAAACTTGCCATATGCCTAAATCTAAATAATATCCTAATTTCTTTTTCTTTGTTTATATCACATTTGAACTATAAATGCTTGAGTTTATTATCCTCTGCTAAATGCTTGCATTTGTCTCACCACCCTGCTGGGAGTTTGCATATGGATAGCCACCACTTGCTCTATTGTCATTCTTCATTTTGAAATGGCTATATAACATTTTTGACTGTTTTCAGAAGGATGATCTGAGGGCTGTGGTTGATTATCTGCGGGCAGATGGAAATGTGTCTTTGATTGGCTTATGGGGCCGCTCAATGGGTGCTGTGACTAGGTATTCTTAATTCACTTTCTGTCTTCTTTTGTGCTTGCAATTTGAATGAGGTTGCAGAAACATTTACCAGTCATACTTGGGGTTGTGGCAAGAGATGTGAATTTTAGGTTGTCATTGTAGTTAATTGCTGCTTAGATAATGACAGAGTTGTTAAAGAAGCTACATAATTGACCTTAATGTTGTGAGTCTCTTGAATGCAATCGAGTGTGGTTTGAGATGAACATGAATGCAGGGATTTTGATGTAGAACCAGTAGCAAGAATAGAGAAAATGGGAGAGAAGAAGGAGAAGGAGGGAGATGTAGAGAGAAAAAGAGGGGGAAGGAGAAGAAGGGAGGGGGAGAGATGGCTTAGAAGCTAAGAGAACTTTATTAATAATCAATCAAAAGGCTACCCTAACCCTAATTACTAGGTGTTTTATATAAAGCTTAAGCGATAACTCTTAATGAGATAAATTAGTTTGAAAATAAAAAAATAATTAACAACAAGATAATATGAGCCTAACAAAAGGATAATTAAATAATTTCTAATTCTTATGTTTATCCTTAATCCCTAATTTACAAATAATTAATAATATTTCCCCTAATATTCTCTTCCCATTCTCCGTTAGACTTCCTCTCTAAAGCTTAATGAAGGGACTACAGCCTGAGATGGTAGCTGAAATGGCTTGTGAAAGGAGGCTTATCTACCAATGTCATACTTGAATAATATATCATCTACCGTTTATCCTCAAACTGAGTGTTATATTATTATTTAAAAGTGGTTTGTAGTTCTGAATATATGGAGACTTGTGGAAATGATCGCAATTGATATATTCCTTCTGAAATGAACATTATATTTTTTCCATTTAAGAAAATCCTTTTTAAAAGTGTTATACACGTGTTCTTATTCTTCAACTCAATTACTAAGTTCTCTGGTTGTGTAGCACTTCATATCTACTATTTTTTGCTTTGTTGATTTCATATTTACTATGTTGACTAATGTATTCTTGCAGCCTTATGTATGGAGCTGAGGATCCTTCAATTGCAGGGATAGTTTTAGACAGTCCCTTCTCTGATTTGGTTGATTTGATGATGGAATTGGTAGATACATACAGAGTTCGTCTGCCAAAATTCACTGTGGGTATATTCATTTTAAAAAAAAAATCAGTAAATATAGTCATAGATGAATGACTATCGCAAATTTTGAATTAATTCTGATTTTGTATTTTAATATTTCTTTACGTAGAAATTGTATAATGTACCCTCAGTCTATGGTTTATCATATGATATTAATAGCAGAAGTTTGATTGGAAGACATGGACTTCATGACATCTGCTGGATACTCACACTAGAGATTAGACAGGAGCGACACTTCATATAGCACATGGACACTTTTAGATTTTGTTGTGTTGCCTAATCCATGTCATTGTCCATGCGTCTTAGGAAGCAAGTATTTGTTGATTGCATTATATGGGAGTGTTTATACTTTCTACTGATTAGTCACCTTATATATCTGGCCAGCACTTGATTTCATACCATCCCATGTTTCATTCTTTTCAGAAGAATAAATCACCATTGCCCTAGGACTCACCATTTATTGCTAAATCAGTTATATTTATGAGCAATGAAGCATAATTGCTTTAACTTTTTTGGCGGGTTATTAATTTGTGTCATTAATCAACTTCAGCTTTCTTTTTCCTTTTTACAGGTAAAATATTGATTTCCACTCTCTTTTTCCTTTTTACAGGTAAAGTTTGCAATCCAATACATGCGAAAAGCAATCCAGAAGAAGGCAAAATTTGACATAATGGACCTGAATACTATAAAGGTTGTCTAATCAAAGAAGTTACTTTTACTTGTTTGGTTGTATCATGTATGTCTGCTTGACTAGTTTGACAGAGAAAACTCGTGAACTTTTATCACTTTTCCCCCTTATTAGTTCACTGAGTCTTCAAGGCAAATATTTTGTTCTTTAGCTTGAAGAAATAATATTAATACATGTCTTTGGTTTTTTTTTTTTTTTGGCTCAATACGCTTGTTTTAATCAGTTATCAAAGACAGAAGAATATCTTAATAATTTACTGAGTAAGTGTCTTCAGCCATACATATACCAACTACTTCATTTCATATTTCTTGTAATTAACTTAACAAATTAAATTTCCAAAGGTGGTGGGAGCTTTCCTAGCCAAAAAAACAGTTAGATGGGCTAGTTTTATCCTAATGATACAAATTCCAACTAGTTGAAAGGGTACAAGGAAATTAAAAAATGTTTGTCAGGGAGGGGCGGGGGCAGGGGTGCTTGTTTCTTCATTGCTCCATCTTCGAAGTTATAATCAAAATTGGCTTTAAGGTGCATATTTTCAAATATCTGCATGCTAAAGTTGTTGAATATATATGGCATTGTGGCCATTCATAAGCATAGAAATAGTATAGAAAATAGACCTTCTAGATCCAATGCAGAACTTTGAGGAGTTATTTGGAAAAAATTAACAAAATTGTATACATGTTGGTTTTTCCTTGTTTGTCTTTACATTTACATTTTATATTGTTATCCATTATTTGTAACTATTGCAGGTGGCCAAGTGTTGTTTTGTTCCTGCTCTACTAGGGCATGCCATTGATGATGATTTTATACACCCTCATCACTCAGATCGTATATTTGAGGCTTACATGGTAAGTTTGTCTCTGAGAATTTTAATTGATAATTTGTTCATTACTAACTGATTTACATAACTGAACTTCTTGCTTCTCTGTTGGGTTAGAGTCAGTCTCGATGTCATTTCATAAGCCTTGTAGATAATTTAAAGTATACTTGATGCTATTAGGTTCATAAAATTTGTCTTCTGTATATTCAAAAAGCTGCTTAGTTATTTGTATGTATTTCACATTATGTTCCCTTTGTTTTATCTTCTCAGTTTCTTTTGAGCCTTGCTATTGGATCATTATTGTAATGTCTGTCTGTGCTTTGCAGGGAGACAAAAACATAATTAAATTTGAGGGAGACCACAACTCTCCCCGTCCACAGTTTTACTTTGATTCCATAAACATATTTTTTCACAATGTTTTGCAACCTCCGGAGGATGAGGTTGGGGGATCACTTTTTGACACCGTGAATGATTACTTTGGTAAGGTAAATTCTTCTGCAATGGCATCTCATTGGGTTCTGTTCTGGTCAAACTGTAAAGTTGTATATCTGTAGTTCTTTGCAAAGCTGACTTGTTCTACATTCAGGATGTTTGGAGATCGGTGCATGAAGTAGCGTACAATGATGAATCACCGTCTGAATACAAAGGCATTACTCGAGTTCCTTGAGTTTTTTTAACTATTTCCACTTCATTGGTTACTATACAGATCTACATTTGCTATCCTCTTTAATTAGATCTCTTTAATTGTTTCTTATATACAGAACCATCAACAAGCAGTACAGTAGATGCCATTAAGCAAATCCGTTCAAAAAGACCAATGAGTAGGATGGAGGTTTGTATTTATTTATATAAATTATTAGAATAACAATCAAAGTTGCAAATATACCTAATTAATCCCCTGAAGATCTTATCACATTACCAGTAAAGATGTGGCTGTTTGAGTTGCCATCACTTGAATTGAATCTTGTTTTGAGTGCTATCAGTGGCATGGTTTTTATGTTTCTATCTTTTGTTTTATAAGAAATATTGTATGACTTTTCTCAGGTTCCATCTGATATTTCTTCAAAAGATGAACATCGTGAACATGAGGTATCTCCTTTCATCTGTACCTTGGTTTCTTTTTGTTCTGCATATACTTTGCTCTTTCTCATTGAAATGCTTAATTTATTTATGCTGTGCGGTGGCACGATAACTGTGGAAGATTTGTTGGACAGAACTTCTAAGATTCTCCACAATATCTACATCGAGTGGAATTTAGAGGAAGTGGAGATAAAGCTTAAGCTATGTTCAAAATCTTCTATATTATATTAAAACACGTTCTGCAATACTATTGGAATGATTCAAATGTTTGGCTTCAGATGAAGAGAGGGAAAATATTAAAATAAACTAAACAAGAACGAGACTAAGGAGCATAAGATGAAGGGAAGAGGAGACCAAACCATAAGAGGAACTATATTGTTGCTAATTTTTCATGATGTTTTGTACTGCAGGATGATAAATGCAATGATGATCTTTCCTCATCGTCTTCCAAAATGATTAGCTTTGAACTGTCAAATGGCAATCCATATGGTCCCCATGTTCCGGCCACATTGGATGATGATCAATATGTGGAATATGCACTTGATGACCTGGCAGGTTTTCCATCCAGTGCAGAGGAGGAAGAAAGAGTGAGTCAATTCATCAGATTTTTCATAATCCAAGTACCCTTTGATTTATCAGCCCCATTATTGTATTTTATTCACTTTGATTTTGTCCATATTATTCAGATGTTCATGGAAGCCGTGATGGAATCCCTAAAAGACATGGAAATAAGACATCCACAGGAAGAACAACCCCCACCCAGTGTCAGTACTGTGTCTTCAGAACCATCAGAAAAAGATGCTTTCTTTAGGTCCTTGGAAACAGAACAATCCTCTTCCTCTGTAGTTGAACATGACATGCATTCAAAAGCCGAAACCATTTCCAGTGCAGCTGAAGTCTGCGAACCCTTGAAAGCTGAGTCAAATTCTAGTTCAGTGATCCAGATCCAAAATTTTGCTTCTGAGCCATGTCAAGAACCAAGTCTATCATCAAGGGGAACTCTGACAGACACTTCGTCAGTCACAGATTCCAGCCACACAAGCGCATCTGCTCATAGTGATAGTTCTGCTAGTGTACAAAGTTCGTCGGACACTGACGTTTCACATAATACGAAAGCCACTGTAACTGTTGTTAAGAATCCAGCAAGCCATATTATGGATGGTTTAATGCGTCGTTGGGATTTCAATTTTTTCCGAAACAGTCATGGTCGATAAGATAGAGAGGAGATGGTCTTTATCCCCTTAGTCAATGCATTGTTTTTTGTAACTATCAACAGGTTATAGTTTGTAAAATGGTTGACCAAAGGAATAGGATTCTGGTGTGTAAAGTTAGTATGTTTAGACTTTTATCTAACAAATATATATTCTTTGACTGTAAGAGAAAATTGTCATATTTTCTCATGGTTTCAAATTTTAAATGGGAAACAATCTTCTTAGACCCTTAATTTGAAAGAAGATTTTGGATGTCCAAGAAAGTTTTGGACTGTAAGTGGGTAAACGCTTTTACCTGGGATTTGGATTGATGCTTCTCTGAGCCCATCTGAATTTCTAGGCTGGTGATAATGTGCGACACGAAGATGATTCCAATCATAAAGACACTGTTATTTTTGAAATTATAGCCTTTAATCTCTTAATCTAGTTAAACAATACAAAGTCAGAGCTAAACAAAATCAGATGCTAGTCACATGAATTCTTTGTTTACTCTTTGCAAGCTAGAACAAGGAAACGGGATACAGGCTAAGACACATGAAGTCTCTAGTAATTGCCGTAAAACAGCTACTTTGTTAGCTTTGATATTGATGCTTCCATATTGATCTAAAATCGTTACAAAAACTCAACTCCAACAAGATGCTTTAACTACTTCAGAATGTACTTTTCGTGCGTCATTTCAAGTCATTCTTCTGTAATCTTTGTAGATCGTTGAAGCTGCAACCAAAAGATTAACCGAACTCTCTGTCTCTATGAAGGAAAATCTTACTTTGTTTACGATTTTGGTCTAGACAGATATAAATGTGAAATTTGGGTTGTAGAAGTCAAATTACAATTTCATATAGTTTTTGGAATTTTTAAGCAGGGGGCCATGTGATTCACAATACATAGAACTGTCAATAAGTTAAATCAAGTATAACATTAAATCTGATATAACAATGAACAAATTGTTGAGTAAGGCCAGCTTTCCAGCCCAAGCGAGGATGCCTGCATTCTTGGAGAATCTACCACTGTTCGACCTCACGTATGTACAATATTACAGCAGTTGCTCTGAGTCGGTGTCTCATTTTATAAAATGGTACTTCTATCAACTATGCGTTGTTCACCTACCAGCAACTTCAATGCTGTCTCAACCAGTGAGTGAATTGTCATACTGTGCCGCTTCAGCCCAAAGGTACCAGAGAAAACATTAAAGCTTTCAAGCTCTGATGTGGTCTCTAAGACACCTTCCAGCACGTCCTCCATTCCCAGTTCCTTGAAGATACGTATGTTTTCTGCTTTGTCATTCATCATCCATATCGCCAACTCTATAACAAACCTCCTTATTCTCGGGACCTTAGTTGGTGGATATTTATGTTTCTTGAGGATCTGGATTAATTTATTTGTCATTTCAGCCTCAGTAATTCCGGCTTCTTTAAATACAGTGCTTGATTCATGAGAAGTCATGAATTTGAAAACATTAGCTGCTACTCCAACCATCACTTCCTGTAGTTTGTTTTCTTTTGACATGATTGCTTGAAGTATCTACAAGGTTGAGAAATGGTAGACGTGATCAAGATTTTCTTTAGAATGTAGAAACATAATACAAAGCTCACATCTTGTAGCCCAAAATTAGAATAGCAAAGAAAAACACTTACTGTGGGTGCTGCAGTTGTTACTAACTTTAGCTGGTTGAAGCATTCTGATCCACTGTAAGTGCATAAATTTCTTAAAATTCTAGCAGCACTGACGCGAAGCACTGGAACTTTCAATGCTTCTACAAGCCTTTCAAGTACTTTCAACTTCAAAATACGATGACAATTATTCTTGCTTTCTAATGTCAGCATTGATAGGGCGTCACCAGCAGCAATGGTCACATGTTTTTTATTTTCTGGTATGTTCTGTTTGAAGAATAAGTTGAACAATTCTTTAAGTACTCCACCTGTAGCCCCAATTCTTTCTGTTGCATCCTCTTCCCATGCCAAATTGGTTAAAATTTCCATGCTCAGTTTTTGTAATGAGGGGTGTTCATCTCCATACCTTGATATGTCTCTGATATTGCCGATTGTGAAAACTATCTCAGAAATCTCTCTTCGCAGATGTTTCCCAGCTGTGCCTGTTGTGCTAGCCAACATTTTCATTAGTTGCAGAGATTTCTTCACTATAAGAATTTGGTGTGGAGCAACATTTACATTCTTCAACGTCCTTTGTTCTGCATGTGTGAAATCTATGATCTTTGGGAGAAGGCCTCTTGTATTTCCAATCTTTCCACAGTTATCATGGTTATGAGCAAGCTTTTTCAAAATGAGAAGTCCCAAATGGTTAAATGTCCAAAACCCATAATTTGGATGAGCAAATGCGAGTTTCTTTTCTCCAATTTCGTCGGCTGCAGGAATGCAGTTCCGGTTAGTATGGAGAAGAGAAGATATTGATTCCATAGCTCCCGGTATCCCAGCTATGCGGAGAGAGTTCTGCTTCTTGCCAGCTAGTTTCAATAAGATTTCTGCTGCTGACCGCCTAATTTCTTCCTCTTTGTGGTCTGTCCAATTCAACATCTCAACTAGTCTCTCTACCACAGATACGGCAATTCCAATCTTTTGAAGAGTATCATCAGAAAAACTGTTCACTGATGGCCAATTGGCAAAGAATTCTTGCTCCAATGAGTTGTTCATCAGGAGAGTTTGAAGCCAAGAGATCCATGGCAAAACTGACCATGTCCATATTCAAGCCATCAAATATGCTTCCTTCAACACATCTGGAATAAGCATCATAAAAGAACCTTCTAATTGACACCATTCCTGATGGCCCCAACTCACACTCATTACTAACCTCTTCCAACATTTTCCGGTAGCTGACTTTCCATTCCCAGTAAGCTTTTTCCATCAGAAACAACAAAGCTTCTGCCAAAGCCAATGCATAGAAGATATTCAGAGCAGATTGCCTATTCCTCTTATCAGTGTCTCCCTTTGCTACCTCTCCATAGTTATGCTTGATAAGCTTTATGGACGAGAGAACCACACAAGCTGTGGCAGAAAGAAGCTGAAGCCAATAGAGAAGCTTACTGATATGCCTTGAAAGGAAAACCCTTTCAGCATATGGTCGAATTGCAACATCTGAGCTTATCGATGTTCGGGTTGGTGTCCTGTCCGGACACGAAGGACTCGCTGTACTAGCCCCTCTTATTTCTCTCCCGTGTTGGCTACGTTTCTTGACAGCAACAATTGGCCTGCAAAGGCAATTCTTTATACTTTCAAGGACAAAGTTTGAAGTTGACCTCAGCAGCTTGAAACTATTAATTCCAGCATCAGTTATGGACCAAGTGGCTTGGTGCTGCCATTCTAGCTCATGGCTCCTGCTGAAAATTCTGGTCCCTTCAATCAATAGTATGATGGTGATGAACCAGAAGTCAGTTTTGTCTAAGGTAATAGCAAAACCACCCAGAAGGACCACAGTTGCCCAGATAAACCCGAGAGTTCCCAACCTAGTTGCTGCTTTCTCAAGCACAGCGAGGTGAAGAGCGAAGAGGGTCAGCTTCTTTTCCGGTGCTCTAACTGCTAAGCTTGATAGAGAGACAGAGTTAGCAGTAGTACTGCTCTCTCTTTTCTCAATACTGCTTATGCCATGAGGCTCAAACATTGTGGTCCCGGTGCTGCCAGTTTGGCTGAGCCTTGTGGGCTTACCAGCTTGTTGATGAATGCTTCCTCCTTCCCCTTCCAATGAAATTCTATGATCCATGGTTACTGAAAACAAATGTTTGTATCTATCAAAACAAAGGGCAAGTGTTGAAGAGAATGATGAATGATGAGGCCGGTTTTATACAGAAAAAGAGAATGGTGAACTTAGGGAGCAAGTTTCTTATGTCACATGTAGGAGAAAGAGTGACGTCAAGTTCTCTTTCGGACAATTTTCCACGATGTTGGTTATGTTATGCTTGAGGATTGACACTTCCGTATATATCTCTTGTGAAGGTTGTTGCTTTTCTTTCTGAAAAGCGTTTTATAGAATGCGTCGAAAGTTATAGCTGTTAGTTAGGGTTCAATTTGACTCCAGCCTTTTATTAGGCCTTAGTCCTAACACATGTAAAGTATCTTTTTGAAAATATTAAATCCATAACTACATAGCTCTAATACTGATTATTAGATCGAACATTTATTAGTAATTCAAAACTATAATTGTTACTTAAAATACAACTCTCTTTATTTAATCACATTAATTCGAACATCATATTTCGATCAAATTCTAAGTCCTAACACATGTAAAGTATCTTTTTGAAAATATTAAATCCATAACTACATAGCTCTAATACTGATTATTAGATCGAACATTTATTAGTAATTCAAAACTATAATTGTTACTTAAAATACAACTCTCTTTATTTAATCACATTAATTCGAACATCATATTTCGATCAAATTCTAATCATTTATCAGACCTTAATGAAGTAAGATGTTGGCCACATCAACACCATGCACATAAGGAAAAGAAAAACTATGCTAACAAATAAACAAAATTATTGAATCTTTCTAGCTGGGGTCCTTGCCAAAACTTGAGACATAGCCACTTGAGCCTTCAAAGACATAGAAACAAAAAGGAAAGTAATAACTTTTCATAGTTCTTTATAATTAAACCTCTCAGTTCTGATAAAAACTTGTGCAACAAGAAGATAGTGACATGGAACTAGTCCCGGTTCATTTGTGCAATTCTCTCAATTCAAAAGCATTGACTTTGTTAAACGTATTTTGGGTAACAGAACAATCGTTATGGTAGCAAAAGCATATTATTGTATGACTCTGATAAAACTCGTGATTATGATTTATTAACGAATACACATCCTAGCACCTAGCGGTTTAATTCTAATAGAAACACCAGCCTTAAATAAGCATTTGATTCTTCTCCACTTGTAGTTGTGGGGTTTATTAATTTGTCTCTTCCTTAACTAATATGCATAATTATTAGGAGAAACTTATTAATGCTGGTGTCTTATTCTTTGAAGTTAAAGGGTGTAATGTGATGGGTCCCAAATCCATAGTCACTGCTCTGTATATCCCTTGGAGTGCACGTATATATATGTTATTCTGATTTGATTCAAAACTTAATGAAAAGGGTTGTTTTGAAGAAGGGGGTGGCTTCCGGCTGAATACGTTGTTTATTCATGCGTGCTTCCCATCTTGTACGGTGAAAATGTGATCATCCATTGGTTCTAACATTTACAAACGTAGAGCTACATTTGTTTAGCTTTTCTATTCTAGGCAATCGCTTGGAAATGGGTCACATTCCTTCATTCTGCTCCATACCAACTGGCCTGTGGTCTAATAATTAGTGACAAGAAATATTTATACTGTTTTTTCGGTGGAGTCTGTCTCTACAATGATCCTTACACATAAGAAGTGCATTGAATTTGACAAATATGGAGGGGATTGAAAAGAAATTCAACACAGATCACTAATGCCCAGTAGCTTACTTCATTATCATTTTGCTCACAAAAAACATAATCATATTTTACAGCAATGTTTTATGCTTTGAATGAAAAGGAGAGAGAGAGAGAGAGAGAGAGAGAGAGAGAGAGAGAGAATCCAATCTTTAATGGGTTCATGTGAACAATATTTAATGGTTAACTTCTGGTCCCTATTAATGAATTGACCTAGATTTCCAATCAAGTCGTTGTGTTTTCTTTTGGGGATGTAACAAGTCTTAAAACGCGTAGGCAAAAGAGGAAAAGTAGAAGGAAAAGAAAGGATGAAAAAAGCAAAAAGAGCGATGAGAAAGCAGGAAGAAATAATAATAATAGGGATCTCTTAATCCTTTTGGGTACGTTTATCGAGTACTAGCCATATGTTTTTGCTTGGGGAATATCTGTTCTCATTTCGTGCGTCATGCGTATACGAAAATCTGACCACCTTTACCTTACAAAAGTATGATAGAAGCTTAAGCTATTGAAGCAATTTTTATTGTAGTTTTAATGAGATATGCACACAAATTGTTATAATTTTAAGAATAACTACATAGTTTTGAGAAAAACGAATTAAATAATACAACTTGAATTCAGATGTAATTGCACTTATAATTTATAAAAACAGAAATATACGATTAAAATGAATTATTATTATTATTATTATTCATGCTTAGCTTTTCAAATTTCTTTCCAATTCGAGCATTGAACAAGTTATCTTGTCGAGTTTAACCATGTATGGTACAGGAAAAGAAAGACAAGATAGTGCTTTGATTGTTGATTATATGTTCAGAAGAGAAATAAGCACTGCTGAAGTCATGAAGGTGTTTAACCTTCATTTAAAACTGTAAGATGATCATAAAAACACTGCATTGGAAAATATTAAATAAATAATTAAAATACATAAAAGAAATGTTATAAATTTTGATTAGATGCCTCAAATTCAAGTCATAGTAACAAGTTTCACTACTTATGGTATGCCATCTCACTACTAATTTTATCTATTTTTATCATGATTTAGAAAATTAAACTAAACTTCTTAGTCGGACCAGAAAATCACTAAACCTAAACACGATTGACTATAAAAACAAACTGGACAAAAACTTGAGCCAACTGACTCGTTCAAAATCCGTAAAAAAAACCCGACAATTTCACCTTGAACCTATCAAAAATTAATGTTTGATTTTTTTTTGTTTAAATCAAAATGTTGATATTCTGTAATAAATATTTATGATGTTTATTAGCCTCTACTTAACTTATGTCACATAAATTTATTGTTATATGTAAAACAATTTAACAAATTTTTATATATTTAAATTATTTATTTTAAATATTATTTTACCATATATGTATTAATTTAATCATAAAATATTTTTTATATATACATATATACACTTTTTATATACGTTTTAAAAGACAATTCAACTCTAACTCAATCACAATCAAACTATTAAACCATAAATTATTTTTTGCCATAATTCAATGATTGATTTAATTTTTAAAATATTAATTTTTATGTTTTTTTCTCCTTAATATTATCTATATATATATATATATATATATAAACAATGTGACACGCTAAATTATTCTTTCCAATGAATATTATTGTGGAGATAATCAAAATAAGTAACATACAAAATAAAAATTTCACAGTATATAACCAACAACCCGTAAGAAGTGTGATAAAACAGAAATAGCATCATTACATTATAATTCAGAGTACTAACCCAAATAAGACTTGCATCTTCAACTGAAATCATGCATGTTCTGGGTGAAGTGGTAGATTATAACCACTACAGTGAGCATGCAAACTGAGTATGCTTGATAGAAACAAACAATTACAGCACAAAAATTGGACTGGTTAAGAATGAAGAGTGACTACTGTTATATGCTTAGTTACCATAACAAAGTGACTGAAATGAACTTAGAGTGACTTTATTTGCTTTATTATCCTTCACAACTCCTAGTTGAATTGATACCACGTAAGAGGGATGAAAATTCTTTTTAATTATCTTATTTTCCATATTTTCTATCAATTATTTAAAAATTAATACATTTCCATCCCTCCTTTCCACCACTCTTACTAGTAACTAAGGAGGCATAAATCTTCTAGTTGATTTTTTTTTTGGGAGATAAAAGAAGAAATTGTATTAAGAAGAGAAGAAAGTACAGAAAGTTGATAAAAATATAGTTTAAAAAAAAAAAAGACTAATGCAACTGGGTTTGAGCTACAGGCATTTTCGCAGCAGTTCAAGCCTACAAGGAGTACACGTCTGTCCCCTCCAAGGTATATGGTGTGATTTTCAAAAGTTATACTCTTAGGCCACAGTTTAAGCAAAGAAACTAATATTGACCATTTTCATTCGGTACAATTAACTTGCTGTCGTGCATAAATGTACTCTACCTGATCAGCTAAAAAAATTCAATGGATGAGAGTAACCATAGTAATTAAAACTTGTACTACACTGGGTGCTGCTGCAGCAGGATTGTGGGAACAATTACCATGATATCTACCCATGGTGACGTGAATGATAGGAAAGCACCAAAAGGAACAACGTTCTTGTCACTGATAGTGAGCTGAGACTACAAAAACTGTCGCCATAAAACCTACAAGGCAAAAGCAATAATGAAATCTAAACAGTTACAACAACTTCCGGGATGCAAATAAAAGAAAACAAGTGCCACGAGGCACTAGTTACGTGTGTGAGCCAGAGAAAAAGGAACGAGTTGCTTATGAAATATTAATGACCAGGTGTTCAGGATGTTTCTATTAGGTACAACAAGCAGCCACATATAATATATAATTTATCCAATTGATAACAATCCATATAGTCAATGTGACACAAATAGTGATAACTTATTTAGAAATCTTAACATACAACAGATACAGCAGTAATAAATTCACCCATGTATAACATGCATTTCCATGATTAAGAGATGTCATATTCCAACTGCAACCATCTAAATTGTGGATTCGTAATTCCCATTTCTAGCTGAGTAGAATGAATTTTAAACCTTCAATGAATAAGCCATTGCACCTTTGCTCACAATGTGCAACCTACTTTAATGTTGCAGCCCTCTTTGCTTTCCTACTACTTTGAGAACTTTCTCCAATCCTGCTAAGTGCCAAGCTTTTTCATGATCAGAGGGCATAAGCCATTGTTAGATTTAAGTATTTAAATTGAAGATAACCACCAATCCTATTTTGATAAATCAAAGCGCATATACCTCTGTCAAAACACATGCTATAACAGTCCTCATCAGTGCTAGATTTGCCAATTGATTTTCCCAGTGTGTTTGCCGAAGTATTAAACAATCTTTGTGTAAAGCCTCGTATTCCCCAGGTTGCTTAGAGTTTACAAAGCTTATACCCACAAAATTTGAAACTAACTTATCAAGGGGGGTACAGTAGATTAAGAGATTTACAGAGACTGAAAGATTAAACGGTCAGCCGTTACTTAATGATAATACGATGAAAATAAGATAGCACAAAGGAAAAAAGATCGGCTCAATTGAAGGCCATGGCCCATAGATTTCTGATTAAGCATCTGAAAACGTGATTACCGATCTAAGGCGTACCTGAACAACCACAATCACATCAGTTAATAACCTATATTACAGCACTTCTTTGCCAGACCTTAGCTTTCTCAGCATCAATTATGGAACCCACTAATTTTACCGCATTTTCAAGCTTCCCTTTAGCATTCACAACTACATAGTCAAAACTCTTAAGATGCTTCACTTCCTCCCTAGCTGTAGCAATCCTCACAAGCAGGGACTCCGCAGTTTCTGTTTTTCTATCAACCAACCTCTCCACCATTGCCATTTCACTCTCGGCCACAAGAAAAATGAAAACCGCCGAATTACCAAGAATTTTCCTCAATGTTTGAGCCCCTTGAATATCTACCCTCAACACAATATCATATCCTTTAGCCATATATTCCCGAATTTGCTGTTTTGGGATACCTTTATAATCTCCATACACAAGCGCGTACTCCAGAAGCTCGTCCCTCTCAACCATCGATTGAAACTCCTCTCTACTCACAAAGTAATAATCTCTACCGTCAACTTCACCTGGTCGTTTCGTTCTACTCGTTGCAGTGACTACAAAATGAAGACCCTCCCGAACTTCCCTCAGTTTATTGATTACAGCGTCCTTTCCAACACCACTTGGCCCGCTAATTACTATTATCAATGGTTTAGGATTTGGGATCAGAGGCTCTGAGCTAAACGACGAACCCAGAGATGATTCAAGAGCACGAAGTAGCTCAGACTTATCGGCTTTGTCGACTGCCGGAATGGGAACCGATAACGGCCTCCTGGAATCACTCATTCGGGAATATGAAGAAGAAAATCGCGAGAAAGCTTCGTTCTTCTGAAATCTTGCGACGGAGCAAGTTTCAGTGAACGAATTAGAAATGGGATTGGCGAGAGTGAAGGCTTTCTGAAAGTTTGTGTGAGAAATTGGAAGAAGAGGACGATGGTGGAGATTGGAGTGGGCCACAGAGATGCAGAAGAGCCTACGAAACATGGAGCAGGGATAGACAACCGGTGTAGCCTGTTTCCATCTCCCAGATTGACCTCCGAATTTGAAGCACTTTCTAGTGGGCGTAGAATCGAAATTTTAGGCTATAATGGTGTTTACATTTTAGGATATGCATCACTTTACGTAAAAAAAAAACTATATATTAAGTGTATGGAACAGGAAAAATAATAATTTTATAGTTGAGAAAAATAATAAAAAATAATAGATATTATTAAATAATAAATTCAAAAATATTATAAATATTATATACAATTATAAAAACAAAATCAATTTCTTATAAATATACCCCGATTTAATCCTATTTAAATGATACACTTCATCTGAGTTTCACAGCTTCTATGATTAAAATCCATGGTATTTATTATTTCAGTATTTACATACGAGCCTTTTTTAAGAGTATTTTGCTTTTAATATTATTATAATTTATTAACAAAGATGAATGACATCAGCAAAACTAAAGTGATCAATGCCTTTTGATAGCCCAAAAAGTGATCAATGCTAAATCATCATTATTCATGACAAAACACTGCCGCCCCAAATGATCACCACAACTTGATATAATATAGACTTTAAGAGTGCATTAACATAGGAGTGGAAGCAAAGTTGTACTTATTAGGTGACGTGTAACTGGATTAATTTTATGCCGGGACAAATATTAATTAATTAGGTGACATTAATATACGAGTGGAAGCAAAGTTGTACTTATTAGGTGACATCTGTAACTGGATTAATTTATGCCAAGACAAATATTAATTAACTAGAATCATTCTCATGATTAGCGTATTTTACTTAAAAAATAATATTTTTAAAAAAGCAATTCTTGTGTGCCTATGCAAGTACAATAAATGGTTTAGATTGACTCCGCGTACGAATCCGACAATGACCTATCCATGTATGTACAGGGCACGCAAGAAAAATTCCCTGATATGTCTGAACCCTGTATCTCAGCAGACTGCAGCTTTAGGACTAGTGATTAATATCAGGAGCGAAAGAAAAGACCGAAGCTATCAGAATAACCCACAGGATAGTGCACAACTAGAAATGAAGTATTCAAGTGAAGCACCTTAGAAATAATCTTCTATGGGTCAGGTTTGTTCCTCTTTCTACTACCAAATATAGTTCTGGATTCAAAATACAGTTGCAAGTTTCAAGAGGAAGGGATTATTATTTAGAATACAAGCAGGTAGGTGGGAAAGAAAAATACAATTATCAGTGTTATGGCCCAAAATAACAATAGGGCAAAAGAAAACAACTATTCTGGAATGAAGAGAACAGCACAATTTTGTTGGAACTAGGGAGCAACTGCTTTGCCTTCATTTCATAGTCTTTCGTGTCCCATGCTATTAATGAATCAGAGTGCAAGAAAATCATCCATCAGACCATCCGAACCCTTCCGAACTCCAAATTTTGGCTATGCAAATTGCAAAGATATAATTAAACTTCAGCCAAAAACTTCTTTTGATTTCGTCCTCTTAAGCTTCTCCCTTCTGAGTCCATCAGTTGATACTGATAGTAATGAAGGTTATGCCACTATTTAAAATTCAGATTATCATTCTGGGATTAGGTAGACACAAACCCAGATATAAGAGTCGCAAGGCTCAGAGGCAGTTGTTCGCCAAGTGTTCGTATCCAAAATAATAGTTCAATACCAATGACTACCAGCTCCACCTTGAGCAGCAGCAACTTTTCTAGGCATATATTGAGGCTTTGGCTGCAAGCCATTAGAACCTTCAATCCCATCATCTTCTGCCCTCTCATTTTTACAGTTTGGGTTTCTTCTGGGATATGAACAGCTTGAAGCAGCATATTGGGCTGAAATAGGTGGATTTCTAACCATCCGCCGCTGTTCAAAAGCCTCCCCTGTTGCCCCTACCCCACAGTTGTTGTAACGCAATACTGAACCAACAACTTTTCCAGGCCTTGCAGAAACACCTAAAGCAAGTGAGCAGTAACTAACATCTCAAATTCAAGTTCGTACCAATATGTTTTATATCTTAAGATATATAAAGGAGAGGGAAGGGGGAGAATAATACATGCCTAAAAGGATAACAATTTAGTACCTTGAATCTATGTTTAAGAAGTTATAAATTCATAATATACCGTTTTCCATAAGCAATCTTACTAAACTCTTTTTTTCTTTTTTCCGTGTTAGACATGTTAATGGACATCTAGCATGAATAATATAATGACAAGGAAATGTTATCAAGAGAATCAGGAGGGGGGAAAAATCTGCTCTGTTTTTTTCATACAAATCATGCTGCTTTGAGCCGTTCACACACAAAGGTTGTGCTTCATACTGAAGGAGTGCAATTGAGAAGGTGGAAAATTGAGAATTGAAAATTGAAAGGTATTTGGACTAGACTTGATCACGGGCTGGGCTCATAAAAAAAGTTGCAATTTTTTTAAGCCCGGGCCGGTACTATTTGAACAGTACCGGATGGGGCTCAGCCCGGTTAAAACGGGGGGCCAGTTTTGCAAAATTTTTTTTTTACATTTTTATTTTTTTAGTTTTAAATATTATTTATATATATGTATATATTTATTTATTTCATTACTTGTTAGGTTAGGCATACTTTTATTCTTTTTTTAAATTCTAAATAACTCATAAAAATTTACAAAAAGTTTAAATAACTTGAAATAAATAAATATATATATATAAAAGATAGTAACACCTCTCAAAATAATAATTTTTCTAATAATATTACTATTAATAATTTATTTTATTTGAATTATAATTTATTCCTAATAATATATTATACAATAAGTAAAAGTAAAAATAATAATAATCATATATATTATATAATTTTTTTTACTTATATCTATAATTATAAATAAATGTTCTAATAATATTATTCATTAGTAATATATAATAAATAATAATAATAATAATAATAATAATAATAATAATAATAATACGGATGGGCTCAAACTCAGGTCGGGCTTAAAAAAACCCAAACCCAACCCTTTTTATATTTGGGCTTTTTAAAAACAGATTCAATTTTTTTTTAGCTTTTTTTTTGGACTCATATCCATTTTTTCTGGACCGGGCCTCTCAGGCCGGGCAGTCTTCTCGGCCCATGATCAAGTCTAATTTGGACACGGCATAAGTCTAGATACATCCCTCCTTTTGATTCCTCCATTATCCTCCTTTCTATTTTAACCAACACCAAGCACACCCTAAGTTCCCATCCAATACCAAAAGAAAGATTACCAAACATGCACGCCTATGCAAAACACATCTGATGATGGTTCAAAGAATAATGAAAGAAAATGAAACAAGCTCCAAGAAAATACAGCACTCTTGCTGGATAATGCCATGTACATAGGAGAGGAAGTTAGCAAGAGAGAGAGAGAGATGGAAAAGAAGCAAAATCCATACTCAAGTTAGTCATCACACCTTGCATATTTTGTGGAACCTGTGGAGGAAGCCGAGTCAAAGGGATACCACCACTCCTATCTATGGGTGGCTTCTCAACTTCTTTGATGCAACACTTAGAGAGATCCTCTGCAACCTCAGCTGTACTTTGTATTGAATTATCTGTATATAATACACATGGCCTGCACATTCAACCTCAAATCAGCAAAGTTGGCAATTCCAGAGCAGATATAAGGGCATGTTGATAAGACCAGAAAGCAGTGCCCAAAGATGAAAGCTACATAATAAAAAATCTGTAACAAGAACTAAAAGGATACCTGGGCAATGATGCATGCTGCCTCTCAGGTGGCACAACAGTTCCACCCTTCCCATAATGCTCCTCAAGATAAGCAAATTGCTTCTTGAAGTGGTCCACGGCACTATTTAAAATAGGTGTTAATAAAAAGGAAGAAAAACAAAAAGGGGGGGGGGGGGGGGAGTCAAAGGCTGACAAACATTGAATAATGTGACAAACCAAATGAAATAGAGCAACATCCATCCACAGGAGCTTAAGAATTAAAAGTCTTATTAAAGGTGCTTAAAAACTAAAATTTTACATGCACAGAAAGCATGGAGTTGCAGTTGAACTTAAATTTCAGCCAAAAAAAACAGTCCAGGGAAAATTTTCAAACCCCAAGTATTAAAAAAAATGGATAATTTTAGATAGAGTCTAAAGCAGGGCTTCAACTTCAAGGTCAGGACAGATGGAGAATTAAAACTGCTAATCAAGTACCAGCATGGCTTATGGTTAGCAATGAAAATGCTTTCTTTTCTTAAACGAATAGCTGATTATAAGGACTAGAAAATAATATATCAGAGGACAAGAAGTCATCCAATAACAAGCCAGAATAACATACAAGGCAATTGGAGAATGGAGGAGATAATAAAACATAAGCTCATAAGAGCTTTCCAATCCCTTTGCATATCTGACATTTTATTACCATAATAAGAGTATGTCAATGTCCGCAGCATGCACAAACACATATAGATAATTAATTATTCACATTCGTATCTACAAACTAAACATAAGATTATCATGCTAAAGACATTTCGGCATTTTAGCTTCTGAGGTGAGGGGGGGAAGCAGGTTACAGCATGTAATATCTTCAAATATGTTGGGGCCTGAAAAAAATTGTAATTACTATTCTAATTAAATTATGAAAGCCATGAATTTTTCCCCATATTCTGAATGATTTTGAGGTTAAAGCTTAAAAGTAAATGAACAAGGAACTGGAAATTTAGACCCCTTCATGAGTAGAAATACAAAGGTCTCCAAATTTACTAACTGTTAAGTACAAATGCCACATGAAGGAAATCCCTAACTATGTTGTTTAATAAATTTACAGAATGCAGTAAGTGTTTCAACCAACACAAAAGTACCTCGGATACATAAAACTTGTTGGCTCTGCTCCCTCTAGGTACTCCTTTAACATCTTCGGATGGTACTCAAGAATCTCCCGATATATAAGCTCTCGTATGTCCTCCTTTGTTATCCTGCGTCTCTCAAATTCAAATTCCATCTTGGTAACTGGCTGTGCTGAAGGCTCTCTTTCAACCTTCCCCAAACCTTTAAAATATGGATCTGCTAAAGCCTAACAATATTCAATAAAATATGCCCAATTAGACCTGGACATAGCAGAGAAAGTGAAATGGAGCTGCATGAAAATTCAACCTCTTCAGCAGTAGGCCTATCCTTAGGCTCAAATGCAAGCATTCTTTCTAACAATCGAAGAGCAAGCAGATCTGCATTAGGAAACTTCTGGGAGAAAGGAACTGGCTTCTTCTTTCGCATGCTACTTAAATATCTCCGAGCTTTCTCATTTCGTACCTGAACACAAAATACCAGGGTTGCAGTATAATACAAAAATTAAAAAAAAAATGCTAAAGGGGTGGGTGACTGAATGACAGACCCTAGCAGTGGCTTCAGGTGATGGTGTTCCAAGAAGTTCAGTCATGAGGTCCAACTGATGGACAACATTCTTCCCTGGGAAAAGAGGTTTTCCAGTTAAAAGTTCTGCAAAAATGCAGCCAATGCTCCATATATCTATAGCTGGTGTATACTGAAAAAACAAGGAAAAATCATATTAAAAAAAAAGAAAGGAAGAAATTATGGTGCACACCACCTTATTAAAATGACTAAAAAACTGAAATTAAAAAAATATTATATACATAGAGTGGATTAACAGGTAGGTGGGGTCTGACCCTAATAAATGGGTCAGACCTATAACAAATTTAAAATGGATAATAAATAGTTAAATGGCATAGTTGACCCGACACATTCCCAACCATGGACCACCAATACTTACAAGCAAAGCTTCCACAAATGAACAAGTCCGGATATTGAGAGTAGATACTTGGACATCACAGTCATGACGATGCCACTCAAGTTCTTATCAGCATTCCAAAAATAGAGTTTAAAAATTAATTAACAAATATTTCTTTAGTAAATTTTAGTAGAAGCAAGATTCATAGAATGGCATAAACATCACCAAGCATACAAAATTTTTCATAAAATACAAAACTTCAAGAGGTTCCTAGCATGTGTAACTGAAGTAAATAAATAGGATGGAAGAGTAAATGGAAAGGGACCTGCCCATAATTTCAAAGTCCAAGCAGGGGTAGTGATTAAATAAAGAAATCAAGGATCCTAAAAAACATATGGAAACAGATATTGCACCATTGCACCTTGGAGAAAAAGGATCCACACAGCTCAGGAGCCCTATACCACCTTGTTGCAACATAATCCTGTGAGCAGTCAAATGGAAATTCGCATGATGAACAGAGTCAAAACTCTATATTCAAGGCAATAGTTTCAGGGGAAAAAAAAAAAGATTCTCACCGTCCAGAATATGGCAGTGGGTGTATCATTAAATGCTACTCTGGCAAGACCAAAGTCGCAGATCTTGAGTTTGCAGTCAGCATTTGCTAAGATGTTTTTTGGTTTTAGATCTCGGTGAAAAACATTTGCTATGAGACCATTCAGAAGTTTAAAGTCATCCCAAATTAAAATCAGCAACTAGTTTGTTATAATAAAAACCTCAATAAGCAATAGGAAACGTAAAAATTGCTTAGAGCAAGCAATCTATAAAAAATCTTCTAATTATATAAAGATTATAACCTGTGTGTATATACTTCAGGCCTCGAAGAAGCTGATAAAGAAAAAACTGATAATGCTCTGGAGTCAGATCATCATTTGCTTTGATGACCTGATGTAAATCAGATTCCATGAGTTCAAAAACGACATATATATCTTTGAATTCTCTCCTAGAAGGAGGTAACAAGATATGTTTGATCTCCACAATATCTGGATGGCGCAAGAGTCTAAGAAGCTTAATCTCACGAAGAATGCGTGTGGCATCAGAAACATGTTCAAATATGTCATTAATTTTCTTTATTGCAACCTTCTCTCCAGTGTGTGTATCATACGCAGAGCAAACAACACCATAGCTTCCTTTACCAATTACTTCCTCTATTCTGTATCTGCTCCCTTCACCATACTCTGTGAAGAAGTTTACATCCACAGAGGACTGCATAAACACAAGATATTAAACTATTTAGCCAAGAAAGTAATTCAAGTCAAAGCCATGCATGTGACATAATAATTTGCAACACATATATATATATATATAGTATTGAGGGGAGATAGAAAGATGTTCTACATCTTTTTAACCAGAAAATTGCAAGCTATATGTCTAAGTTCTACATCCACTCATGAAAAATAATGGTGAAAGTTGCTTCCAAGTTTTAGAAGATAAGTATCACTGGGTGGTTTACTTAATCACCTAGAGTACATAAGGGCTTATCGTCTCTAACAGTAATGAGATTTTATTTTCTTGTGCTACAGATCCTACTGCAAAACTTACTTCAATATAATTAAATTTAAAGGGATAAAAGGGAGTTGAAGCATACAACAAGATTGGTGGTCGATAAATTAGAGAATTGAAATGAACAGAAAAACCCAAAAAAGAAATGCCAATATAAATCGATTACAATGGTCAGCAGATACACAACAGGAACGGCAAGAGCAGACAAACACGTCTTAAATGATGCAAAATGTTCCGCAGGACCTCCTATAAACCGGAACTAGGGATGTCAGCAAGGCGATGAAGCACAGACATTTGCATGACAAGGCATTTCATCCCAACAAAACAATATAACCAAAATAGAAAGGTAAAAGAAACTAAGCAAGCGATCAAGCAGGAAATAGAGCACCTCCATACCAAATGATGCAAAGAACAAGATCACAATCATGTGAGCAGTGAAGTACAAATTCTGTGCAGTCACAGAGATGCAGAAAAATACAAATCAACGAGCATTCATTCTCCTCAACACGCATCCAATTTCTCCCCAAAATAAATTAACCTACGTAAATATATAATACATATAATTGAGCACGTATATCAGAAGAGTAGCTTTACCTTTTTTCTTTGATCAGGCAGCATCTAGGCGACTAAGCATAAAACCCGTCAATGATTCAGGCCAATAGGTGCATCCAACAACGCCTTTTCTCAGCCCAAATCCAGATCCCCAAACTCCTACGACCAATTCCAAAACCCAGAAAAGCGATAACTTCAAAAAGCGATAAACTGGTACCACGACGCTTGGACCATAAGGGGGTGATCAAAATGCGAGGGAAAAACCAAATACGAAGTAAGAAAACTTCAATTAAAAAGAAAAAATTTGAACAAAGCCCAATAAGAAAAGAGACCCGGTACAGTAAGGCGGCTACAGTAGCAACTAGAATTGAAAGTAAGGGGTCATAAAAGAGAAGGAAAATGGTTCAAAGTAAGGAACATATCCCGTAATACCTCTATATTTAAATCAAAAAAGTGGGAAGAGTGATCAAACACAACATAACCAAGACAAGTTGGCGGAAGCAACAAAATGTAGCTGGAAACGTCCAGATTACAGATCACGTAGGAGTCTGTGTTCTGCTAAGTTATTGAACTAGAATCAGCGGAAAAAACTAATCTTGGGAGGATCTGCTATGGCGATAATCTCTAACGCGGCTAAAAGAAATGACTATGATATGCAGACAGAAAAGGGAAATGCTCGGGCTTTCAGAGCATAATAAGATTCCTTTGTTGATTGTGAAGAAAGTAGGAGTTGTAGGAGCAGACTCTGCAGATTAGAATGGAAAATTCCGAGTTAAAATCAACTTTCGGATCTCAACGAGAGGATCCCAGAGAGGCCTTGTACTCCAAGTTGAAGGCTTTCGTGTGGAGCTCGGAGAGAAACTTAAAAAAAAACAAAGGTACAAATATAAAAATTTTATTACTAAAATATAAATTCGAAAAAATATGAGCGTGATTTTGAAATGACGAGCACTACAGAAAAAAACACATAAGCCACCCAAATTTCCCACTCTCGCATTTTGTTTAAAATTCCTTTCCCTTTTTTTTAACTTTATTTATTTAAAAAAATGTAATAGTTCAAAGAATTATATGTAATTTTTTTTGAATATGTTATAAGTTTAATATAGAGTTAAAAATAAAATTTAAAGATAAAAATTTTATTATTATTTTATTATAAAAAAGTAAATTATATTAATTTTTGTTTTGATTTGGTTGAATTATATTGATTACTTTTCTTGTTTTAAAACTTATATTCAACTTTCGAATATTGTGATATATTTTGTGAAAACATTCGTTTCAATTTACTTTCTATTAAAAAAATTAACTTTTAATACAACATGGCATTAATTTATTCTTAATGTGATAGAAACAAATAATTAAATTGATGTTAAAATTGAATATAAAATTATAATCTTATTTTTAATATGATAATAAAAATAATTAAAAAATTGTAAAAAAATAATTTCATTAGAAAAATAAATTGAAAGAAAACGAAATGTAATTTGTAAAAATAAAAAATATCATATATAATTTAACTAAACTTTTTTAAAAAGTGTAATTTAGTCTTAAAAAAATGTCACTTAATTCAAGTTTTAGGTTAAAATTTAGCAGTGTAGTTATTGTGTGATATAATTTTCACATGGATGAAAGGTTAAAGAAGAAATTTACATGTTGGGAGAAAAATTAAAGCTCAAATATTAAAATAGGGAAAGTGATTATATTTTAAAAATAAAGATAAATGCAGTCTGGTTTTGACAAAACTCAATAAAATCAAAGTAACTAACTTAGCATCCTATGATATACAAAATGTTATGTGTGAAAATTAAAAAAAAAAAAAGGTAAATGAAAGGAATGAAAAATAATTATTTTATTCTTATTTTAAAAAATAATAAAAATAGATAAATATTATTAAATAATGATAACAAAAATATAATAACAATTTTAAAAAAAATAGGAAGGAGGGAGAATTTGCTACGAAACGAATTACTCTTCTAATTATCACTAAAAAATCATACTTCTTTATTTAGCAATTAGCATAGCTAAGCTATCTTTGAAATCATTAAATTAGGATTCTTTGTTTCCATCATTGGAGAGTGGAGAAGGCACTATCACACAATTTGTCGATAGAAAATGAAAATTCGTTTAATAAAAAATATGGCAATTTATTTTTCTGTTAAACCCATTATATTATTTATCCCATTGAATAAAAATCTTGAAAACAAAATTGTCAGTATTAACTAATTCCTCAATAGCAGGTGCGTCACATGGGCGGAAGACAGAAGGGTGCTCTAATCGGGAAACGGTGTTATTAGTTATTAAATAAATGGACTCTCCAATTCAATTTTATCTTTTCAACCTCATACTAGTTCACAGAATAATCATTTTTATTAAAAAAATAATAATATTCTATGCTTTCCCTGAATTCTGGTGATTGCCGAATGAGTTTCATTCATCTGACCCTTAAAAAAAAAATCATAATACTTTTTCTTCTCTCAGATATAAAAAAGAAGAATTACTTTAAAAAAGATGAATTGAAGTTTATCCGCAGAAGGTTCAGATCGATTTCAACGACGCAGACCACGATGAAAAAGTTGTCAAAAGTCAAATTCTCATTAAATTTCCCCTCAGGGATTATTTATGACACTTTCAAATCCTTGCTTGCCGACATTCATAATCATCCACGTCCCTTGCACTATGAAAGAAAACTACAACTTTTCTATACTTCCCAACTTGCAGGAGTTATCATGTTCCCCACTTTAGTACTGAGCCTCATCTGTTTGTTCCATTGTTGCTTTTGATCTCAAGACACATTATTGAAATCAAAATAAAGAAAACAAAGCAACTTTAATGTTGGGATGGCACTTTGGACTTAGGAGGGACCATTTCCAGAAGTTTTTGAGCTGTTATTCTGCAGAAAAAACCACAACCTAGACAAGCAAGACCGGACAAGTCAATCATTCTCATGTGATGCCTTCCAAGTATTATTTATTTATTTATTTATTTTTCCTTTCTATGATGAATCACTATCTTTCTTTGAAAATTTTGTGGCCATAAAATATTGTGTAGCCATCGGAAATCTATTGAGCTTCAAGTCAAGGGAGGCCCAAAGCTTCTGACTATGGGATATCCTTACGATATCAAAAGTTCAATACTTGGCGCGCGAGAAAATTAATCGGCATTCGTATAGAAATTTATACTTTTTGAGTTTTTTTTCATTATATATATATATATATATATAATCTTCATTAGTTAAAAGTATAAATGATCTTTTGTGTCTAATTACGAAGAAAAGTAGTGTTGAACATACAATCAGTTAAATGAATATTTTTTTATGTATAAATAATTATCGATGGAATTTAAAATATATAGTTTCGAATCATTGCAATAATGAATGTCAGATAGTAGAATTTTTCTACCCTTCATCGATGAACCTTTGGATTAGCATTATATAAATTCCTCAAACATATCAAATTATAAATTATTTAGTTACATAACTATTCACATCAACATACGAGGCCAAAATTCATGAAAACTACATTATATCAAAGATTATTGGATTATACCCTTGCGTCAACGTCAAATTGTTGCAAACATTATTTAAATTTCTCCCAAGAAACTTAAGTCAAAGCACTAGAATTATCAACTTCAACAATAAAATCTAGTATAGCATACACCGAATATACTTGAACAATAAAATCATCCCCTTCACACAAAATTGGAAAGAAAAATTAAATTGCAACTAAGCAATACAATATTCAGCTCGAAGTGGAGGATACCAATGATCTCAAATTCTAAAATAAAAATCAGCAAAGCGCCCCCCAAATCTCTTAAATCTTCCAATTTTTTTTTAACGTAAATCTTTTTTTTTTAATAGAAAGAAATAACCCATAACACCTACTACACGTACACGACATATCCTCGTTTCAAAATATCTGTGCTCAGATACCAGCTATGGTATTCTACAATTGCTCCCACTTTCTTATCAAGTCTAAGAGCCGATTGGTTTGCTCACTGCTATATAATCTATTTTACAATATTTATTATATCCTTATATTCATACTCAACAATACTTATCTTTCTTATTACTTTTTCAAAAGTAATACAATTGTCAGTCTTATCATACTTATCAATTTTTTACATTCATTTTCTTTTATATACTTAACATTCATCCAACCAAATTAGAATCCTTGCTTCCAAGCAAGCCGGGTGAAGAAACAGGCCCAAGGTGATGCCATCATATTTTGGTAAAATAATAGTAAAGATATTTGATTAATCATAAGGACCAAACCGGAATTGCAAACAAACTAAAGCTCATCACAAAACAGCTCCTGCTAAACTTGATAGCACTAGGAGATTACGACATTGTTCATTACAATCGGTAGGAGTCTCAAAACTGGAATCGCACTCAAACAAAAACTAGCCTAGTAAAAGAAACCCAGCACTTTACCACCGACATTCTTTCTCCTAGCCTCTTCATGATCCATAATACCAGCAGAGGTAGTCAGGACGATATAGCCAAACTGCAATAGTGTAATCAAAGATTAGGGCCAACAGGAGAAACCATATGAATACGATATAGTAGACCGTGTAAAGTTAGTAGGGTGATCAAATAATAGCAAGTTAACGTCACAACAGCATAAGAAATAATTCAAGCCTTTTATGTGAGCAACCATAAAACTTAGCAATCTACTGATCCTGACTAAATGGTGCAACAAACAAGTGCCAGAAGACTTTTCTATGACTTCATGGGAAAACCTGTACAGAGAGGCTATATTTATAGAGAAAAATGAAGATCTCAAGTTGTCTAGAAAAGTTTACAGAAACACAATAAGACAATCCAGTGAACCAGATATTATTACCTAGCTAGCAAACATATGTGAAACATATTGAGATGATACTAAATGGAGCCATTAGTCAACTATAGCGTAAGAATTAACAGACCAGAAGATCTCATATTTTAAGTAAACGTATAGAAGCCTTTTTAGCTGACCTGTCTTGAGGGAAGCAGCCTCGCAGTCCAAGGTTCTATCTCTTTGACGCCCACATCAAAACGGGGACTAATAACACCACATTTATTCAATCTTCCATTCAATTCAACCACGATTTTGCCAGCCCTGTGATCATCAACGTACTCAAACTCTCCAATATATCCTAGAAAGTAGCAGAGAGTAAACCAGATCACACCAAAATCTAAGTAGTCAAGATTCCAAAAGTAAGTTAGGTGAAGTGCTTTAAAATATAAAGTGGACACATACCATGCTTTTGCATCACCAAAAGGAATTTAATGATCACTTTTGAGGATGGTCTAATCATGACCTGACGTTTCCCCCGTTTCTCAGCATTGTACATACTCTTGAGAGCATCATTTAAGACACTAACTCTCACCATTGTCACTGTTATAAAGTTCAACAAGAGTTAACCAACTAACATATAGTAATAGATCAAATGCAAGACAGAAGTAAGCAAGAAGTAGAAGAGAATCCATATTTAAAGATTTAAATTGCTTTGCATGATACAATCTAGAAATGCTTATACAACCACTTCCGGTCTCTCTTATTTCCCTTGATAAAGGAGACACATCATTAATCAACATCATAGTAATCAAAATCATATAATTCACTGTTCAAATCTTACAATGCATAACAAATTATACAGCCAATAATATGAATCAATGGTTGAATCATACGAAGTCATGAATCATATGATTAATAATTTAAATCTTATGATTCATAATGAGTCACAGCCAATAATATAAATCAATCATTGGCTATGAATCATACGATCAAGCCAATATGGCAGAATAGCATGACTTTGCAATTCAAAAATGTGTGAAAACAATGAGTTAGCATGGCAATGTTTATTGTTGTTAATGTTGTCTATGAATCTTATAAAGAAAGCGAAAAAGGATCTTAATTGAAATTATTTCAAAAATTAGTTACTCACAAATTATATGACTAATGATCTTATTTATGACTTATTTTTAAGTACTTTTCTTAACTTTTGGGTTAAATTTACTATCTTGAGTATTTTATGCATATTATAAGAATACATATGTCATATTCTATATTTCAAACTATTTTCCACATGTTATTGAATCCTACAATTCAATTCGTCTTATAATTTACTGTTCAAAAATATACTTTCCAATTCATGATACACATTCCGATTTGACAACTATGATCAACATTAATAGTATAAATCGAAGCTACAAGTCCATCCTAGCTATTACTAAAAAATAGCCTTAAGCGACACTAGCTCTCGAACCAAATCAACATCTAAACAGTTCAAATGACAGCCACACAAAAACTATAGAAACTCCGTGAAGCCTAAAGCATCAACAACTCAGCCATACTTCGTTTACGTTTTGGCAGTTCTTTAAATTATCAACAATAACAAGTTTAAAACCAGAAAACCCCAAAGTAGTGCATACTCAGCTAACCTCTGAATTATGAGTCCCCACTAACAAGCAGAATACTAAGAGCTGACTCAATAACCAACCTTGCTTTGTTTAAATATGCTCGAAGTTCAAATCCTTAGTAGTATCAAGTCGTTCCCATAATTTCTTAGAAATTGCTTGTTTCAGAACTTTGTATCCCATTGTACAAATACATACGAATATACAACCAAAACTTCCTATGAAGAACAATTTTTAAACTACTCAGTTGGGGTTCCTCAAATTCTCATACACAATATGCAATACAATATCGAAAGGTTATAACAAGAATATAAACAACAAGCATATATCCACTTTCCGAGAAACACATGTAACACAAGGAGCGTGGATTTGCAAGATCATGAATTGCAATTTCATACATTTTCATTAAAACAAACTAGAGAGATTCGAGACTATAAAAGGTAGATCTTACCAAGTCAGAATGGAAAATCCTCAGTGAAACAGCGCGAGGACGGTTGCTGCAGAGGCTTTGGAATCGAGACGTGATCCCAAGCTAACGAAGGGTAACTACGAGGAGACAACTATGAAGCGCCTACATGCCTATTTAGGGTTTTGAAATTTGGGCTCTACATTAGTTGATGGCAATGTGTAATTTGTGGGCCTTAACCAGCTCTTATCAATTGGGCTTTATACTATTTAGGCCCTTTTTATTAAAATAATAATAATAAAAAATTATAAACAGAAATATTTTAATATTGACCAAAAAATGCTTTTGTAAAGAATTCAATGAGTTTTTTTAATCATCAAATATATCTTAATTATCAGTTTAATAATTTATTAATAATAAAAATTTTGACATGCATTTTAATAATACAAATATTCAGAGGTGAAAGGAAAAGAATTTTATTTTAATTTTGTTTATATTTTTGTAATGTCTATTATATTTTTATAATTTTTATTTAATAATTTTTATTTATTTTAAAATAAGAGTATAAGAGTTATTTTCTATTATCAAAATCATTTTTTTAATTTTATTTTTCATTCAATTTCTTTTCATTTTGTAAAACAATCACTCCGAAATTAAATTCGCAATAGAACTATCCTAACTTTTTTTTTTTGGGGGGGGGGGGGGGGAACTCAATTGTTTATGTAACAAGATCTGGTAAATATGTGAATTCAAAACCCCCCAACCTTTATTATATAATGGAATGGTGCTATCATAAGTCCCAATCATTAAAACTGAAGTAAGTTTGATGTCTTAAGTTCAATTTCTACTTTTTTTTATTGTTGTAATTGTAAATAAACAAAAAAAGGTGACATTTTTTATAAAATAAAAAATACATTTAAACAAAAATTTCACTGATTCATTTTACCAAGTGACTGGGAATTCAATTTTGGGCATCCTTTATCTCTTGATCATTGAAAAGATAGATATGTCAGAGAGAGAGAGAGAGAGAGAGATATCAGTGATAGATCTCTACTACGTATGTTGTTAGGTTAGTTGACTCTAAACATGCTATTTGCAATTTGCTCATTGTAAGCATTCCATGAAAATAAAACATTAATTTTATATAAATCATATGATAGGTTAATCATGTTTCTCAACACCTGATATTTGTAAACAGTTTAAGCGTCTTTTGCAGCAGCAGAAGTGTTTTATGGAAAGACATTCATATTGAGATTCTTTTAGAACATAGATTCAAGAGTGGAGCTTTCACTGGAACCGAAGGATAGACCCAGAGAGAAGTATTTTGGAAGGATATATAATTTTATGAGGACTTATATGTAATTTTATTTTTTTCCATACCTAATTAATATTTATCAGAATTTTTATGTGCAATTTAATTATCTATAAAATGACAGGGGGCCAAGGCTCCCGTTAGTTTCCCGCTTCAAGTATGTTGTTTTTTTTTTTTTTGAAGCAATTTTAGTTCATGAATATGATTTGAACAATTTAAATTTAATTTTTTTTTATATTTTTAGTAACAATCATTTTTTTATTTTAAAAAATAATTTTTCAACTTTTATCAAACAAACAGTTTTAATGTAGATAATCCAAAAGACAAGATAGAAAATTAAGTATGCATATCTCGCTACATAAACAAAAGTACATAGGTATCCACGTAGTTAGATTTTAACATAACACCATAAAATATGATATTTTGATAATTCAAATGAAAATGTCATACAAACCCAAATCATGGAAAGAAACATTACTACATTGAACCTAGCAATGGGATTTACGTCCAACAAGTGACATCCCATCGTTTATTTCCTTGACAACTGATACCCTTGTATTCTGGAACGCCATATAATCCACATACAAGTTTTTCACAGAACAACATTTCTCATTTAACATGCTTATCAAACCAGGCCAACAAGATATTATGCGACTCCTCCGCAGCTGCCACAGCTTCTGGATCTTCAACGTTGTACCTCACAGTCCAACCGTGTTCAACTTTAAGAAATATTTTAACAAAACTATCAACCTACGTAAAATACATATGTTCATCAGCGATGTATCAAATATAGATAGCCCAACAACAACAACAAAAAGTGAAAAGGGATGGGCAAACTGCTTTTGCTATATCCAGACAACAATTGCCCTACGAATGCTTAAGGATAAAAAGATAATGGTAACACACTTCCAAGCAGCAGTTGATGCTTAATTACCAGAAATGTGATGTTGAAAACATAGGCACAATTAAATCCAATTTGTCAGATCCAACTTTGTCCCCACCCATCCAAGACAGATAAGAAAAAACATATCTTGTGGTTGAAAAAAAATTGTATAGTTTCCACAGATTTCATTATATCAACATGAAAATTAATATCATTAACAAACCATCAAGGTATAATAAAATAATTGTACATTTTCTTTGGTTGAAAAAAAAAAATATTGTCCTTAACCACAAAACAAAGAGAAAAAACAAATGTTACCCCAGGCTTAGCAGCTAGGGCTTGTTCGAGCTTTTTAGTGAGTTCTGGAGGGCAGACTGGGTCATGCTCAGCTCCAAGTATAGAAATTGGAATATCAACACCTGAAAGAGAGATCAATTATTGACTGTTACATCATGAAAATATCAGTCACTGCTTTAAGAACTTTCATTTGCTTTTTTTTTTCATTTAATAATTCAGAAATTCATGATAATGCATAACAGTAGATGTCAACAATCAATTATATATATATATATATATATGTTGAATCCCTCAACACTTTTACTGTAAAGTAATGTAGTTAATCTATTTATGAGTCTTTTTTTTTTTCAAATTATTTTTTATTTTTTTTATAAATTTGAAATAAATATAATTCTTTACAATTTACACGGGTCTCTATGCAATTGCATGAGATCCATATCAAACAATTTAAAAAAATGAATAGAATAAGAAAGCTAATTAATCATTTAACATACTATTATAGTAATTGAGAAATATATTTGTATAAATCAGCTGTAAATAAAATATACGCCATGTCAGCATGTAAACAAGTATGATTATTTAGGAAGTCATAAAAAAGTCATACATACCAACATGCTTAAACTGATCATATAACTAGAAGCTGCAACATAATTCTGATAGTTTTTCCCTCCCTCAGAAAATGCTATATTTTTTTCCATTAATCAAAGAGTATGCATGCAACTTAACAAGAAAGACACCGGGAAAATCATACCCTCTAGGTCATCCTCAGTGATAAATGCTGGGTGTAATAGCACACCAGCTTTAATAAGTCCAGATTTTGCAAGTTCCAACACAACCTTAGCTGTGAGTGAGAGAGAGAGAGAGAGAGAGTGTCAGCATTACTCAAGACAGGAGTAAATCAGTATATATCTGCGAATTTAATTATAAATTCAAAAGTGATTAAATACAACCAATGTACACAGGGTACATTTGGCAAGGGGATGGAAAAGGGTTTTTTTATCTTTAATAATATTTATTATATTATTATTATTATTTAACAGTATTTATCGTTTTTTATTATTTTTTAAAGTAAAAATATAAGGGTCATTTTCATGTATGAAATCACTTCTTTTTTTTTTCTCCTTCTGCACCAAACAACTATATGCACAAAATGAGAAAAATAAAAGCGCATAAAATGAATGGAATGAGAGGTACTCACCACCCCAGCAAAAACCAGCAGCCCCGAATGATGAAATACCTTTACCTTTTAAGGCTTCAATTATGGGTTTAGCAATTTCGATACCTTTGTCCTAATAAAACAGCATGATAGCATCAGAGAATGATGTATCAGAGTTTACAAATGAAGCACAATTATTAGTCAAAAAAACATATGTTCTAGTATCATAGCAATTAACATAAGAACTAACCGGTTCATGATCTTTTAGCCAAACAGGTAAAGGTCTGTCAACGTTCTCAGAAGCAAGGGGATCGCCACGGAAGGGATCACCATAGAAGAAATCAGGAACAACTACGTAATACCCTGCAGCAGCAACCTTGTCTGCAAGCTTCCTTCGTAGCAGAAAACAAATGGAATTACTTTCCAGGGAAACACATTTCATTTAGCACATCAGAGAAATTGTAATGAGAGAGAAAGAAATAGAAAAAGGAGCTGATAAATACAGTCAAATTCTGTTGGCAATATACTGTAACAAAACCTTTACAAAAGACATCCCAATAAACCAGATAATTATATCACAGATGCATCATTTAAGAAAATCAATAACCTAGTTATATACCAACATATCCTAGACAGCATACAGCATTACTTTCATAAACCGTGATTCTCCAAACTATACTTTTAGTGTTTCTATTTGTTTTTGCCATTGTAAAAGACTGATAGCCGTTTTATTATTGCCCTACCAAAATCAAATTCTGTCAGTGCCACCTGAAGGAAAAGCTGGGCTAATAGGATAAAGAAGACAAGAAGGTTCAATTGGAATATTATGCAGATTATCTTCCATACAAACTTCATGAATTTTCAAGAATCCATAATAGAAATGAGCAATTGGATCCAAGAAAGCATGGATTTGATTTTGATCATTAGAAATGCACACCATTGTTATTATCAGCAGGCATTGGGTGCCAATCACCCAAAACTTATAGAAGAGAAAGAATTGAATAACTTAAAAGGCCTATTCACTATTTTCATCCCTTCCAATTACAATAGGCATTACTTTGAAATTGAAATTTCCAGGTGCAGAATATGAAAAATAATGTATTTCAGCTACAATCCAGCTTGGTGCAAAAAGACGCCAAAACAACTTTCTAGTAAGATAACTAAACCATGAAAAATTATATACCAAAAGCAGACAGGAGAATTATCATACCTCAAAAGTGGTGCTTCATAACCTGCAGGACAAGTTGAACACGCAAAATTAAAAGATGATATTGGTCAACAATATATGTTGAAAACAGATTCTCTGCTACGCGGTAGAGTTGATTTAAAAAAAAAAAAAAATCATACATCCCTTGTTTAGGAGGTCAAGACTGCTCAGAGCAACAGAGAATCTGAATCGATATATGTTATTATCAATTCCTAATAGATAACATAGCCTCCTAAAAAATATTTAGTAATCTTTAGCAGGCTAAAAAGTGATATCATCTGTGTGTGTGTATACGGGCAAATGATATCATGCATATATAATTGAACAGAAATAAGCATATAAAACCACAGAGCAACAAATCACCGACATTTGCTCCTTTCAGCCAAAAGAAGAGGGTCTTTATCCAATGTTCTTATCATGTAATGGTAATAATAGATCGCATGTCTTCAGAACAGAGACTTCCAGAAGTAAAACCACATGTCACAAAGGTAAATGGTACCTCAAAGTTCGATTCATACTCCTTTTTCATTGCATCCCCTCCCTTTGGAAAAACTTATATATATGCAATTTCTTACAGTTATTTTTACTATCAAGTTTTTTTTAATAAAATTATATATTTGTTTAAAAAATTCTCAAAAAAAATTTAATCTTAGGATGTTGAATTGAAAAACTATATATTTGTCTACAAAAATTATATATTTATTATATTTTAATTAAAAAATCTAAAACTAAAAATATAATAAATTATATATTAATTTTTTTATATCTTTGTTAATCAAATTTTTTAATTATATTAAAATAAATATATAATTTTTTAATAATAACATAATAAGTGTATAATGTTTATAAATAAAAATAAAAATTTTATGATTTAACATCACATGATTAAATTTTTAAAAAATTATTTATATATTATAATTTTATTAAAAAAATATTTAAGTCTATTCTTCAACCATCCGGTCATTGCATTCTAACAACTGATAACAAAATGCTAACCACTTTAACTTTTTTTTAATATTACAAAAATACCCTCACTTACAACCTATTCTTGTAACACGGGGGTGTAAACTAGACCTCATCATGAATTGGAAAACCCGTCTAACCTTATGGTCCCAATTTCAAAAAATAGATATGAGTTCAAAAAGAACTTATTGTAAAACGAGCTCATTTTTTAAAAAGCTTAATATAAAATAAGTCAAATTTAAATTTTTTTAATTTGATTTGTATTATAATTATTTTTTATATTTTTAATAAATAATATTATTAAAAAATTTATTTATAACTACTTATATAGGTAAAAAGAATTATATAATATATATAATAATTATTTTTTTACTCTTACTTATTTCATAATATATTATTAGATAAATTATAATTTAAACAAAATAATAATAATCAATAATATTATTAAAAAATATATCATATTGAGAGATTTTATTATTTTATGTATGTTTTAAATAGTTTAAATTTTTTATAATATTTGCTTTAGATTATTTGGTATTTAAAACAAAAAAAAAGTGAATCTAATAAGTAATAAAATAGAGATATTTAATATTTAAAATTAAATTTTAAAATAAAATTAATTAAAGTAAATTAATTTTTTTAAAAAATAGGCTTAATTGAACGAGGTTCAAGCCAAATAAATTTGTAAATGTTTTATGAACCCAACCCAAATTCGACCGGTAATTAAATATAGTGTAAACTATAAATAATACTCCCTCCAATCTTATTTATTAGAAACAAAAAACTGTTTTACTGGTATTAAGAAAAATAGTTAATATTAGTTTAACTCATTAATTAGGTTCAAATTTGATAATTGTTTCCTATTTTACCCATATTTATTTTGCATGGGAAAACGTTATGCATTATTAAGTGTATTAGATGTAACAATAAATGAAGGGTAAAAAAAAAATTTATTATTTAGTGAAATAAAAAAATATACAATGTTTCTTATATTTTGAAACCAAAAAAATCTCTTTAAATTTTTTTATAAACAGAACCAGAGGGAGTAAGTGAGATCGTGGAACATAGGCTCCGTTGGGTTTGTTGTATCGTAAATGTAATATCTTTACATAATTTATGTAATTTTTATTATATTTTTATATTTATTATTTTATTTAATAAATTATTTTTTTAAAATAAAAATAAAATAATTATTTTTTATTTCACTTAATATCATTTATTTATATTTTACATCCTTTTTATCATTCTATCTTTCAACCAAATATATTCCATGAATCCATAAAAAATAAGCGTAAAAAGACGTGAAAGAAATGGTGAAAAAATTAGAAGTACCAAAAATATCAGAGGCCAGAAGAACGGCGAGACGAGACTGGGGGTAGCCAGTAACATAGGCATCGAAACCACCAACTTTTTCAACGCAGCCAGCTCCTGCACTGGGATTCAGGGTTGGAGGGTTTGAGCAACACTCGGGTCCGGACATTTTTCCCTTCGTCTTCTCAACCCAATAATGCCATACTTTCGCTTTTATCGGGATTTGGCACTATTTAATTATTATTACTATTCATTGCAGGAACAAGACGAGATTAGGTGTTTGCTTCGTTGGCATGAGGACCAACCACAAACACTACTTTCATTTGCGTAAGCTGTGACGTCCATTTTAAAGGACGAGTGATGTTTTCATGAATATTATTTTTAATTACTACATCATTAATTATTAAATCTAAAATGATATTATATTAAATAATTATTAAAAATATTAATTTAATTAATAATTTTTTAAAAAGTTAACTTAATTTCTATATAATAAAAATATAATTATTAGTATAATAATAAATTTATCTAAATAAATAAAATATTATTTAATATTTAATAATTATTATGTTATAATTAAAATATATAATATTTTTAATTTGAAGTTCTTTATTTTACCCCCTCTCTCTCTCTCTCTCTCTCTTTCTATATATATATATACACACTCTCAGCAGATGGCATCATCTTCCTTTAACAGAGCGGATGGGATATTAAATTATTGCTACGAGCAGCCACCGCTGATGGTGAGTCGGAGAGAGAGCCGATGGTATATTAAAATGATTGCTACGAGCAGCCGCCCCTGATGGTGAGTCGGAGAGAGAGCCGATGGTATATTAAAATGATTGCTACGAGCAGCCGCCCCTGATGGTGAGTCGGAGAGAGAGCCGATAGTATATTAAAATGATTGCTACGGGCAGCCGTCCCTGATGGTGAGTCGGTGACTAATAGGATATCTCGATATCATTTTTTTAGTGATGAGTTGTAGGAATTCAATATTCGTCATCCTCAATCTTTTAATGAATGAAAAGATAGATATGTCAGATATATGTATTAGCTCATTGACAGATCTCTACAACCTACGTTTTCAGGTTAGCTAGACTCCGACCATGTTATTGGCACTGGGCTCCTTACAAGCAATCCATGCCCGTTTGGTACGTAAAAAATAAAATTAAAAAAAATAATTTTATAAATACAAATATTTTTAATTTTAATGATTAAATTATTATTATTAAAAAATATTAAGTAATAATTATAAAAATAAAAATAAAATTTTTTTAAACTTTCCATTCTCCACTCTATTTTTCCTTTCCAATTCTTACTACCAACTGGCCTCAACATTTGTTATTTGTAGATTATTAACCCGAGTAAATTTTTAAAGCCTCATTTAACTTATGAATCTGATAATAATAAAAATTAAAATTAATTTTATGTAAAAACTCACTTATTTTGATTTATTCAAATATTATCCATATTGTGCTTGAAACAAAATCATTAATGAATAAAGACAAAAATCAACTATCTTTAATTATTAAACAAGTAATTGAAATAATATATATATATATTAATCTCTTTTTTATAATTATATATTTTTATATAAGATAAAATGAATATTTTTATTTAACCCTTGAAGCAAGCATTTATAAGCATTTACAAAGATTGTTGCTAAAAAAAAATACATTATGTAACTAGTTGTCATTGAACAAAAAGTTCTTTAAATGTTGAAGGCTACTTTCTCTGTTTTAGCCGAATAATGTCTGCACTCATTATTTGATCTCTAATAGTTAAAAGTTAGTAAAAAAAAAAAAATGTTTTGAAGCTTCAAAAGCAAATCATCAAAACATTTATTTAATCACTCAAGAGCATTTATTTCTTAAAGAAAATCTTGAGCTTTTAGTGATTAGCTTTTAAAAAACATTTATGAGTTAATATGAACTGTAGAGAATCCCGTGTAAAAAATTTAATGTGAGTTTGTGAGAACCCGTGTTTAAAATGAACAATTATATTCATTGTGATTGAATTTTTTTTTTTTTTAGATTTTAAGGAGAGATCTAAATCAGTATTGTGTTTTTTCTTTCCTTATTTTTCTTTTTATTTGTTACATTTTCAGTTAACTTAACTTCTGGAGAATTTTTCTCTTTATCTACTAAAATTTAATCCATTTTCTGTCTGTCCTACTTTGAGCTTCTTAAAAGTTTATATTATTTATTAATTCTCCATACCACGTTTATTCACTTTTCTCTAAATACAATTATCATAAACAACTAAAGTATACGCGTCTCTCGCGATAGCAACAATGTTCCACGGAGAGAGATTCAAATTGACATTCTTCTAGATGATAAATTCGAGAGTGGAGTTTACTCCAAAACCTAATATCATTGATTCAGTTCTTATTACTCAGAAGTATGTTATTAAGTTGTTCCTCCAAATATATAAAGTCTATCCTTGTCACCAGACTAGACATAGTCTAATAGCAAAGAATGAAATTAATTAATAAGAGGTTTTAAGTTTAAACTTGTATTATGTCATAATATACCCAAAGAAAATATATTCTTGGACTTATTTTATTAACATTTTATAAATATACTCAACCTAGAGGGAGAAAAAACTGGCGCAAGTATAACAGAAGATTAAGATTTCAGCCATATATGTGTTGCAACTCCCCCCCCCCCCCCAAAAAAAAACTACTCCTTCTGCATCATACCTTATTTAAAAACTTGCTCATAACTCGTGATCTTAACTTCCAAAAAAAAAAAACTTTTATCATTAGGTAAATGATCTTAACTTCCAAAATGTCTGTAAAACCACGCAGCACTGTGACTAAGCACATTTCACTCCATACTGAGTTACAAGAAGTGAGTTGGCAATCCATTTCCCCTCCAAGCCAATCCAACCAGCGCTGCTTTCTTTGGTTTTGAACACTCACGCCAGACAATGCAGAAAGACACTACATCATCCAACAATTCAGAGCAATCGTTAATATCTACTCCTCCGGGACCTTAAATTCATGTCCTGATTCATTATCCTTGCCTGCTGCTTGATGGCAAAGATTTCATAAATAAATAATCAGACGCTGATAAAACTTTCATCAAGTGTTTCTAGGAAAAATTCCTGGGTTTCTTAGTTTGACATGATTTACAAAAATAGATAAATCAAATCAAATCATACAAAGACATATAAACATGTTATATATAATTTTAGATAAAGTCCAGCATCTAACATATTTACATATTTTTTTTATAATTGACTTAATCTACTTCTCTTTTATAAAATGAGTTCACTTAAAAATCTTTGTTTCAATCAAGTGTATTGTCTCGGTGGTTGTTCCCTTATATGTTGCATCAGAATTGTTTCTGGAAATCAACGCAGACAAGCAAGCATCGACCTTCACTACTAGTTAGACTTGAAGGAAATGAAACAGCAACCTCATGGCTAACGAGGTAAGAATAACTATCCCTTAATGGCTATTAATGGAGGAAGTTCAAGGCTAATGATGGGGGATGAATGCAAACACGAGGTTGAAGTGCAAGCTGACAAATTGTTCTTCTAACGGGAATTATGAGATTTCATTAATGTACAAGCGTGCTATTTGATCAAGGCATTAATTGCAGGTTGAATCTCAAAAAATGGCTAACATTTTAGAAAAAGAGGAAGAATAACTGTAATGTAGACAACTTAAGAGGCACAAGATGGAAAATTAAGCGTACAAATCATACACCATAAACAAACTACATAGGTAAAAACATAATTTGATTTGAACGTAACACCATAAAATATGACAGTTTGATATCTCAAATGAAAATGTCACAAACCCAAATCATGGAAAGAAACATTGCTACGCTGAACCTAGCAATGGGATTCATGTCGAACAAGTGACACCCTATCATTTATTTCCCAGACAACTACTACTATGTTTCCCCACAATGCAGAGGACTTGCCGCTAGAACAAATCAGCGGCAACATCAAAGGATATCTATACTTACTATGTAGTTACATGCATTAGTCACTGATATCTTCTATTCTAAGAAGCGATATAATCCACATAGAAGTTTTTCACAGAACAAGATTTCTCACTTAAGATGCTTAGCAAACCAGGCCAACAAGTCCTGATGCGCCTCTTCTGCAACCGTCACAGCTTTAGCATCTTCAATGTTGTACCTCACAGTCCAACCGTGTGCAACTTCAGGAAATATTTTCACGAAACTATCAACCTACATAAAACAAATATGTTCATCAGTGATGTATCAAATACAGATAGCCACACCCCCACCAAAAAAACAAAAAAGGTGAAAAGGATAGCCAAACTGCTTTTATTAAATACAGCAAACAATTGCCCTAACAATGTTTAATTAGAGGATAGAAGGACATTGGTAACAAACTTCCAAGCAGTCGATGCTTACCAGAATAGAATGTTGAAAACACAGGCACAATTAAATCCAATTTGTCAGATTCAACTATCTTGAGTGACAAGCTTCAACAGTACACAAAGGATGACTTTGGACTTGAATCATTTACCAAATGTGCACGCCCACACATCTATGTCATTGTCTTGAACTTTTACTTAAATCCTCTCATCTCTACATCTCTCATTTTCACTACATTTGTTTTACTAGTCAGATTTTTTATACTAAGTTGGTTTGAAGATTTACACTTCACTCCATATTGCAATTAGGATTCGATCACTTTTCACAGTTAAAGTGGAACACATAATATGAATGCTATGAAGGATTTGGTCAACTTGGAAAAATCCACCCACTACTTTCATCGGAATAGATTAGATCTTTTGTCATTGCAGAGCTGAGACCCATAAGGTAGCTAATTGCCCTCAATAGAGTACATAGGGCTATCGAGCAAACACAAAATGCATGCTGTCTGAACGAATGAGAAAACCTATCAAAATTAAGTGAAGAGACCTTTACTCTTCACCTGGTTCTTCCACAATCTGGAGAGGGAAGCAAATTTTATGTAACCAGTCCACATTAAAACATGAAACTTCTTTCTTTGTTTATCCCTAAATCAAGATCATATACCAGAGAAAAGGGAGAAGTTTATTCTGGAACGTCCTCTTTCTGTTATGAGAAGCTACATTTGTGCAATGTGAGAGACAGAGGAAATAGCTAGGTACAATCGGGAGTTGGAAAAGAAGCAGACAATTGATCTAGAATTTTAAGAATTTGCGTTATTAATAAAGTGTTAAATGTCCTCAAGACCCACAGATTAATAGGGCTTTAAAGTGAGGTGCAGCTTTTTGTCCAGCCAAAAACAACAACAACATTATCTTTCAAACAAAAGATAGGAGGTTAGCATTCCCCTATATATGTGTGTAATTAATGAGGTGGAGACAAAGTGATAAGCAATAAGGTTTTCAGAAAATTGAAGAGAGATCATTTTCTTCCAAAATTTGGATGCTATCTTTGACATTTGAATTAATTGCATGATTAGGGTTTTTGTGTGCTTGTGTGTGCACATGATCATGCAAGAGAGGAATCCAAAAAACCTGAAGACTGGACCAAAGTACCAAACAAGCTTATTCTTCACAATTCCATAATCATGAAGTACCAAATGCATGACTTTGAGTGTAAGTGTCTCAGTCATACAATGAATCAATGCTAAGCTATTCTGAAAGTAAATAAATTGTTTTCTACTCAATTTTAAAGACAAATTTATTATTCTTGAACATAAATTAGAATGACAGCTATAGCTCAAGTGCAGAAGCTAAGAATAAAATGTAATTATCAATTGCCCCAAAAAATGGTGTGAATAGGATGATACTAAGCAGAATAGGATGATATAGATAGAATGTAATCAGAGTTTAGACACAGATATATGCAATAACTCCAACTTGTCCCCACCCCTGCAAAATGGAAAAAGAACACAGCATCTTCTAGTTAAAATATATATATATATATATATATATAGTATAATTTTGACAGATTTCATTATATCAACATGAAAATTGATGTCATTAACAAACCATCAGGTTATAACAAAATTACTTTACATCTTTTTGATAACAAATAAAATTATTGTACTTAACCACAAAACAAAGAGAAAAAAAAAATCTTACCCCAGGCTTAGCAGATAAGACTTGTTCGAACTGTTTAACAAGTTCTGGAGGAGACCTTTGGTCCATCTCAGCTCCAAGTACAGCAATTGGAAAATCAACACCTGAGAGAGTTCAATTATTGATTGTTACACCATGAAAACATCACTCACCGCCTTAAGAACTTCCATTTGCAAATTTTCGTTTGATAATTCAGAAATAAGTGAATGAATTGGTACGGAAGTTCCTAATATCATGAAATCACTGCATGATCAATTATACCAAAAGAAGCAAAGACAACATAAAGTGATACAAAATCAATGTAAATAACTCCTATTCAGCCAATAATTGCCTTCCCATAACATATATTGCATGAACAGATCTCCATGTAGTTCCTTATGTATTTGAGAGAAAGAAAATTTAAAAACTGCATCTTATAATTTTTCTTTATCTTCTCAAACGAATTTAAATTCCTAATCATTTTGCACAAGTGTGTTTTTGTCAAGTATAACTATAACACTGGCTTATCAAATACCAATCACCATTGGGCTTCTCTCATATTTCAGATAGAAGTTATCAATGATTCAAACACTGCTAAGTCATCCATAAAGGACGTTATGATAACACAGTTCAAGAGAGGTATTTCATTGTATAATTCAAAATGTTTACCATATCTACATCCATCCCACAAAGTAAAATAAATGTCAAATGTAACAATTCATGATAACTCATAACAGTAGATGTCAATAACAGTTTAAAGATTAATTGAACAAGAAAGCTAATTAATCAATTTAACATACTATTACAGTAACTGAGAAATACATTGGTATAAATCATCTGTAAATAAAGTACGCACCATGTTAGCATGTAAACAATTATGATTATTTAGGAAGTCATAAAAGTCTCTTACATAGCAACATGCTTAAATTGATCATACACTAAAAGCTGCAATATAATTCTGATAGTTTTTCCCCCCTTAGAAGATGCTTTGTTTTTCCCTAAAACAGAGTATGCAACTTAACAAGAAAATATAGACATTGAAAAATCATACTCTTGATGTCATCCACAGTGACAAATGATGGGTGTAATAGCACACCAGCTTTAATAAGTCCCGACTTTGCAAGTCCAACCACAACCTTGGCTGAGAAAGAGAGAAAAAAAATATGTCAGCATCACTCAAGACACAAACAAATCAGTATATATCTGTGAATTTAGTTATAAATTCCTTTATGATTAAATAGATCCAATACAGACATCTAAGAGGAGCTGAAACTGCTATATACACAAAATAAGAAAAATAAAAGCATATAGGATAAGTGGAATGAGAGGCACTCACCACCCCAGCAAAAACCAGCAGCCCCAATTGATGAAACACCTTTACCTTTTAAGGCTTCAATTACGGGTTTAGCAACTTCAATACCTTTGTCCTAATGGAACAATATGACAGCATCAGAGAATGATGTGTTAAAGCTCACAAATGAAGCACAATTATTATACATTTATTTGTTCCAATTCATACTGCTTGCTCCCAAAATCCCAAACATGTCATAAAGATGGAAGATTTCCAATAAGGACTCAAAAGATTTTAGTTATATGAAATTACAGGGAGTTTATATTTTAAAATAAAACAAGAAATTGTTAAAAAAAACAAAATTGTTCAAGTATCATAACAATTAACACAAGAACTAACCGGTCCATGATCTTTTAGCCAAACAGGTACAGGCCTGCCAGGATTCTCAGGAGCATAGGGATCACCATGGAAGAAATCGGGAACAACTACATAATACCCCACAGCACCAACCTTGTCCGCAAGCTTCCTTCATAACAGAAAACGAATGGTGTTACTTTCCATGGGAACACATTTCATTTAGCATGTCAGAGAAATTGCAATGAGAAAGAAAGAAATGAAAAAAGAGCTGATAAATATAGTTAAATTCTATTGGCAATGTACATCAACAAAACCTTGAGAAAATTATAAAAAATCATAGACATCCCAATAAACCAGATAATTATATCACATATGCATCATCTAAGAAGATCAATAACCTAGTTGTGGACCTACATATCATACAGCATACAGCATTACTTTCATAAATCACGACTCTCTAAATTATACTTATAGTGCGTCTATTTGTCTTTGCCATTGTAAAAGACAGATAGCCATTTTATTATTTCCCTACCAAAATTAAATTCTGTCAGTGCCACCTGAAGGAGAAGCCGAGCTAATGGTATAAAGAAGACAAGCAGGTTCAATTAGAATACAATGCAGATTATCTTCCATACAAACTTCATGAATTTTCGTGAATCCATAATATAAATGAGCAATTGGATCCAAGAAAACATGGATTTGAATTTTAATCATTAGAAATGCACGCCCTTGTTATTATTAGCTGAATCACCCAAAACTTATAAAAGCAAAGAATTGAATAACTTTAAAGGCTATTGACTATTTTCATCCCTTTAATCACAATAGGCATTACTTTCAAACTGCAATTACCAGGTGCAGAATATGAAAGATAATGTATTTCAGCTACAATCCAGCTTGATGCAAGAAGAGGCCAAAACAATTTACTATGAAGATAACTAAACCATCAAAAATTAGAAACTAAAAGCAGACAGAAGAATCAGTCATACCTCAAATTTGGTGCTTCATAACCTGCAGGACAAGTTGAACATGCGAAGTTAAAAGATGATATTGGTTAACAACTGTTAGAGCTTATATATGTTATTATCAACTCCAAGTAGATACCACAGCCTCCAAAAAATACTGACTTTAGTAATCTTTAGCGGGGTAAGAAAATGATATCATGCATGCATACAAATGTATATGTTTCTATGTGTTTTTTGGCCAAAAGATGAGCATATATAATTGAACAGTAAGCAAATAAATTTAGTAGGACAGATACACGCCAATATTTCAAGAGATTAAACAAAGACATAACACCTGCTACAATTTTGAAACCACAAAGCAACAAATCCTAAACTTCTGCCCCATTCGGCCCAAAAAAGGCGGGTCTTTATCCAATGTTTTTATCATGTAATGGTAATAATAGATCATATATATATTCAGAATAGAGACTTCGAGAAGTAATACCACATGTCACAAAAATAAATGGTACCTCAAAGCTGAAACATGATAATTTGAATGTTATTAGATCTTTTGAACAATATTGTTTTGTAAACCCCAAATAGGGCCTAAAACTTCATGAAGAAATTACCCCATATTTCTACCAATTAACAGAACAGTATAAAATTCCTTCTTCTTTTTTTTTTCCTTTTCATTGAAATAGTATATACCAATTGTCTCCAGATGTTAAAACAAACAACGAGAACATTTAAAATATTATGAGAAAGTTAGAAACATTCAAGAGAACAAGCAAGAGTTGAAGAAGAGAATAAAACAGTGTCAGTATGAAAGGTAAAATAATAGAAATACAAGTGCTCATCAAACATTAGCTTTTCCAAATAAACTTCAAGGGAAAATTCAGAATTCCCAATTTTCAAATATTTTGAATTCTGGCCGTGAAAAGGAACCCAAAAAAAAAAAAAGTCGCGGTAATCTTCAGCAAAATAGAACCCAATCATCATACACCATCCCAACCCACAAAACCATATACCCATTTAATCCAAAATAGAAAACCACGCAAAGAAAGCGCGACAGTATCCATGGTATGAACTATAAATAATAACTCAGATTACAAAACATAGATGCATCATGAAAGTCTAAACACAAGTGAAAGAAATGACATAAAAAATTAAATTACCAAAAACATCGGCGATCAGAATAACAGCAAGCTTGGAGTCGGCGGAGCCAGTGACATAGGTATCTATACCACCTACTTTTTCAACACGGCCAGCTCCTGCATTGGGGTTGAGGGTTGGAGGGTTTGAGCAACACTCAGGGCCTGACATTTTCTGCTTCGCCTTCTGAATCCAATAATCACAGTGCACAATGCAGGTCAAAGTGCGACACTTTCTCTGTTACTGGCATCTGGGAGTATTTAATTGCAGTGTCCGGACCTTTCTGGAGTCGGCGTTTGGATGATTGAGGACCACAAACGGTAGATTCCATTTGCGTTAGCTGTGACGTTTAGCACGAAGGGCGACAAAAATCATTTTGCGTTAGCTGTGACGTTTGGTACGAAGTGCAACAAAAAAAAGTCTTCTTTGGGAGTTCAATTTTTTATATTTAAAGATATTTATATTAAAATGTCTTAAATTTTAAAATTATTTTTTAAAAATTTAAATTTAAATTCTTAAATGAAAATTTTTATATAATTTAAATTTTTGAGTTTTAAAATTTTCAAAATAATTTTAAAATTTTTATTTTTATTTTTTTTCAAAAGAAGTGAATAATACAATTAAAATAACCCATCAGTCTATCACGTTGCAAATAGCTGATGGTGACAAAGATACCAATTGGATATTGACCTGATTATGAATTGGGTTCCCAAAAACAAACACAGTCGGACTTGTGAAAAAAAAACCATTGGACACAGCCCCGGTATTGTTTCATAAAAATGGGCTCGGACTCAGATTGCCGCAAAAAAAATTGAATTGACATTTTTTAAAAAAAAGAGAAGTATTCTGCATTAAGGAATTAATGTAACCCATAAACTTGTATTGATTCATTTTGAATAATGAAGAGTAGGGGAAAGAGGGTCTTTTCCTTTCAGCAATTCTGTAACTGTGAAGCTTTCTAATTATGCAAATGACATTAATTTCATGCTTACCATCCATAGTTGTTGCTAAGATGATGAATGAGCTTTCTCTACAAGACTTTGAAAAAATCTGTTTGGCTATAGCTTTTAGCGATGTTTTTTTAAAAAAATTTGACTGTTGCTTTCAGGAGGACTTCGTAATGCAACTGCTTGTAATTCAGAAAAGTAAAAAATCAAGGTGTAATTTGCATATTTTCATTATTAATTTTTTAATAATATATTAAGTGACGGGCAGTTATAAATAAATGTATAATTTTTATTGAAAAATTAATAATAAAGATATAAAAATTTTATTTAAATTCATTTTTACTAAATTTATTTTATTCCTTTCATTTTATATCAATGCAAAATTAGGGGGAAAAATCACAGGCAAGAGGATTTTAAACGAATTGAAGCCTGATATTTAAAATTGCATATTGCATAGGAAGAAATGCAATTGAATGACAGTATTAGTGTAGTGTAGTGTAGAGTATTCAAATATAGTAAAATAATATTATTAGTTAATATATAAAAAATTAATTATAATATAAATTAGGTTAAGGCTCAGGCTAAGCTTAAAAAAAATTTAAGCCCTATTCATATTATATTCAAATTTTTTAAAATAAATCCTTTTTTTTTGTTCATATTTATCTTTTTTGAATTATGTAAGTTTCCCAACTCATGATTAGGTTTAGTCTGTTACAATCACTTATTTACTTGCTAGTCTTTTTTTTTTCTACTTCTTTCCTACTTTTTTTATATTATAAAGAAAAATAATTGGGTAAGAGAGAATAAAAAAAATCCTCAGGTTATGTTACCAATTTAATATACATAATAAAACTAGAAGTTACAGTGTTTTGAAATCATAAACATTGTGATTTTTTTCTTTGAATTGTGTGCAAAGCAATTTTTTTAATCTCCCCCTCTTTCTTTAAATTGGCACCAGCCCACAACTAATTTTCTTTAAATCTTCGTGAAAACTAATATTAAAAATTGTCCGATTAGTAAGTTTACATAGAATGATCTATTCACTCAATTTGCATATAAACATTATATTTACAAAATTTAACTTCAATATAATATTGTTTGATATTTCATTAATATATTAAATAATGAATGTACATAAAATTTTTAAATACAAAGATATTATTCTCTATTTAACTATTTATGGCGAATTATTTTTTCAATATAAATTATTTATTTGTGATCAAAGTGTAATTATTTATCCCTCTCACCTTTCACACCTTTTCCGTATAGTTACTTCTCACTTCTGATACGCCATATATATATATATATATATATAAACTTACAGTCTCATTCTGATTAGGTATTAAGCAACATGAATCATTCCATACATCACGTCTTATAATAAAAAAGAATAGTCAACAGAACAGAATTTGGGAGGCAGCATGAATCATTCCACATATCACATCTTATCTTAAGGAAGATAATCGACGGAATAGAAATAGTGAAAGAGGAGGAAACAATGCGAAATTTGACCCAGAGGATCTTTTTGAATCAGAGACTAAACTTAACTCCGCATATTTGCATCTTCTGCTGTTTATCAAGAATATTTCAACGTTCAACCCTCGACAATAGATCTAATTGTCATATTCAAGTCTATTTTACCTAACATTTCGGGTTGAAAATTAATGCCTTGTTTGATAAAACTCTTGAAATGGAAAGGGAGATGGATTTCATTTGCTAGATTGGTTTGGTAGGTAGAAAGTTCCATAGAAAGGGAAAACTATCTTCTAATGTAATTTCTTTCACTAAGTGTGAGAAGTTGAGCAAAAGTTGGATCTAAGCCCCTCGTCATCGTATAAAGTCTCCATACCTCCAATCTATCTCACTCCATCTGTTTTGATCATTTGTTGCAAGTAGTCTGCTTCAGCAACGTCACCCAGGCCACACCCACCAAAGCCTCTCCCTTAGGCGGCAGCGATCGACCAAGAGTCTCATTGCAAACAAAGAGAATTGTTTTGATATTCTATTTGCAGATCTATATTTCCTACAAGTTGCTCTTAAAACCCATAGCTTAGCTATTGCATTTCTCAAGTCTTGCTTACAGATTTATTTAGTTATCGAACATAGAAAGGTACACTTTTCACCAGAGAAGAAAACATAAAGAGATCCCTGTCAAATTAAAACGTCAAAACAAGAATTTAAGAAGTAGCTTACAAACTTTGAGGGTAGTCATAAACAAATTGCAAGCTTTACAAATATTCAAGTGTGTGAAAATGCTATTGTTTTTGTAGGCATGTTTATAAAAGAGTGTTTGCGCCTTTCTTTTTATGGTAGATTCAAATGGAGTTTCCCTTTCTATTCAAGCTTGATTCCTTATAGTTGGCTTAATCATTTTGTTTTTGGTTTAGAGAAATTATTGAACTTAAGCTCATTAGTGAGTATTTGGAATTAGGATTTTTCAATGCATAGTCAATATTCAAATGGTGTTTCCTTTTCTACTGGGGCTTGATTCCTTATGGTTGACTTAGTCTTTTTTTTTTTTGTTGGTGGGATATCTTTAATGTGTTTGTATATGATATAGATATGTAACATTTAGTGATTTTGATATGTTTGAATTTCTTGAATGATATATTTTATAAGATGGTGCCTCGTGATGGAGAAATTTCGCAAACAATGGGGATAGACAACCAATTTAATCTCTTGATCCCTCAAGATATTATTGTTAAGAAAGAGATAAATCTTTCTTCATTTTTTTTCAATGCTACCAAAAAAGAACAAGCACCCACCTCTTTAGGTAAGTTTTTAAAAAAGTATTTATGCCTTTCTTTTCTTCTCAAAAAGCAAAATAAACTTAAACCTCTTTTTGAAATTGCAATGACATAAGTGAATAACATCATATTTTTGTTTTCAATTTTATGTTGTTTTATATGTTTTGCGTAAGTCAATAATTTAAAAACTCCAATAAATATCATATGAAGCACATCTACTTTGTTATACTCGCTAAATCTTTGCACAACTTAAAGTTTCATTTTTGCATGGTTATTCACCAAAGTGTTGTTGTTGTCATTCAACTATTATGGATGACACTAGTCATTATGTTATTCTTCATGTGTTGTTATAGTTTTTGCTTATTGTGCAAGGTAAGCATAAATGACTACTACATATGTGGGTCTTTATGGTTTTGAATTATCCTCGAATGAGGCAAAGGTTATATACTGTGAATTTTGAATAAGCAAGCTCACAAGGAAGGTTGATTTACAATAGTAACATTACTTATTATAACCTATTTAGGCTAAATAGGATAACATTTGACTAGCTATGTGTCATGCTTTATACAATAAATAGCCTAAAACCTTAAAAAAAATATGTTAGTAGATAAAAAAAATGACAATATTTTTAAACATTCTAATGCATCATGTGAAAAATAGAGTGATAAAGTTTTAATTTGGAAGATTTAGAAAAACAATTAGTAGATACTACAATAACGTGTTCAATGCAATGATGAGTTTAGATAGAAAGCTATTCAAGACACTGAAATCTATACTTGAAGATTCCACTGGCCAAAAATGAAATTGATTTAAGATAAATTTTCTTTCTTGCACGATCATTCTAGTGGTTTGATTTGTTGTTACACACCCCAGTAACTCATTTTTGTAGAATTATATTAGTGCTCTTGATAGAACATACATTTTGATCTTGTATCCTTGGAAGACAAGTCTCGATATCATAGTTGAAAAATGGTTAATCACTACTAATGTCCTAGGTGCTTGCTTCTAAGATGCATAATTTATTTATATTTTAGTAGGGTGGAAAAGATATGCGACTGATGGTTGAGTTTTACACAATGCAATAAGTAGGGGCATGGCTTAACAATAACCTAAGGTAAGCACTTTAATCATTGCCTTTTTCTTTACTTATATCTTTGGTGGCGCTATTAAGCGCATTAGTTTATCGTATTTACTTTTCACATGTAATAGGTCAATATTATTTGGTTGATGTTGGTTTCACAAATTGTGATGAATTTTTTGCACCATATAAAAGTGTCATACTCATAATGTGACCGTATGACATCAAAAAAAGAAAAAAAAAATTCAATTTTCGAAAACAAAAGTCAAATGAAGTAAAATCGCAATCAAAATTTTAATTTTAAAAAGGCAAAATTTAAAAAAAAAATTGTAATAAAATGGTTTGCAAACTAAAAATAAATTCAAAAGTTGGTTGTGCATAAAGAATATGTTAAGCATCCCACAGTACTTGTTCCTAAAAGTAATTACTCTAAATTAATTGTACAAAGTTAATATGGCCTTAATCTAGTTTTTATTACCTTAACAATCACATGCAACAATAATGAAAAAAAAAGAAATTAAGAACAAAATAAAATGAAAAAAAATATTTATTTACAAAAACAAACTTATGTAATATGAAAACTTAAGGCCTACATATTTTTGAAAGGAATCAAAGTTTATGTAATTTGATTGGATAAAAAAATTATATTTGTTAGTGGGTGATTTTTAAATTTTGTGAAAAGAACAAAAAATAAAAATTACTTTTACTTTTTGTAAATAAAAATGATTTTAAAATTGATCAATGTGTTTTAATTTAGAAAAATTAAATTAATTTTACTTCTTTATTCTTTTTTCATCTTTCTTTTCCTTTTTTTTCTTTCTTTTTCCCTTTGCATTTTTTAAATAATATTTTTATTTGAGTTTAAAAAAAGACTTTTGGATTTTTTTTAAATATTTTTTTGGTTGTAATTTTATCAAAAAAGAATTTATGAAATGTTTCTAAATGAAAAAGAAGTTCAATTAACTTTTGATCTTTTGATTCTTATTTCTTTTTTGAATAAAATTCTTAAAAAAAAAAGAGATTTATTTTTTTTAAGAAAAAAACTAACTTTTGAATTTATAAAACTCTTAAGAAAAGAAATGTAACTAATTAAAAAAACAACTTTTGAACTTCAAAATATTATTTTTTTTATTTTTAAATTTTAAAGGAATCATATGCATTTCAATGTCATTAAATGAGAAGAAAAATTAAAACAGACCAAGATCTTTGACAAATCTTAACCATTACAACCCAACATAAATGAGGACCAATTATATTCAACAAACAGCCACACAAAATAAAACATCAATAATAATCGATACCCAACCACCAAAATAAAGCATGCGATTTGAAATCTTCAACTCCTCGTCTATTGGGCAACACACCATAAATTGGTTTTTAATGAGCCATCTACAGTGACACTGGGTAACGGGGTAGTGCCTATGTTCATGATACTACTATTTGAGGATTGATCCCTACAACATAAGGATGTTCAATTTGAACCTTTATAGCTAAATCAGTTGGTCGGATAAGGAGTTTAAATCATAAGAAATAAATTGAAAGATAACAAGTGAGATACAATCCTAAAGCCTTTGATTCCTAATTATATGTGCATTCCAACCCATTACCTGATCCACTAAACTTATTCAAACTTGACCTATGTATTATGCAAAATCTAATCTAGCTAGAATGAGCAATAGTGTTAGAATTCATTCACAATCTAGAGCCATTCAATCTTCATAAAGAGATAACAATGCGAACCCCCTTTTATGTTAAAAAAAAAACACTAAGCTTGTTCTAAACCACTTTAATCAATTCAATGACATCAATAGCCTCCATGTGTCTGAATAGGTTACTTTCATGCAACCTTAAATAATCCTCATAGAATATGTTAAACTCCACTATTAGGGACTAAAGGAAGGCTTAAATTCAACGAAGTAACAAAACATGTGTCTAACTTTTAAAACCAGAAACAAACCAAAGAAGAATAATTCGCAATGCACAAGAATCTTAGTAAGAAAATACCCACATCAGGCTCAGATTTAGCACAAAAAATAAAACACACCCATGGCTTTCTAGTTTCAAATATGAAGAGACAGGGGAGATAAGTAACGAAAAGGCATACCTCGCTAGATTTGCTTATAGACACTTTGTAGATTTATTCTTTCATTGGAATAATAGATGACGCTTTCTAGATTTGTTCCTTCAACAGAATAATCGATGCTCTTTCTCTGTGTCTCTCACGTCTCACCCATGCCAAACTATTGGAATGGATCGGTTGCTTTCTCCCCCCCCCCCCCCCCTTAGAACTGCTTCATCCTTGCTGGCCGCTGGAAGTCGTACATGAAGAAGAGAAATCGTGCATGAAGGGAGGAGACCTCGAGGTTAATTTTTCCTTCCTTTTTTATTTCTATTTTATTATATACAAATTTCATTTTGTTGTTCTTTTTTTCCTTTTCTTATTTACTTATTTATTTGATACTTTTTTATTTTTTTTAGGTGTTGGATTATTTGTTTAACTGGGCTTTTGAGTTAATTGGACTGAAAAAAATAGATTATCCAAATATAGGTTGGGTTTTATTTTATTTTATTTTTTGTGCTTTTGGTTTTTAAATTTTTCTTCTTCTTTTTCTTTATTTATTCTTATCTTTTTTCTCATTTTTTTTAGATCTCAAAGATAATATTATTTAAAAAATTGATTATGATTCAAATTATTTTTATTGTTTATTTATTTGTTTTGTGTTTCTTTTTTCATTGTTTCTTACATTTTTTCCTTTTTCCATTTTTATTATTTTATTTAAAATGTCTTATAATTTTTTTCTTTTTCTTTTGTTTATTTTATTATTTTTTATTTAAGGTTCAAAAATTAAAATTGATTAATGACTCTCTTTTTATATCATTTTATTAGCTTAAAATAACATTAAAGGTGATCTAGTTTTAATTTAATTATTATTATTTTTAGGGAATGCCTTAACAAAATATAGTGTTCATAAAAAGGCAACGACACCACTTCAATAAATGGACTGATGATCACCACCTAGCGACCCTATTGGAGTGCTTTAACATGAGACATGTGTCGGCTTATAATCTCATTGAGTGGGCATTTGGTATGTTAAAAGAATGATAGACAATTATTAGAAGTCTATCATTCTACTTAGTAAGGACATATAATGATGTCATACTTGCATGTTGTTTGTTGCATAACCTCATCATTCGAGAGAACTATGAGGCTTTGTCAAACAATGACACCAATGGATTAGACTTAGTCTAAACCTTACTTAAACCTAGTCTTAGGCCAATATTTAAGATATTTGCTATATAGAGCACCTTATGGGATAAACTAACAATAGACATGTTTAGTGAGGTCACTTGATAAAGAGACCGCAGTTGACTTATTTGTTTCTTATTAGGACATTAGTCATTGTAGTACAATAAATACTTTTTACCTTGGCATATGTTTCTTATTCTTGTCTGGATTGACATATTGGTTGTCATGTTATGTTGTCAATTTTGTTGTTTTCCTTGTTTCTCTTTTCCACCATTAACATTATTCACTATTGATAGTTTACATTTCTTGCCATATTGATGTTATCCTTTATTTACTTTATTTTCCTTTTATGCATTAGTCCTTTATATAGATGCAGACCAGCATGACGTAGCATTCAAATGGTGACATCAGTTTAAAGAACCATTAGTGGACCCCAACTAGGGATGCAATCCTTATTATGCATGAAGGGAAAGTATTTGGTTGACAATCGTTTAAACAGTTTGAAGAGATTATGGAATTGAAAAGTTTAGGATATGGCCTCAAAGGTGTGCCCTACATTCAATCCTAACTAAAGACACTTAAAAAGAAATAGTAAACAATGTTCAACATGGTTTATGGCTCACATACCTCTTACATTGGTTGGAACTTGGTCTCTAAGTGTATCATAGCCAATAAGGCTATTTAGGATGATTATATCAAGGTTAGAAAGTATTTTCTATTATTTATAGCCTGATTGTGATGGTTTATTAATGTTTGCATTCATTATAAGTTGGCATAAAAAAAATTATAATACATGTTGGTGATTTCTCGGCATAATGTAATAAAAGTAGACTACCTTGATGTCTAACTTGTTAGTAGTACTTCCCAAATTATGAACAATTACATTAATGGCCTTTCATTAGTTTTATTTGTTACCCTTTTTATTTGTTTAGTAAGATCTTTAGACAAAGTGAATAAATTATACATATATGTTATGTTCATGTATGGATAGCATATATACTTTAACTTATAGATGAATGTGATTTTCATACATGTATAGCATATATACTCCAATTGTGTCTTTTTAATGTCCATTGTTGTTTAGCATCTTATTGTTAAGGCTTTTATATGATGGTTTAGTTTATCTTTGATTTTACACATTTCGAAAATAAATAAATATGGATTTTTTAACCTTCATATTCTTGTAATGCTTTTTTTTTTACCTCAGCTAACCTTATATTTATACCATAAATATAATTGATGTAGTATATCGTATATGATAAGTGCCAACTTGATATTCCCATATCTCACCTTATTTGCATTGGTTTTATTTGTAGAATAAATACGGTGTGCTTTATTAGTGGAATACATAAAGGTAGTGAATTGAAAATCATATAGGATTTGCTATTTTTATATATTTTTTAGTATCAAATCTAAATCAAATTTTATTGAAACAATACTTTTAGATTAATATGAAAGTTTATATGATGGTTTAAGAAGCCAACCAACAATGAACGTAAAAAAGAGTCTAATATTACGATATGCATGTAGCTGTATTTTTTTCCAACATTATTGAGAGAATCAATATTGGTAATTAGTTTTATTTATGTTGTAGTATGTTTTTTTTTTAATATTGTTTACATACAAATATAGTTTGATCTAATTTACCTTTATCTTTTATATTGCTTTCATTAATTATGTTTAATAATCAATAGTAGTATGGCTAGTGAATTTTTTGTGTTTCAATAACTTATGTGTTTCTAAAACTTGTTAGTGTCATTGTTGGTTGTCACAAATCCACAAGAAGACAGCACCATTTCAGCATAAGCCATTTCCACATTTCGATGGCTTGTGCATAGTATGGGCAAAAGATAATACCATGGATATAGACTTTCATACAACTAAAGACATTTCTAATAACGAGCTTGGTGAAGATTACTTGGTGGAGACATCAATGAGTTTAGACGTGAACCAAGACATGGCGAATGTAGACAATCCCTCTAGCTAAGGTGAGTGAAGCCACATTTACTACACGAAAAAGGAAAAGACATAATCATAATTAGGTAGAGATCTTGGTGGAAGGGCTGAAAGAAGTTAGTTTATCCATGGATAAAGGTATGATAGTGGTTACAGAGAACAGTTGCCAGGGAATTAACAAGTTGGCCTATGATGTAAACCTTGATGAGAAAGTCATAGATCTATGGGCTGACTTTCTCAGAATGAATGGGTAGACCATGCATGAGGTTTGTGTTGCTCATCTTAATATATCGTATGACAATAGGTTGCCACTATACTTCTCAACAATCCTAGATGCATTGAAGTTGGATTGGATTAGGCATCTAATTAAGTGGATGGTCTAATATTGGGTTTAATGTACTTTTTATGGAACATCTTTTTACATATATATATATATATATATGATAAGCCTTGTCTGTCAACCAAAAAAAAAAATGATAAGCCTTGTCTAGCTTTTGGTATATATTTTTGTGTATAGGTTTATGGAAGCTTGACATGTATATCTTTTGTGTATAGGTAGATAGATGCTAGTTGGGTAATTGCATGGTTACAACTTGTTATATCAATATGTTTGCGTAGATGCTAGTATCTTTTGTAGATGGGTAGGTAAATGCTTGTTGGGTAGATGGTTGATTGAAACTTTTTATACCATTTCATCTTTTAGTTTGGTGTCATGTATATAGTGTTCACAAAACTAATAGCAACTTGAATCTTTTATAAGATAATGATACTGGGTTATGGTTATTTAATATGATATGCATTGAATTATGTATGTTTCTAGTAGATTAATGAGACTAACTTTGTAATATGGTTGTGTTGACTTATATAGTTTGGGGTGATGTATATGAGATAGATTTACATGGTTTTTGTGAAGTTTGAGCTTTAACCAAACTGTAATATTGTATACATTATTGAGCAATTGGTTTCATCTTGTCTAGATTTGGCATGATCATGTAAATATTTGTGTTTCTTTCTTAAAAGATAGTAAATTAGTGAGACATAGTCACGTTACCAAATCTAAATATAGCATATGCAATGTGTATATTGCTATTATAGTTTTTTCAATTGACTAATTGTTAAATATAATTTTTGTTGAATATTAGTAATGTGTGATTATCATATATATATTTCCTATGTACATATTGCTAATATGAATTGTTCTGCAAAAGTGTGGCTCGAAGCTGTAGTTATTGAATGTAATGATTGTAATTTCAATTTGATAAGTACAAATCAATTGATTGTTCAATAGTGTGTAACTTGATAGTAAATAAAATGGTAACTGAAATATAAATGTGGTTGCCTTTGGTATGTAAATGCAAAATATAAATATTAGTCGTTGATATATAAACGTCACTGATACATAAAAGGTGCTATATATGTTATACCAAAAAGAGTTTGTCAACTTATTATCCTGTATAACACTTAGAACTATGTACCAAATTGGGTTACTCATACTAATAGTACACAGATGGCACCATATACATTACATAGACTTCAATTACTAGACTAAACCAAACTTAATCTTAATATAATACTACTAAGCAACCAATGTTATAAGAGATCAGTTAGGTTAATTATCAAGTGTCTTTTTGGCATTCTTTAATGTTGTCTTAGCCACCTTGGCTAGTGAATCTCTTTGTTCTATAAGATAAATTGTATTAGCTGCTTTTTCAGCTATGAGTTTTACGCTTTCTTTAGCATCGATTGTGGATTCAGTAAGGTAACTAAAATGCAACTCCATAAATGTACTCTATAGTTGGGATGAGGCTAATTTCTTTTGTACCAATCAAAGCATTGTCGTGAGTTGAGAGGCATCATCTTGTAAGGATTGACAACATTGTTGCGTAATTTTAAGCCAACCCTTAGTCTTTTAATAGTAGGCTTAGAGGTTAGTTAGAGTCACTTGCTTGTTCAGGATACATTGATGAGCCTCTTTAGTAGACATCTACGTGTGAATACTATTTTATAAATTAGCATTATCCATGGTCTTGATGCAATAGATTCAAAAAGCATCATAATGAGTTGGATTTAATCTATATAAGTATACATAAAAGTGTCATTTTTCATATATTGAAACTCTTTATGTCAACTTTAATAGCAGAAGGTGATTCAATTTTCTTATTCAACTTTCATGTTCTTTACTTAATTAATATGCATGTGTATGTCCACATTGGCATAACAAATAGAAACCCATATGCATGTCTAACTAAACGTCTTTTTTAATGATATCAAAGACATGTATATGAAAATGATATTTTGAAAAAAAAATTAGCATCTTAAACAATAGGAATGACATATGAAAAATGCATGTATATGAAAATTATATCCAAGACAAACATAATTTAGTTAATTAAAGATTAAAAACATATTTTTTAACAAGACAAAGCATTTATGAGTTATTAAGATGTTTAAGATAGTGATTTGATGTTGATTTAAAGAAAAAAAGTGGATAATTAATAACACTAAAACTAATGAGTTTATTCAAAACATACAAGTTATAAGATAAAGTATAACACTTTTATACGTGGAAGGACAATTTTGTAAAGGATTTGATTATGCAAAAATCCATCATAATGTAACTAGCCAATGTGGTGTAACCATTGATAATTATCTTGGTACTAAATTGGTATAATATATAGTTGCATCCACAAGGTTAACAAATAAACAATTACAACAACAACAATATGTAAGCCATATTTTTTAATGGGCAAATATGTTATAAGTAAGAAAACCTTAATGAACTAGTTAAATCTTGAAATAATAAGGCAGTGTCAAGGCTCATTTTGTCTTTAATTTGTTGAAATTGATTGATGAAAGAAGTAAATACAAATCAAGAATAAAAATAAATTAGAAGTTGTAATTGAATTTCAATTATAGTAGTTATGCTTATAAGTGATAGGGAAATGAGGCCAATGAAGAACAAGAACATCTCAACTTGGTGATGTATATAGAAACCAAGCCAATACAAGCAAATATTTCTTATTTAGTTATAATTGATCAACCTATATCTATTAAACAATTGAAAGTAAGCTTGAAATGACAAGACATCTAGGTGTGAGACTGCATAAATAAATGGGAATTGTAAGCTGGCCATATTATTTAAGAAAAAATAGCTAAGTGGTTACTTTAAATGATAATCAATAAAAAAATTTTATGTCAGAGCTTGACCCAATACACCCAATATTGTAGGGATCACAGTAACCAACAAAGTTAATCAAAGGTTTTTGCCCATTTGCAAATGTTAAAAGAAAAGCTATAATCACAAACTCATAGTTGCCTGTGTTATAAGTTTGACCCAATGTACCCTCATAACCTTTCTGGCCCCAATAAATTGCAAGTCCTCCAGCATTAAAATTGTTTGTTATTGCTAAAAAGATTAAAGACAATAATGAGATATGGATTGCTAGCTTTATAAGTGCCATTCCTAACTAGGTGGAGTTTGTTTATGGATTGTTAGCTTTATAAGTGCCATTCCCAACTAGGTGGAGTTTGTAAACAAACTTGTTATGTTTTTATGTCCAACTAAGATGGTAGATAATGGCTTTTTTAAAGGTAATATGAAAATTATGAATTTACAAAAGTTTAAGTTCTTTTTACCCTTAGTGGCATGGCTTGCATCTATTTTTTCTAACATTCCTATCATTAAACTATGAGATTCTAAAATTATCAAGAGGTAATATAACTTATGTTTCATTTATATCTCTCCACTAGCAAAGTCCCTTGAAAAGTACTAATTCAATGTAAATCATATTCTCCTAACTTGAATTGAAATGATTACCTATAGCATTATTCGGAAAGAAAACATGATAAAGATTCAGAATAGTATAAGAGAAAGGATGAATAATTATTTTATAGAATTGAAGTTTCTCTATGTACTTCAATCAAGATAAATTCATAATCAAGTTGAACAAAACATTTTGCATTAATTGCCAAATGCATTATCTTTTTCATAATGTTCTATTATAGTAGCTTTGCTTCTTTAATTTAATGATCAATACATTCAATAGACCATTCCAAAAAGTCCTTATCACAAGCTCAAATAAGATAAAGGGATCAAAAGAGTTAATACCTATGACAATTAGGAACTCCTTTCAAATAGAGAGATGAGAAACTCCAATAAAATTTAGTTTTATTGTGCTATGATTGTTACGAGATCTCGATCAAACAATTTACTATTGCAAATGAGTCTAATGCATGCATAAAGTGTGATAGACTCATTGGTTCCAAAGATAAAAATCCTAAAAAAAGAAAAAGAGCTAAGAACAAAGATGGCCAAATTGAGAATGTGGATGTGGTGACTTTGGAAGAGTCTTCAGACAAAAGTACTATTTTGGTTTCAAAAGAAACTTAGTCACCTAAATTTAGTGAAAATAAATATATCTCAATAAATTATGTCATGAATGGAATACGATGGAATCGAAATAAAATTAATGTTGACGATGTTTTTGCATATAATGTAGTGTGCGATATAATAAATGATAATGAGAATTATGAGTCAAATTCTATTAAGGAATGTAGACAAAGAGATAATTGGTCAACATGGAAAAATGCGATTGAGTTAGATCTAAACTTACTTGTAAAGAAAAAAAAAATTGGACTTGTAGTTCATACATTAGAAGGTGTAAAACTAGTTAGATACAAATGGGTTTTTGTGCAAAAACAAAATGAGAATGGTGAAATTATAGGATATAAAGCATGACTTGTTGTTCAAGGATTTTCATAAAATCCTAGCATTGATTATGAAGAGACATACTCACCTGTTGTGCATGTAACTACTTTTTGATATTTAATTAGTCTAGTAATACATGAAAGACTAGATTTACGTCTAATGAATGTTGTTATAACCAATTTGTATGGCTCACTTAATAATGATATTTATATAAAACTCCTTAAAGGTTTTAATATGCTTGAAGCATACAAATTATATTCTTGAAAATTTTACTCAATCAAATTAAACAATTCTCTTTAAGCATTGAAACAATTTAGAGCATATGGTATAATTGCCTCAGTAAATATTTGTTGAAAGAATAATATAAAAATGACCTCATTTGTCTATGAATTTTTATTGCTATTTATGTTGATGATTTAAATATTATTAGAACAAAAGCTAAAAATTACTTAAAGAAAGAATTTGAAATTAAGGATTTAGGAAGAATGAAACTTTGCTTTGGATTACAAATTAAATATTTAAAAAATAGAATTTTTGTACATCAAGAAGTTTATATAGCATTGGTGTTGAAAAAATTTTATATGAAGCACATATATTTTGCACCCCAATAGTTGTAAGGTCACTAAATATTAGCAAATATCACTTTAGAACTCGAGAAAATGATGAAGAACTACTTAGTCCTAAAGTGCTATATCTTAGTGCAATTGGAGTACTAATATATCTTGCTAGTAATATAAGATCTAATATATTATTTGTTGTTAATTTATTAGTAAGATATACTTTTTCACCTGCACAAAGGCATTGAAATGGAGTTAAACATGTATTTTGTTGTCTCAGTGGTATGGTGGATATATGTTTGTTTTATATGAATGTACCCATGTTAGACCTAATTAGTTATACAGATGTAAGATATTTGTTTAATCTTTATAATGGTCGACCACAAATAACTTATTTGCTTATATGTGGAGAAACAACAATTTCATAACTGTTTATGAAACAAACTATAACAATCACATCATTTAATCATGTAAAAATTTTAGCAATACATGAGGTAAGTAAGGAATGTGTCTAGTTAAGACATATGATTCAACATATATGAAAGACTTGTGGTTTATCTTATGGAAAAAAATTTCGACTACTTTACATGAAAATAGTGCTGCACACATCACTTAATTGAAATAAGTGTAAATTAAAGGAGATGGAACAAAACATATTTTGTCAATTTTTTTTTACTCATGATCTTCAAAAGAATGGAAAAATAAATATTCAACAAATTTATTCAAGTAATAATCCAGTAGATTTGTTTACCAAGACAATTTCTAATGGTATATTTGAAAAGTTAATCCATAATATTTGAGTTTTTTTACTTAAAGATTTTAATTGATGTTGTCATGAGGGGAAGTTAATACGTATTGTACTCTTTTTTCTTTCGCCATAGTTTTTATCCTATTAGGTTTTTCTTGACAAAGTTTTTAATAAGGCAATTTTGATGCATATGAAATATAATAATAATATGTTCTTTTTCTTTCACTAGGTTTTCTTTTTTCTATAGGATTTGTACCTCGTAAAGTTTTAATGATGCATATTCTTAAAATAAATGGACATTCAAGGGAGAGTGTTATGAATATACATTATGTGGATATCCATCTTCGCATATTCCTTTAAGGTTATAACTCTAAACTTTTAGACATTCATCTTTCACTTTTATGCAATGGAATTTGTACTTTTTTATGGTTTATTAATTTACATTTAAGATATAACCTTTATATTACTTATAGTTACAAACTTGTGCCTCCTCATTTAAATTAAGATGTATGAATAAAAATTAAATAATTATCTTCTCTCAATTCTCTTTTCTCTATCTATTTTTAGTTATTTCATAATATAAATATATATTTTGGTGGTACAACTACAAATAGTTTTCACTAGATATGGTTAGTAAACATTTTTAATGTTATAGATTTATAAAGAATGATCCTTTATGGTGTCACTATCTAAATTGTGGTATCACATGCCATAAGAAAAGGAATGATCAGCATCGGACACATGGCAAGCTTATAAAAATTACTTTCTAAGACAAAAGGCTATAACAAATTAAGAAGAAATTACAAAACCTACATATATCTTTTGCAAAATTCAAAAGAACCTCATAGTACAAAGGAAAGAGAATGGAGAGAACAAAATGAAGACCTATGCACAATAAGAAAGGGAAAGAGAAATAGAAAGAGCAACATGGATGTGTTAGGTTTTGCTTTTTGGCACTTGTAGCATCCATAACTAGAAATTGGTAATTGGAGTTGGAAAAAGAGAAAAAAAGAAAGTGTATAAGAGCCATTTGCTTATTCTGCTACACACACCTCTTCCTTCTATGAACTTGATGATGTCATAGGTGTAGAGTGAACCTAGTCCAACTACCCACTTAATTAAATGTAACTCTTGCATCCTTTAAACAATAATGAAGACTTAAACCTAACATAAGCATGTTCCAAACTACTTTAACTTTTTGATGATGTTACTTAAATTGAATTAATTCCTTATAGCTACTCCAACTACCATACAACGAATAACACAAAAACCACCCATAAATATCCTGCAAACCTTAAAATTCTATATTTACTATCCTCCTCCTTCTAAATGGTCAAGAAATAAATCTATAAAAACCACTTCGATAATGAATCATTTATTACATTCATGCAAGTACAAAAGGTTTAAAAGGTGAAGTAAATATTTTTACACCTAACCTAACTATAACACACTTAAATTAAATGATGGTATGACCCTTAGTTAAGACAAACGAGTAATGGAAAAAGCGTTAAACCAATGTTCCATTAAGTTCTTAAATGCTTTAAACAACACCTTCTGTACACATACCCATTGACCTTTTAGCTTGTTTTTATTCTATTTTCCTTAAAGTCATCCTTTAGCTCATCTAATGAGGTTGAGACAAAAGGTGCCTATGGGTATGCTTAATACAATTCAAGGAAGTCCTACTTTTAAAAGCTCATCAAGTGATAAACACTATTTTTTTTTTCATTCTTACTTTTTCTTATTTCATTTTTGTCATTCTTACCCTTACTTCTTTCATTTTTAATATAAGACAAATAACATGTAATGGGTAGCTTGTTCTGTCTAAGATATTTTAGATGATGATGATGATGATGATAATAATAATAATAGTTGCATAATCTTATATGTTCTTAGATTTATCTCTAACATGGATACTTCTTTATGTTTTGGGCAAAATAAGTGAAAGACCAATGCAATAGGTTAAGTGTGTAAAACTAAACAAGTTTCATAAAAAGAAATTAAGCTTAAATTGAACTAAAAATTATAAAATATCATTCAATCACCTACAAAAAAGAAATAAAAAGTACTTATTTATAAGGAAAAAACCTTACCTTAATAAAGACTCATAGTTCAATAAGAAAACCCTAATAGGTATCTTAGCTAAACAAAAAAAATGGTCCTAATTAAATAATAAAATAAAAGTCTCATAACCAAGCGTAACTTTTATCAATAATAATATTACAAAAATACTATTAGATTATAAGTATTATTAAAATTATATTTGAATTAAAATTTACAATTTTTTCTTAGAAACCCAACTTCACATCATTCCTTTCCACTTGGAAAAAGCTTAGCCTTGAGTTAACCTACTACTTAAACCTGATTCCAGGAACAAGTTTGTCGATAAACTATCAGCAGAGTTAACCTTCTCTTATACACACCTGAAAATCTTCCTTGTTTCTATTAGTGTCCAAACTCAGAGCATTAAGACAATTTCCAATCCCTTTAAAGCGCATCTCTAAACATTGAAATCTCAAATTCATTCGTTGCTCTGAAGCTCTGAATTTTGTAATGCCATTTCGTGATTAATAAACACCATTGATCTTGAAACCTTAGTCTCTCAATCACTGTCATGAGGACTGCTATTTATTGCCACTAATCTTCAGCCATTAGGTTAAGCACAAAGAACTAAACAAGTTTCATATGAAGAAACTTAAGCTTAAATTGAATGAAACATTATGAATTATTATTCAATTATAAAGAGTACTTATTTATAAGAAAGAAATTTAATCCTAATAAAGACTCCTATTTGAACAAGGAAACTCTAACAAGCATCTTAGGTGAACAAGGAAAAACCTCATAATTAAATAATAAAATAAAGGTCTTTTAAATAAGCATAATTTTCAATAATAATAGAAATAAACTAAAAATACTGTTAAACTAGGAAAATTATTAAAATATATATGAATTAAAATTTATAGTTTTTCTCAAGAACTCAACATTGTGTCAAAGGCATACATCATATAAGATAAAATAAGACTATTATATCTAATCTAATTATTGTTTTACAATGATTCAAATTGGCATTTTATGTAGGGTTGTCAAAATGGACAAACTTGATCTGTGCAAGCATGCCCACCACGGGTTATAGGTTAAATGGGTTAGCCTGTTTTATCCCATATACTTAAATGGGTCAAAATCTTGAACCCAGCTCATTGGCGTTCATTTAACCTAAAAGAGAGATGAAGAAAGGAAAAAAAAAAGAACTAGATTACTTGCTTTTACTTAGTACTTATAAGCAAATAGGAATCATTTCACACGCCCTTTAAAGCAGCCAACCTTAATCTCCTCACCCAACCTCTAACTTGTGATGAGACTAATGTTTACTTACAATGCAAATTCATAACCTCTTGTGACCCATAGTTATTGTGATTTGAATAAAGCCTCCCATTGATTCATCTTCTCTCTTCTTCATCTCTTGTGAACTCTACCTCTTTTTTGCATTCTTTTTTGGTGAACTATCCTTTTCTTCTTTCACAAAGGAGTTTGGCTATGAGATAAATAAGTACTACTTGAGAAGAAGGCATGAATGAAGCAAGCAACAAGCAAGTTGAGGTTGTGAAGTACAAAGTGAAAAACTCAAAAAGTAAGCTGAAGTGAAGTTTTCTAGAAGAAGCAACAATTTGCTACTCAAGAAAAAGGCATGAACAAAGCAAGCAACCCCAACGAGCAAGCTTAAATTGTGAAGTTTGAAGGAAAAAAAAAAAAAAGTAGCATACATTCAAACTAAAGTGAAGTTTTCTTGTTGGTTAGCACTTTGCATAGATAATTAGGGCTGGATTAGTCACAAGCACATATTGGGTTAGATTAAGAGAAGAAAAAAAAGAATAAAAAATCTAAATGGGCTAGTCCATGGGTTATATGAGTTGTCCCCGTATAATAATAAGTCAAGTGAACAAGGTGAAAAATGACCTTATTATAAAAAGTTCTATTTTTTTAATGGTTGTTCGAGATAATTTTTCTTTCCTTTTTCATTTGGGTCACTAATCATTTTTCTTTTTGAAAGACAAAGCCTACATTGTTTATATTGAGTTCAGCTAATATTTTGCAGTCAGCACATCTCATCTAGCCGCATAAAAATATTTATTTAAAAAAATTACAATTAAAGATCAAAATTGAAAACAATTATATTAAAGGATTTAAAGATTAAAAATTTAAATTATATAAAAAAATTATAACTTCAAATCTTAAATTAAAAATTTAATTCTTAAATTTTTTTAAATTATTTTAAAATTATTTTTTTAATATATATATTTTTAATTTATAATCCTCAATTATAATTTTTAATTATTATTTACTGTATTTAGTTATCCGAAAGGCGAAAGAAAAATAACCGCACAAATCCATAGCTCACTTCATCGGGTGAAAGATACTTCCATTCTTTGAAACCCCAAAAGGCCAAAAGTTTTCCAATTCTCAGTAAACATGCCCGCAAGCGAACAAAAAACTGAAAGTCGCTAATCATTGTCATGCGTTTCTTCATTAGCAATTTCAACCATCGTCTTTCTACTGGGGGGAGTGGGTTTTTGTAGGGTTTACTCTTATCTATCTCTTCTATTCCCTATACATTTACCTTCAAGGCTTCAACTTCAGGGTCATACTCATACGAAATTGGACTCGCAAGGAAAATGGGGTCTATCGAAGATGGAGCAGACAAAGCAAGTCATGGACAAGAAGAACTTGCAGACCAGGAACCCTTACTAATGGAGCAAACCCAGAGGTTTTGTATGTTCCCCATCCGATACAAGCAACTCTGGGAGATGTATAAGAAGGCTGAAGCCAGTTTTTGGACCGGTACTTCATTCTCTTGTGTTGCATTTCTTAGTTGGATATCAAAGTTCCAATTTTCGTACTATTTTCTCCCACGTCCGTCTTTTCTGTTTCCATGAATTTTTGCATGCTACATATTTGTGTGTTGAAGCAAAATGTTTTCGTTTCTCCGTTGTACTAATTAACTATTGGGCTTACGAATTCAACGTAATAACTGACATTACATGAAATTTAAGTAATTTCATGGCTTACTTTATTAATTTTCCTTCGGACGCAGAGTTGAGTTTGGCATTTTGCACGATGCCCACAATGCTTTTCTTAATTTGAATTATTCGAACGTTGAATTGGAACCAGTTAGTCTCTCTGTTTACTAAAATTTGTTGTTCCAGTTCTGTCTCTTGGCAATTATATATATTTAATTTCTTTCACATGCGTAGTATTATATCATAATAAAGGAGACTCTTGTTTATTCTAGTCATATTATCTGCAATAGAGTGAGATTTTTTTGGTCAGCATTGTTGAATGAAACGACAGTAGTAGTTAGCGCCCTTATACAGCCATTTGGCATCTAATTGTTAGCAATGAACTGCTTGGATACCTGCGGTGCAGTAAAAACAAAAATTGATATCTTTTGCAGTCTCTGTAGGTTGTTGCTAAACATAACAAGTTACTAGGACCCCTAATATGTCTTTTTGCCTCCAGCTCCAACCTTCTAAGGTTTTACTAAATTGCTTGCTATGTTAAATATTATCTAAGTGACCTATGCCTTGGTTTGGCACACATAAGTAGTTCCGTGTCTGACTTGGACAATAGCTAGTTCCAGTTAGTTGGGGGAATGTGAAATAGAAATATTGCTAGTTTCTTTTATTTGAATCAGGGTACATGTACCATATATATATATATATGATACTGCATCGCTGTATGATTAATCTTAGCTTGAGATCTATTAGCAATTAAATCTTATGGAACCAGGTTTATTTGAAGATATCTGATTTATAATAAAAAATTGTTGATATCATCTTATCATGAGACTTAGGTTGAGGATAGAGGTGTTGGAGATGCAGATAAAATTAATTGAGTTTCTTGATAAGTTTCAGGTGTTGTGTTTATAGAGCGGGTGGCAGCATTACTGTGTCTTGACTTTGGGACTTTTGAATTAAATTCAAGTGGGTTATGTTTTAACACTGGTACCCTTATTGTAACTTGGAAGGATGACCAATTTGACAGAAATGGTCCCTTGATAGTAATGCCAACAGCCGCATGAGGCTGTATTTGAGTCATTGATTCCTTATGTTAGACTGGGTTAAGCATGGTGAACTTTTATCTTGATTACTTGTTTATTCTGGCAATTTGTGAATGGATTTACAGCTGAGGAGGTTGATCTCTCCCATGACGTTCAGCATTGGGAAACCTTATCTGACTCTGAGAAGCACTTCATAACCCATGTCCTAGCCTTTTTTGCTGCATCTGATGGCATAGTTTTGGAAAATTTGGCTGCAAGGTTTCTGAAGGATGTTCAAGTTCCTGAGGTAAATATTGCATTCTGTTTTTTTTTTTCTAATTATTTGCTGGTATTTGTTGCTGCTAAACGTGCCTCTTAGTTAAGGAGTAGTTTAATTATTCTTTCTGTTTCTAAATATCTATAAGTGCTTTATTCTGTTTGTTGTTCAGTTGAGTCAGTTCAGATACTTTTTAGGTTGTGGGATTAGTGGTTGAATCTGCACTATGTTTTGATTTTTTTTTTTGGGGTAAATCTTCTTCCTTTTTGGGAATTCTTAAGGAGTTCTGATGTTGTGGCATGACTTTTTCTATTTCAAATTTCCATTGTATAGTCTTTGTTGTGTAATTTTATTTTCTTATTCCTGTTTTGTGTACTTTAAAACATGGGCAAAGGCTCATCTTCTAACAGGTGACTCCTAGAATGGTGGGTTTTTTTTTTTTGGTTGAACTTATTTGCAGATGATTTGGGGAAAATCTTTTTTACCTGTTATCAGTATGTTTATGGGTCCTGTCTCTATTTCCTGTAGAATCACTGAATTTTGTGGTGGTTCCTGTTGTCACTTGTCATGAATCTTGTATATCAACTTATATAGACACCCTTGCTGACACACAAAGAAGCAAAAGCTGGCACGTCATATGTTTACTTTCACTTAATCATTTACATTTGGACTGTCATTAATGGCAGGCTCGGGCATTCTATAGCTTTCAGATAGCAATGGAGAATATTCATTCTGGTATAGCATTGTGATTGATGTCTTCTCTCCTTCCTCAGTATAACCTCTGCTTGCTGCCTGATTGAGGCTTATATTTTGTCAGAGATGTACAGCTTGCTGCTGGAGACCTATATCAAGGATTCAAGAGAGAAGCATCGGTTATTTAATGCAATAGAAAATTTACCTTGTGTGGCAAGGAAGGCTGAGTGGGCATTAAATTGGATTCATAGGTAACAAATAATCCAACAGTGTACTCTGGTGTCGCCTACAATTATCATGCATGAGGGAGCACACCATCATTTATGAGGATTTGCAGTGGCTGGATTTTTACATATATGCAGACAAGTGTGCTGCACACACATGCATTCACAGAATTTATGCCTTGTTGGCTAATGTTGGCAGATTTACATGGGTGCCTATGTATTTGCTAACTTCATTAAATTGATCCATTAGAATTTTGAACTGCTGACTTCTCACCAATCAGCATGTATGTGATCGGTTCACTTTTAGTATTGTAGAATAGATATAAGAAACCCTCTATCTCTTGCATGTAGACAATTTATTTGCTGTTGGCCTTCTTCATTACTATAAAGACAAATAGGAAAGAGGAGGAAAGAAGGCAGTATTTTCTGTGCATATACTTTGCAGCCATTACAGAGTCATTTCCTTTGATTAAATCAGAATTACTGTTAAGTGTAAGCAAGATAAAAGTCCTTTTAAAAAGTTCAGCATTCATGTCAAAGATACTGCTAATGACCTTTGGGTTTATGTCATCTGCTTCTTTATTGATAGTGAGCATGAAATTGTGGGCTCAAAACCCACTATGTGTGTGTTTAACTTGTTAATGTAAAGGAATTTTTTTTTAATAGCTATTCTCATTCATTATTGTAAAGAAAATTTTATTTTTCATAAGGTGGCAAATGGTAGGAGAAGAAGTTTGATAATGGAGTTGGAGTTAGATAGAGGGAGAATTGTTAGGGATAATTAACAGAGGAAGAAACTCGGTTTTATAAAAAGCCTTATATTGAGGAAGTCGCAGAGACGCCTTTCCTTGAGGGTTAGATTGGTCTTCTGTTGTTGGTGCTAAGGCTAATTGGTTACAAAGACCTTTTGAGGAGGAGGTTAGAAGTGCAATTTGGAAGATGGATAAGGAGAGGGCACCTGTCCAGTCTCGCTTTCGATATGGCCTTTTTCCAGGCTTGTTGGTTTTTCGTGAAGGATGATTTGATGAAGGTCTTAAATGAGTTTCTTTTATAATGAAAATATAACAACTAGTATAAACTGTACCTTCATCACTCTTTTCCCTAAAAAGAATTGTTCTATTAAGGTGCGTGATTTTAGACCTATTAGCTTGGTTTCTAGTGTTTATAATATCATTACAGAAGTCCTTTCTTTGAGGTTGGGGGAGGTTTTTGGGGATACAATCTCTGAAACCCAAAGCGCTTTTCTAGTAGGTGGGCAAATTCTAGATGCTGGGTTAGTTGCAAATGAAGCAGTGGAAGACATTAAGCATAGAAAGCAGAAAGGCCTGGTTTTTAAGTTGGATTTTGAGAAACCTTATGGAAGGCTTTGAAGAAAAAAGAAGTCCGTATTGTTTATATTCGAGCAATTCAAGATATATATGATGAGGTTACAACCAGTGTGAGAAGACAAAGTGAGCCCACCGATGATTTCCCACTAACTATTGGCCTACATCAGGAGTCAACTTTGAACCTCTATCTTTTTACTTTAGTTTTAGATGTGCTTATTGAAGATATCCAAGAGCCAGTGCTACAGTGCATGCTTTTTGCAGATGATATAGTCCTAGTCGGAGAGTCAAGAGAAGAATTAAATAAGAAATTAAAGATGTGAAGACTAGTTTTGGAAACACATGAATTTCGTTTAAGTAAAAGTAAAACAGAATATATAGAATGTAAGTTTAGTAAGAGGCGTATTAATTCTAGCGTAGAAGTGAAAATAGGAGAGCACAATATACCACAAATCACTTGGTTTAAGTATCTTGGATCCATCATATAACATGATGGGGGAATAGAGGAAGATGTAAATCATAGTATTCAAGCAGAGTGGATGAAATGGAGGAATGCTTCAGTTGTTATAATGGATAGAAGAATATTGCTCAAACTTAAGGGTAAATTTTACCGCATAGTTATAAGACCGGCAATATTGTATAGGACAGAGTGTTGAGCATTAAAAAGATAATAGGAGAATAAGGTCAATGTTATAGAGATGAGAATGTTGCATTTGATGAGTGGATATATTAAACAAGATAGAATGAAAACTGAATATATTAGAGAGAAAGTTGGGGTCGTACCTATTGTAGAAAAAATGGTAGAATCACGTCTTAGATGGTTTGGCCATGTATGGAGAAGACGTATAAAAGCTCCAGTAAGAAGAATAGATTAAATGGAGAGTAAACCAATAATTAGAAGTAGGGGAAACCACAAAATACTATAGGCGAAATTATTAAGAAAGATTTAAATTTAAATTGTTTAACTAAAAACATGATTTATGATAGAACTTTATGGCATCGTTTGATCCATGTGGCCGACCCCACCTAATGGGAAAAGGCCTATTGTTGTTGTTGTTGTAATTTCTTTTATGTTTTGCACAGTTATCTGACCTTTATGATGGTGCTTCTTTGTATTGTGCTGCATATCATTATAGAGAACATAGAAATTGCTTACTAATAAATTATTCATTGCATGAATTACAGCTCCACTTCATTTGCAGAGAGACTTGTTGCTTTTGCCTGTGTTGAAGGAATCTTTTTCTCAGGAAGGTAGTTATCAGAAGAAAGAACAGCTTATAGGATTCCTTGCTTATTAATATAAATGAATTATTTGTAATAGAATCTTGTGCTGCATTTTTAATACATATATTTTTTTAATTCATTTGGTTTTGTTGTCAGTTTCTGTGCCATATTTTGGCTTAAAAAGAGAGGATTGATGCCAGGTTTGACTTTCTCAAATGAGCTAATCTCTAGAGATGAGGGCCTTCACTGTGATTTTGCTTGCCTCCTGTACAGGTAGTGTAAACCGTTTTACTCACAATTTATAGAAGAATGTAGGATATAATGGATTTTTTTTTACATGAATAGTTATTAATTTTTTATTTGTGTGATAGATTTGATTTTGGTTCCCATTAGTGCCACGGGAATATAGAGATATTTGGCTGATAATGATTAGTCACTGGGTTGCAATTGACTGCAGTTTGTTACGGAGGCAGCTAGATTCCGAACGGGTGCATTACATTGTTCATGAAGCTGTTGAGATTGAAACTCAGTTTGTCTGTGAGGCCCTCCCTTGTGCTTTGATTGGCATGAACTCCACACTCATGAGCCAGTACATACAATTTGTTGCTGACAGGCTTTTGGTACGAGAGTTTTTTTTTTTGGGGGGGGGGGATGTTAGGGGTTACAAAATTTAAGCATGAAGATTAAAAATGTAATTAGGAGGTCCAAAATTGTAACTATGAGTAAAAATTACATTTATAAAAATTTTAACTGTAAAGTTAAATATTTTAATTGAGAGGCTGACTGAGGCTCGGGTAAGCTTCCTCCCCCTTCTGCCCAAACAAAAAAGTTTGGTTAACCTTTTTATTTTTTATTTTATTTAAATTTTTTGGTTGCCTTTCAGGTGTCTTTGGGGTACCAGAGGAAGTACAATGTGGAAAATCCATTCGATTGGATGGAGTTTATTTCCTTGCAGTGAGTATATTGTATCTATTTTTGTATTGTTGGTAATGATTGATTGGGAATGAACTTCTGCTTCTGAGTTCTTGGCCTGTATTTTATATTTTTAAGGGGCTTGGCACATGTTCTCTTTATGAGGTGGTGTTCTCATAATTACTCACTGAACATACCTTTGGGTGGTCCTTTTAAATTAATGGTCTCATCTCCTATCAGCAAAATTATACAAGTATGCTGATTACCATTTTATAGATGGTGTCCTCATGAGAAAACTGTGGAGGGAGATACGAAGGGTTTTGAAATCTTGTTGTGTTTTGAATAACTAGAACCGTAGGGGGTGTTTGGTATGAGGATAGATTTTTTATTCCTGGGAATGTGATTCCTAGGAACGTTGTTAAAATTTTTTGGATAGGTTAAAATATTGCCAGGAACATTTCATGATATTTCTTGGAATATTACATTAATGTGTTTGGTTCAATCACAATATTTATAGGAACCATAGACCATTTTTCAAAAATGCCCTTAATCGATTGTTATTTAAAAAAAATCAATAATTACTTATGACTCAATATTTCTTTATGAAAAAATTAATAATAAAACAGTGGCAATGGTGGTAGCAGCAGTGGAGTTGAGGGTGGTGGTGTTAGCGTTGGTGGTGATAGCGACGGTGCTGGCAACAATGATGGTGGGGGTCTGGTAATGTCAATGGCAGTGGTGGTGGCAGCAACAATGGTGGATGAAAATGAGTTGATGTTAGGACTTTCAAAGCGATGAAGGATAACTAAGTTGGTCTTTTCATCTAAGCAAAAATATTCTCATGCCATGGATTGTAACATTCCCACCCCCTAGATTAAAAATTTGAAATTATTGGAAATATAACATTCTTGGGATTATTTTTTCTACTTGTGTACCAAACATAAGAATCTAACATTCTAGACCTCACATTCTTGGTACCAAATGCCCTCTAGATTGAATTTCTTGATATTCCTACTTTGATTGAGACAGGTATAGAGTGGACAAGAGTGGTTGGTATGCATGCACCTTGCATTTTAGAATTTTTATTTCACTGTAGCTTTGGAAATAAAGTTGTGCTTGAGCTTCTAAGCTTCTCTCTGTCTCAAGTATATTACTGTCAAATGCGGTGCCATATACCTTGTTACATAGTTTGGGATGTAGATCTTAGTTTAAATTTTTTGCCTGATTGAGCAGAGGAAAGGCTAACTTCTTTGAGAGAAGGGTGGGTGATTATCAGAAGGCATCTGTGATGTCAAGCCTCCAAGATGCTGGGAAAAATTTTGTCTTCAAACTGGACGAGGATTTTTAGTCACCACTGTTCTGTTTCTGCTTAAAGCATTATGGAGATGCAGAATGGGGCATCAAATTTTTGTCTATTATTCTTTTCAGCAACGGGTGTGGCCTACACATTAGGTGATTCTCCTAAGCATTGGCTGATTATATGGGACATTTGATCAGGCCGGTTGTAACATGTATAATATCTTCTGCTCTGTAGCTCTCTCTGCTATGTAATATTTTTATTATCACTATGACCAATTTACTGAGTCTGAAAAGACAAGGAATATTTATATACACTTAAGTATTTATTTCTCTCTATGACGCGTTCCAAGAAAGACATGAGGGAGACCTTTTTAGAAAGGTAATGTTTTGGGTTGAGCCATGTTTCTGTCCTTCTGAGATCTTAGGTATACACTTCTGGTTTCATATATAAGAGACTTTTTTAAGATTTGATTTGGTCTTATATATAAAAAATAAACTACCATATTAATTACAATATTTTAATTATATCTTTTATTAAATAAGTCATTTAAATTATGAGTAGTGGTGGTAATTAATTTTAAAAAAAAAATGTACATATTAAATAGGAATATTTTTAAAAAATAATTTTTATATGAGACAAGATTAATTATTTTTAACTAATTTTTTTAATACTTATAAATTAATTATTTGTTTCTTATATATTCAGAGGGAGTAATTAGAGTCTTGACCAATAATCTTGAAAAAAAAGGGGTACTATGATATTGTTACCAAATCCAGAAGGCTTTAATGAGAGACCCCCTGATATTGCTATCAAATCCCCAATATTGAAAAGTACGCAATCCAGTAAAGGAAATATTTGCCTATGGAGAATTATTTTCTGAACATGGGGATGGAAGTACCGTCAATGGCACATTAAGACCATGTGTCTGATAAGAGTTGCATTACAAAGTCATGTCACAATTATTGAATCTCAGAACGCAGTGCGCAGGCATATTCCCTCCGCACTTGGCACAGATAGTGTGCTGCTTGGTGTTGTCCACCAGAGCGTGAAATTAATGGGTTTGGTAAAATTCCACGAAGTCTCTTTTTCCTAGAATCTGAACCCTTTGTCAACATTTTGTTTGAACTCAAGTTAATTATTAATCCCTCTCTGATAAAATTTTATTGGTTAATGCGTATTTTAGGTGGCAGCCTGACCTTTTTTTCTGGGGGTTGTTAAAAGGGGTAATGCATTGATTTAGATGTTAATCAGCAGGTTTATTTATTATAAATTTATTCTATTTTTTAGTAAATCACAGCTATCATGAACCACTTTTATCTTTTAAAAATATACCCTGTTTCAATTTGATTTTTTAAATATTAAATGTTATATTTTAATTCTCCAAAGATTATTTTTACTTTCAAATATTTTTACGTAAAGCTCATTAACAAATAATTAATATGATAGGATGTATTAAAATGAATGATGTGACTATAAAAACATTGCATTTTATAAATTTATGTCTACTTTGATGTGAACAAAATTCATTCCTTTTGTTTCTATTTCTTTGTGCAATATTTATTATGCTTGTATAATTATTATTCAACATTATTTATCTATTTATATTATTTTTATAGTATATGCATTATAACCATTTCTTATTCACAAATTATCTTTTTTCTTCTTCTTATTGTTTCTATCCTAATAATTCTATATACTAAACAATCCATTAAAAAATTTAAATGCATAGCTCAAAATAATACTGATGCAACGCTTTGATGGTTACATATGCAATTAACACCCACATCACTTGTTTTGTCTGAAACAAAAATAATCTTTAAATGGCTAAAATAAAATATTTAATCTTTAGGGGATTAAATTTAATATATGTGTGTGTGTGTGTGTGTGTGTGTGGAGAAAAAAACTAATTTACTCAAATAATTATTGTTAACTTGTATGCACACCAACTCAATTATGCTTGCTTGTCCTTGCCGTCTTGGTTTGGTAAGAAGGCAGCATCATCCAAGTATTCTAAAGGAGAGGTTATAGAAGTGATAAATATGTGATGCCCTTCCAAATAAAGGTAACATAAGAAATCATAAGTTCAATATTATATATATATATATATATGGCTGTTTAATCAAACATCATTTGTCTCATGCATGCCTCATGATTCATCTCTTTCTTTACCCTCCGTTTATCTAATCCCTACTTTTACACCTAAAAGATCAGAGCATACCAAAGTGTGATAATACTTAGGTCAGGCAGTTATGCCTGAAATGAACTGCTCACCAAACAACGACATTTGACCATTTCATATATTTACACCCTATGATTCTGCCACTGCCATACATTATCTTTAAAACCAATCAATGTTAAGTTGTAATTTGATTCTTGCTTGTTTTGAATAATACTTTGCTATATTACACATAAAAAAATTCAATTAGTTTATATATTAACAAAGCTTTTCTCATAAAGTGATAATAATATTATAGTTATGATATAATAGTTATTAAATATTGTTAAATGTAAAATAATATTTTTTTCTTATTTTAATAAATTTTTTACTATAATTATACCATTAATTACTCAAAAATCAAATTAATTTTTTCAAAAAATATTCATTATTAAATAAGTTAATATTTTAAGCAATTATGGGATAATTTTTTTTATATTTACTAATTATTGGATCATAACTAAAAAACATGATATTCTAGGTTCAGATATAGTATCATTTCCCTTTCTAATATGTCAACCCTATCATTATGCTTCCATTTTGTAAGGCAACCTAATAAAAGAAGGAGGACAATTTTTTTTTTTATGCATGTCTTAATTATTTAGTCGTTAAATATTTGCAACATATGATTTAATATTTGAAAATTTTTAACTCTCTAGTTATTAGCCCTCCAACAGACCAAAAAAAAAAAGATAAATATATATGCTCCAAAACTATCGAGAACTAAGTTAAAAATTTTCAAAAACTTAATCATGTATTTCAAAGATTTAAGAATTAAAAGGTTAAATTATGTATATTTTAGAGAATATATATTTCCGCTGAAAACATGATATTTCAGTTAACTTCTTAAAACTCAGAAATGAGTGGTTATTTTTAAAAGTTCGACTGAAGTCTATAAGAATTAATAAGATAAGCATCTTTCATTAGTAATATGCCAAGTTGTATTGTCATTTTCTCTAACAACGACTCTTGCATCATTATCTTAAGCATTGCCACTAAATTTTCTTATGTGCTGCAGAACTTTTCTTTCTGCATGTAACTTATAAGCTTTTGAAATAGAATAAGAATCTTTGCATTTTTACCTAATCATTAAAAAAAAAAAAAACTTTGTATCTGGATAGGAGATGAATACATAATTATTTTAATCAATGTGGCCCCTTTTCTATTTTTCGAAAGACATGAAGCTGTACTGTTAACTGATCAGGGCACTATCACTTACCTGCCAACACGTCTCATTCATGACCTGCACACGTGAAAATTATGAAAAAAAAAAAGATAAAAGGGGGAGAGGAATATAAGGCTTTTTTATTCTTTTCTAATTTTAATATTTTATAAATTTTGAAAACAAAAAATTTAACAATTTGTTTAAATTATTATTCTGAAAAATCATTATTTTTTATTTTTTCTCTATTTTTGTAAAATAAAAGTTAACAAAATATCTAAAAAATATTTTAATTTTTCTATTTCTAAAAGCACAATTTTATTTTTTTGTTTTACAAAATATTTTATTAAAAACACATTATTAAATAATTTTTTTTGTTCTTAAAAACATAAAACTATTTAAAAAAAAAGAAATCCAAGAAGCCCATATATTCTCTATAGACTACATATAATATAATTAAAAAGAAATAAAAAATTAATATAAAAAAATAAATTTATTTCATACATAATTTTTTTTTCTTATATCACTCTTTTTTTTTTAACCTCTACAACTATGTAATTGTAGAATTTCTACTTGCGGAAGTGAGAGAATGCCTTTTGCATACTTATCTATCAGATTGAACAAGTGGGCATTTAGGCAATTGTAAAATCATTGTCGAAATCAATTGAATATTTTGTTAAATTAAAAAATTAAATTTAAATGAATTGGGTTCCATCGAGTTTTGTTATCATGTTTATTACTTTATTATGACATAATCAATATTACATGTATTTTAAAATTTAGATCCAATTAAATCAAACTAACTTTATTTTAACATAAAATTTTATCTACGCGAATCCATTAACCTGCTTAAACCCAATTAAAATCTTTTTTTTCAAGGTTTAATCAGGTTAAAATTGATTGATGGGCTTTTCGACCACTTTCTGTAAAAGGGAAAACATAAAACCATGACACATAGGGCCGGTTTGATTTTTTGTTACTAGAATAATTTTTTGTTTTAAAAAATTAAAAAATTTGTTTGATAATATATTTTTAAAAAAATATTTTGTAAAACAAAAAAATAGAATTATGTTTTTGAAAACAGAAAAATCAGAACATTTTAGTGATGTTCTGTAATTTTTGTTTTGTAAAATTAAAAAAAATAAAAAATAATAATTTTTTAAAATAATGATTCAAACAAATTTTTAAATTTTTTAAAAAAATATTTTTTCTGAAAACATTAAAACTATAATAAAAATAATTAACTACCAAAACTTATTTCAGAGATGGTTAATTTTTTTTTTTAAATATAAACACAGAGGAGCGTCTTCCACATTCCATTTGATAAATAATTTTTTTTTTAAAAAATCTAAAATGTAAAACTTTGCAGGGGTAGAAATGGGATAGGGTTGATGGGAGTTTGGAGGGGAATAGAATTTTGGGTCTTTTTTTTGCGGGTTTGGGGGGTGTTTAATATATATTTATTATATATAATATATTTTATATAATAAATATTATACACATATACTTTTTAGTATATAAAATATCTAAAATATAGTATATATTATTTAATTTTTAACATAATATACTAAAATATAATTAATAATAATAAATTTAAATGTTATGATTTTGTTGATAAAGTTATCTTTCTAATTATATTTTAATTCTCTTAAACTTGTTTGTATAATTTTTTTTAAATTTTATTAGAAATCTTACACACACACAAATCTCAACTTATAAGATTCTTTTTGTCTAAGATTCTTCATAAGATTAAATCACATTTTTCATAGATAAATTAATTGAAATTATCTCAACAAATTATAAACAATTGTGTAACTCTCCCAAACGATAATAACACTATTTTTTCATATAGGACTTTCTCATAAACCCTCTGAATTCCGTAATCGTGAGTTTGTGGAATAATATATAATATATTTTTATATAATATAAAACATATAATATTTATTATATAAAATATATAATAAATATATATTAACCCCTTAGCCCAATCACTTTTTTTTTTTTGGGTGAGGCAGGGTACATCTGGGGACGTGCCTTCTAATCGGGGAATATGCCTTTTCATATGTGCTTCTTTAATTTTTTATCTTTTGATAAAAAATATAAAATTTGGTCATAACTTAGTGACAATATCACTAAATTCAGAAAAATATAATATTTAAGGGGATAACTTTTTGTATTATAGCAATCTAATTTTTTCTTTTTTTATTTGTTGAATTTTGCTCAAAATTCAGTTCTTTATCACTATGACTTATATTATTATCAAATTTTACATGTATTATTACTTTAAGTCATTAAAGAAACTCGTCCAACCCTCTAAAATATTAAAATATTAAAATAATTTTAAAATTTAAGATATTTCATTATAGATCATTTAATTTCACTGTTGTTTATAGTAATTGTTCCTATTGTGAATGCTTGGCATGATGACGAGTTTGGGCGTTTTGGACCCACTTAGGTGGCGAGTACGCAAAGCAACCCTAGTCATCATCCCTACCTAACCTAACCACTTTGAGATTGAAAGCCCCTCCAACCCCAAAAGTAAAAGCAAATATAGGAAGTTCCAGCCCACTGGACGAGATAGATTGGTGCATGGTGGGTCCATAACCTCATAAGCATCCAAAGAGAAAAAAAACAAATACATAAAAGCTATAAAAGCAATTGGTATTTTTAAAATTATTATTTATATTTTTTAAATTTATTACTAAAAAAATTTCTTATAATATTAAAAAAATCATGTTGTAATTTTATTAAATATGAATAACAATTTTTGAATCATTGATAACCTTTTTTTTTAATCTTTTAAAAGAATTTTAATTTTATAGTCCTTCAATAAAATTTCTATTAATTTATGATCCTTCCATGAAATTTTTCTAAAGGAAAAGGTCATGGTTGCTTCAACATTGCCCAGAATCCCAGATCCTGCAGAGTGAACAATTGGGCATCATCTGCAAGGCTAACGTAGTAATATCACACATCACAAAATCACCCCACTGTTCATGTTGATTGTCGTCATGTCCGACCGAGTTGAAAAAATTTAACTACACTTTATTATAGTTCTCAATAAAAATATAGTAAACTAACATATTTCTCTTTTTAATATTTCAATTCTGATTCAGTCTTTTTAAAAATTTCATTCATATATCATGTTATAATTAGGTCTTTTAAAAATTTTATCTATGTACTATAATTTAATTAGAGAATTTTATATTAAATATTTAACTCATGTTTGGTAATTGGTGTAAAGGAATGGGTGGGTAAGGATAAGAAAAATAAGGGAGAAAAAATAAAATACATGTTTGGTATGCTGCAATACCATTCTCTTAGAAACCATTTTCCTATGCCCCAATGGAATGTGATTTCCCTTTTTCTATGGATAGAATCTCAAATTTTTCATGGGAATGAAATTGAAAATTACTGCCCTCCCTTGCCTCTGCTTCTGATAATGCAAAGCAATCCTCTTGGTTTTTCCTAAGCTCCTTGGCATCAGAAATTCCAAGAACAAAACTTCATCTTTCCTTTGATAAAATTATTTTTTTTTCACAATATATTTTTTCTGAAAAATAAAATTATTTAAATATTTTAACTTTCCCAATACAAAAGTAAATAAAATTATTTTTAAAAAATAAAACTAATTAATTATTTTTAAAATAAATATTTTTTATTTTAAAGGTATTGTGATCTTTTGTGCAATTTTCTTTTTTATTTTTACATTATTTTCATTCAATCAAAGATATAAATAAAATAATATTTTTATTTTTTTCTATGTCATATCAAATATAATTTTGGACTATAAAATTTTATTATATTCCTATTTCTATTCTCATAAAAAATCATTGTCATGCGCTAAACATAGTCTTTAGGAACAACTAATGAGCTTATATCTCACATGATACCAATCACAATTTTTCTCTACTTCTTACTCCTAAAGTTTTGTGTTTCTTTCTAACAAAAAAGAAAAATCCTAAATAACATTATTCTTTAAAGAAATTATAACATATTCTTCGAATTGAAGTTTAACTATAAAATTAGTATATAAATTTTAAAACTTAACAAAACACTTTCAATTTGGTATTTGAAGTTTCCACACATTTTAAAGTTTATACTTTGTTGTGTTACGTTTTAAAGTTTAGCAAAATTTTTCTTTAGGAAGTAAAATTTTTCTTTTTAGGAACACTGTGGGGTTTGACTGAAAATAAAGTATTTAGAATCCCGGTTATACCCCTGGGGATTTGACTTTTTTTCTCTTTTTTAACCTTGCATGACGAAATCGAAAGCACTCCTGAAAATAGATACTGTTAACCAGACAGATCCTCCCATTTTTTGCAGCGTCAGTAGTACATACACTCAGCTTCCTACGGTCGAAAAAGTAGCCGAACCTCCGGTGGCGCAGTCATGGAGGTTTCCGCCGTAAGCGGCCTCTGGGACGGCGTCCTAGAGCTGACGAAGGCGGCGCAGGAGAGGGGTTCTGATCCTGTGGTTTGGGCCATGCATATAAATTCGAATTTGAACTCGGCGGGAGAGTCCTTGCCTTCGGCGGAGCTCGCCAACGTATTAGTCACTTACATTTGCTGGGAAAATAATGTTCCCATTATGTGGAAGTTTCTAGAGAAAGCCTTCATCTTCAAGATCGTGCCTCCTATGCTTGTTCTTGCTCTGCTTTCTGTCAGGTTTGTCTTATTCTCCTTCGATTTCTCAAGTTTCTTTTCCTTCCTGGATTGGTTTTTTTTTTTTTCTTGTTGGGTGATCGACATGTTGGGTTCTTCACACTGGTCTAATGAAGAGGATCATGAGCACTTTTACACATTATTCTTTTTTCTTTTTCCTGTTATTCTGACACTATGAAGCGGACATTCGAAAAGGAGCGTGTTTGTTGTTAACATATGTTAGAACTTGTATTAGACAAGGTGTGACACTTTAAATTATGTGTAATTACTAAGATTTTGTCGTGCTCTGTGTCAATCTGTCCATGCTTCCTGGTTCAGTTTTTCCTTCCCATTCAAATGCCATGCTTGTTTCTATCCTGATAACTATATTTTTGTTGGCATTTATGAACATATTTTGAGTGTAAGATAGCTACTCTGCTTAATCAAAGGAAGCTTGTTGAGAAAGAGGAGAGGAATGAGGATTTTGGGCTCATTATAATTTTTTTTTAGGTGCTTAATTGTACCTTTTTTGTTCCTTAATCTGGGTCACATTTATGTTTAAGGAGAAATGATCCAGTGCACCCAGACCATGTACTGCATTTCCACATAGAAAAACAGTCCGCAAGAATAGAAACTTATCTACTTGAAGAATTAGATGTTTATTTTTGTGGAAATGGTGTACATATATGATACAACGGATCTGCTGAATAATTTCTCATGTTTATGCACCCTAAACTTTTGGTTGCTTACATCAAGTTAATTTTAGAAAATGGAATCCAATTAGTCCGATGAGTAGATTTGGCGGCTAGTTTTGCTGGTACATCATGATTTTTTTCCCCCTCCCTAACAGCACTCCTCTTCTTTTTCATTTACATTTATAAATTGAAGGTAAATGCTGATATAGTGATATAGTCGTCATTATAGATTAGAGAGCACAATGAGTCATATTGGTATCCCTATTTTATTGGCAGGGTTATCCCGTGTAGACATTTCCAACCTGGGGCATATAGGCTATACATGGAACTCCTCAAAAGACAAGCTTTTGAACTTAAATATCAGCTAAATCTGCCGAACTATCTGAAGTAAGCTTTTTTTCTTTTTTGGTTTTAAATGGCTTTTTTGCTTCAACTTGTTTATGTGTTTAAATTTTTCCTTTGCAATGATGTAAAGGTTTTTTGCTCCGCATGAGGTTGGCTGCATGGTAGTCTGTGAGAGGTACCGAACCATCATGATAACTTTTTAACTTCATTTTTCATGGAGCGTGCTAATTAGACATAGGATAAGCCCCTGTGTATGTCAGATACAAGGAGAGGATAATATGGTTATTGCATTTATGGGTTAAAGCAAAATCTTCTCTTAAGGACAGTGATGAGTTCAACAATTCATGTCATGTTGTTTTACCATAATATACACTCAGCTCAATATTCTGTGATATGGTTTTGACTGTTTGATGATACATTAGAGAAGTGCTCTCTAATTGTTTTTGTCCTTCTTGCTGACCTGGTTGCTTTATTGTAAATTTAAATGGTTGAGATAGAGATGAAATGGTGTTATAATAGACTATTCTGTTTAATGATGTGATTTGTTTCTTTGCTCAATGCTTCTGCTTCTGCTTTGAACAGGGTCATGAAATCTATAGATGCTGTTCTTCATCTTTCACAGATATTTGGCCTGTCACAAAGAGAGCCTGGCATTCTGGTGGTTGAATTTATTTTTTCAGTTATCTGGCAGTTGCTTGATGCATCATTGGATGATGAAGGGTTGCTGGAACTCACTCCTGAAAAGAAGTCCAGATGGGAAATACTATATCGAGAAATGGATCTGGATACGCATGGTAATTATGATGTTAAGAAGACTGAACAGTTTGAGAAAATGCAGAATGCGAATACCCTTATGGCCATTGAGATGATTGGTCAATTTCTTCAGGATAAAATATGTTCTAGGCTTCTTTACTTAGCCCGCAAAAATTTGTGAGTATTTGTTCTCAAATATTCATTTACAATTAAACATTTCCTTTTTTGGTTTAACAATTTCAATGACATCGTGAATGATATTTATATGTCCTTTATGTGGCTTTGCTTGCATGATTGGCATTTAGCTTAGCACCTATCTGCCATTTTTATCAGGCCCAAGCATTGGCTAAGTTTTGTTCAGCGGTTGAGGCTGCTTGTAGCAAATTCATTAGCATTGAGAAATTCAAGAACTCTGACTCCTGAGGCACTTCTCCAATTGACTTCAGACAATAGCATCATCTTGTCTCGAGAATGCAAAACAAGTTCACAGCAAAAGTTCCATGCAGTTATGGCTTTTGAATATCTTTCTTCTTCAGCATCACTCTGCCATGGTGCTACTCATTCTGCTCTCTGGATTCCTCTTGACCTGGTACTGGAAGATGCCATGGACGGCTATCAAGTTAGTGCAACAAGTGCTATTGAGATAATTAGCAGTAAGACTGAGCATAGCTATAGATATCTGATTGAAATGGTATACATTATCTCTTGAAACTATAGGTACATAAGAGATTAACGCTTATTATTTGTTTTGTGTAGGTTTGATCAAAACTCTACAAGCAATAAATGGCACCTCTTGGCATGACACATTTTTGGGCCTTTGGTTAGCAGCTCTTCGTCTTGTTCAGAGGGTCAGAACTCTCCTTCTGCAAATTAATTTGTTTTTATGGACTTTTGCTTCTGTACTTGTAATCATATTTTTTATATGCTTGTAGGAAAGAGATCCTATTGAGGGCCCAATGCCTCATCTAGATACCCGCTTGTGCATGTTATTGTGTATCATACCTCTTGTTGTTGCCAGTCTTATTGAAGAGGAGGAAAGAAAACCTATCGATGAAAAAGAGAATGGCCCTACAGGTCACTGGAAAGAGAAAAAGATTCCAGGAAAGTGCCGTAATGATCTAGTCTCGAGTCTACAGGTATTGGGGGATTATCAGAGCTTGCTTGCTCCACCTCAATCTGTTGCTGCTGCTGCAAACCAGGCTGCTGCAAAAGCAATGCTATTTGTTTCCGGAATCACAATAGGGAGTGCATATTTTGAATGCCTCAGCATGACAGAAATGCCTATTGACTGTTGTAAGTAATGTTTACTTTCAGTGCCAATAAGGAGTTATGTATGGAATGTCAGAGATATTGAGAAAAGTAATCAGAGCTTATGCTTAAGCTTAATCATGGGATCAAACTCTTGACCACTTGATCATAGAGGTTCCAAGATCATGTAAAGGACCATTTTAACTTAAAAGTTTAAGCTTTTTAAGGGAAGGACCATGATTACGTTGTTAATATCTCTAACATTGATGTTCAGCAATAGGGGAATCTCTACCAATCTTAGTTATGAGTTATTGGGGCATCTATTTGTTAAAATTTTTAATTGACTAAATGTCTTGGTTTTCAGCTGGAAACATGCGTCACCTGGTAGTTGAGTCTTGTATTGCCCGTAACCTACTGGACACGTCGGCTTATTTATGGCCGGGTTATGTGAATGGACGGATCAATCAAATGCCTCAGTGTGTTCCTGCTCAAGTACCTGGCTGGTTATCATTTATGAACGGAGCACCACTGAGTCCTGCAATGATAAATGCTCTGGTTTCAAGTCCTGCTTCAAGGTATGATCTCCTCTTTCTAACATCTACATGAATTTGTTTTTGGGGGATCTACCAAAATGGGTGAATTGAAGATTTTTTTAACTTGACTCTCCTGCCTAATGCTTCTGTCAGGATGAATCGATGTGTTGAAACATGATATAATTTTATAAGTATAACAAGAATGTCCTTGCTTCATTTGCTAAGAATAAATTCATGCACTTCACAGCCGATGGTTCAAACATACAACAAAATCAAGGACTTACAATAAGTTCGTTCTTTTTTGGGTTTTTGTTGCCTGGTCTTCAGTTTTTCTTTTTCTTTCCTGAAGCCAGGTATATCAGATGCTCTTTTTTGTAAATTTACCAAAAGGTAAGGCAACTGAATTTACGCTCCTGGATTTCATGGAAGCTTAGCAGAACTGGAGAAGATTTTTGAGATTGCAACCGGAGGATCAGAAGAGGATAAGATATCTGCTGCTACCATTCTTTGTGGGGCATCTTTAATTCGGGGATGGAATGTACAGGTACTGAAGTTTGACGCTAGCATATGGAAAATCTGATTACTTATAGAGTAGTATCAAGCATTTTCTATCCTAATTGCATAGATCTCTATTTCATGCAGGAGCACACTGTTCATTTCATTATTAGGTTAATATCTCCACCAATTCCAGTAGGGAACACTGAAGGGAACGGCCATTTAATTAATTATGCTCCAATGCTTAATGTACTCATTGTTGGAATAGCATCTGTTGATTGTGTTCAAATATTGTCGCTTCATGGTTTGGTAAGTTTAATCTGCAATCCTGATTAGAAGTATTGTAATATAATATTAGTTGTTCTGTCTGAAATATATATAAGATAATGATGCATGGACCTAAATTTTGTTCTTTCCATAATGTGAGTAACTACTAAATTGAAGTCTTAAGCTTTCTTTCTGCTTCTGGTAGGAGAAGAATAACTCACCAATTTTTGTGATATTTCTCAAGTTTGAGCTAATGCAATTCCCAAATGTCTCACCAGGTTCCACAGCTTGTGTGTTCATTGATGCCAATCTGCGAAGTTTTTGGATCATGTGTGCCTAATGTCTCATGGACACTAACGTCAGGGGAAGAAATATCTGCTCATGCTGTGTTTTCAAATGCATTTATTCTTCTTTTAAAACTATGGAGGTTCAATCATCCTCCTCTTGAGCATGGAGTTGGAGATGTACCCACTGTTGGTTCTCAACTAACTCCTGAATACCTCCTATTAGTACGAAACTCCCACCTAGTGTCAGCTGGTAACATCCACAAAGATCAAAACAGGAGGAGACTCTCGGAAATTGCAAATTTATCATCACCAAATTCTGTATTTGTTGACTCGTTTCCAAAACTCAAAGTGTGGTATAGGCAGCATCAAGCATGTATAGCCTCGACATTGTCTGGTCTTGTTCATGGAACCCCTTTTCATCAGATTGTTGAGGGGCTTCTCAACATGATGTTCAAAAAGATTAATAGAGGAAGCCAGACTTCTGTTACATCCGGAAGCAGTAGCTCTTCTGGACCTGCAAATGAAGATACCTCTATGAGGCCAAAATTGCCTGCTTGGGATATTCTGGAAGCCATTCCCTTTGTAGTTGATGTTGCTCTCACAGCCTGTGCTCATGGAAGATTATCTCCGCGTGAGTTGGCAACAGGTATGGCAATACTAGCCTTGTGTTGGTATATGGTAAATCCAAGCCAACATTTGTAGAAGTCCTATTTTCCAAAAATACAACCAAGAATCTAAGTAGCTGTTGGTAATCCTTGATGTTCAAAATTTCTCTTTCAGTAGCCAAATTTTCAAAATTCTTCCTGATGTTCATTGATGCATGCAGCAATGTCGTGAATACCAAAATGTTCTTCACTTCTTATTGTCAGGGCTCAAAGATTTAGCTGATTTTCTTCCTGCATCTTTGGCAACCATAGTAAGCTACTTCTCCGCTGAAGTAACTAGAGGTGTTTGGAAACCTGTTCTTATGAATGGAACGGATTGGCCAAGTCCTGCTGCAAATCTACTGAATGTCGAGGAACAGATCAGGAAAATTTTGGCTGCAACTGGTGTTGATGTCCCAAGCCTTGCTCCAGGTTTCCTCTTGTTCTGACCCTAAATTCTGAATGCATTTTCTTTCTTTCCAGAATCCTGAATAGAATGCACGTTCAGGAATGACAGTTTAACCGTAATTTCTCCAATATATAAATCACAATCTGTGTCAATTAGTGTTTTTCGAGATGTCTACTTCCTTCATTTACCTTTTCTCTCCCAACAACATTATTACTATAGCTTTTTGACCAAGGGTCACTTCTACAGGAGGAAGCTCTCCAGCCACACTTCCGTTGCCCTTAGCTGCCTTCGTAAGCCTTACCATAACCTACAAAATCGACAGAGCATCAGAGCGTTTTCTCAATTTGGCTGGTCCAGCTTTGGAGTCTCTTGCTGCAGGTTGTCCATGGCCTTGCATGCCAATAGTAGCTTCCTTATGGACCCAAAAGGCGAAGCGTTGGAGTGACTTCCTTATCTTCTCAGCATCTCGAACTGTCTTCCTCCACAACAGGGATGCAGTAGTTCAACTCCTCAAAAGCTGCTTCTCATCTACCCTTGGCATGAACATCTCTCCTATCTCATCCAATGGTGGTGTTGGCGCCCTCCTTGGCCAGGGCTTTAAGTCCCATTTTTGTGGAGGGATTTGCCCAGTTGCTCCAGGAATTCTCTATCTTCGTGCTTATCGATCAATCAGAGATATTGTTTTCTTGACAGAAGAAATAGTTTGCATAATAATGCAGTCAGTGAGAGAGATTGTATGTGGTGGGGTTTCAAGGGACGGACTAGAAAAGTTACGAGCAACAAAAGATGGCATAAAATATGGACAGGTTTCACTTGCTGCATCCATGACTCGGGTGAAAGTTGCAGCTGCAGTAGGGGCTTCTTTAGTATGGTTATCAGGAGGGTTGATGCTGGTTCAATTATTGATAAAAGAAACTTTGCCTTCCTGGTTTATATCTGTTCACAGATCTGAGCAGGAGAAGTCTGATGGGATGGTGGCAATGCTTGGAGGATATGCACTTGCTTACTTTGCAGTTCTTTGTGGAGCTTTTGCTTGGGGGGTTGATTCATCATCTTCAGCTTCAAAGAGACGTCCAAAAATTCTGGGGATTCATATGGAGTTTCTGGCTAGTGCACTTGATGGGAAGATATCGCTTGGCTGTGATTCTGCCACTTGGCGAGCCTATGTGTCAGGGTTTGTGAGCCTAATGGTGAGCTGTACACCAAATTGGGTGCTGGAAGTAGATGTAGAAGTGTTGAAGAGATTGAGCAATGGATTGAGGCAGATGAATGAAGAGGAGCTTGCTCTTGCTTTATTGGCTGTTGGTGGGGTGGGTACAATGGGTGCAGCAGCTGAGCTCATAATTGACAACGAGATATGAACTACTTTAATTCGTTATTAGCGTCTATGTATTATAGGACGCAGTATTTGTAATGTGCATTAGTTTCATGTGCTAAAGTTGTGCAGTGATAACTCCTTTTTCAATCAACGGATCTCTTGGAAAAGCATCACCCATGAGAATGAAATATTGTGTACCCATCGCTATCATGTTTATCTTAAAGCTGACAAGTTTATGACATCAATTTTCATTCGTTATCAACCACAAATGGTTTGTGTTCCTTGGTTTCTTTATCTTCCATGATGGGGCAACATGCCATTTCTATTTTCAGTGTAGGTACGTAGTGAAGCAAAGCTTTATGTAGAGATTTCATCATAGGATTGAAGATACCAACAAAGCAGTGATAAGAAAACCATACAAAAGTATTGATCTTGTTTGTAGATGTTTGATCCTATCCACAAGTGTACCGTCTATCTTATGAGTTCCTCATTGGACAATATTATATCATTCACTTAAATTGAAATTGTGAGATGAGAGAAATCATCTTTAACAACTCTTGCATCCATCCATAACCCAAGCAGCATTCCATCCCATAATTCGTAAAGGGAAGTAGGTGAACCAACAATTTTTGGGCATCTAAAGCTAGCGCAATGGATCAGATGTGCATTAGAAATTTCATAAATTTATTGCAGTTAATTTTGTATAATCCTTCCAATGTTATAGACAATATCCGTGAATGTGGAGACATGGAGAAGGATGACTACCAACAGATCATAATTTTCTCTTACAAAAATGGTTCAGATCAAAAGTCTTCCACTAAAAGGGGAACCATGAAAATGGTAACGCTATAAAGATGCTGGTGGAGAAAACAAACATCACAGTCAATCAGCGATGATCTCCTTGTTTGTTAAGAGTCAAGTTGAGTAGAGACCTGCAGAAACCAAAACCATGTCACTGGAGCATCAAACTAAGTTAACATTTACTATTCACATTCAGTAATATTCAAGTTCACTTATATTCATCTCGTAAATATAGTCATCCAAGTTCATGGAGAATAACCGCAACAACTTTGGACTTGCAAATAGCCATGGACTAACAAATGCTTCACTTTTTTCCAAGTAAATGCCAAATGCTCCCAATTCAGTGTTTGTGGGATCACAGAAGTTTGAACAGGAAAGTTCATGTGAAATAGATCGATCGTATGGATATTCCACAGAGTAATTCACCAACAAAGATTCAAACTAAAGTTCAAAGTAAATAACTTATTCCAGTTCTCCAAGTTACAATTATCTGATGTCACTGCCACAATATATTTTTTCTTAAGTTCCCACGACATTATTTCTTTGTTATTTTTAAGGGGAAAAAAGCAGTCAGCCTGGTGTGACATTCACACGCCAGCGTATCAGAATGGCTGTTCAGATTTGAAGTAATAATCTTTCAAATGAAAGAAGCGTTGAAGCCAAAAACAACACCAGATACACAGGGAACCAAAGGTGTCTCATTGTGCTATATAGTAAATCGTTTCATTAACCTTAACCATTTGCAATGCTAGATTAAAATGCACATTGGTAGCTTTACTCAATGCAGTCCAGGTCAACAAGAGCTCTAAAATGCTGGAAGCCAAAGCATGGCATTACTTAGGTTCATCATTGTGGTTAAAGTAGTCAAAATTAAACAAATTACCTAGGATCAGCCAAGGGTCACCAAATATTAATGATTTTTCTTGATAAAACACCAAACAATAATGATAACTAGCATATGATCATTATCAATTAATTTATTTATAAGGAATAGCTCAAAATACATAATAATTTAATAATCTTCAGCGTACACTTCGTACATCAGATCAAATCAAATAACAACTACAAAAGTTTTATAGGTATAAATAACAACGATGTAATTCCAACTGTATGTTAAAAATTACCATTTAATGACTGTAAAATAATTTCAAACGAATTTTGGAAAAGCTGATTGGATATTATTTCAATATGACAATATAGACTTAATAGTCTCTGAAGCCCATCTATGCCCCCACAAGAAGCTCAGTCATTTTGTATTGGTTACTTTAATACAGTTTTTATTTCCACCACGTTCATTTGTAACCACCAGTCATACCAAGGATAGACATTCAAGTAGGACAACATCCAGCTTGACTAGATGGAATTGCATCACAGACATTGTGTCACAGATCAGAGAAAAAGAAATTGAAGACGGAGGAAGAAGGAAAAGAGGCTTAGGGCAAATTATTGGGAATCAATAATGGAAGATGAAGGAGTCACAGACCAGACATTATTGCAAGCTGAATTGCAATTGAAATAAGTTTAATGACTTTGATCACAAATCAACCGCCTTCCAAACCAATTTCAAGTTAGACGTGGGATCTGAATTGGTCCCTTGCCTTAGCACGTAGAATCATAAAATCATAATTGCACAACTTGAATAGAAAGAATTAAACAATCAAGAAACTTAATCCATGTCTCCAAGGCACCCTAGAAGAAAGATGCACTTGACATCCCATCTAACCCTGTTCATGTAGAATTTCTCAGTGTCTGTCACACAAATCTCTATCAAGTTATATAGGTCTCAGTAATATGGAAAATCAAGCAGTTTGATACTTTATGACTCTATTTCCTTTTATTGTTTTGAAAGATTTCTCCTTAACGAGACTTACAGATCAATACCTATAATATGAAGAAGGGCAAAAGTTACAATATCCATGGAAAGTAAGATATTGCAGCTTCAGAGTCCTAATTATGTGAAATCAAACTTATTGCATAATGCACATCAGAAAGATCAGCTTTCTTTACCCCTGGGCTTGTCAAAATATAACGTATTTGAAGTCAGTTATTTTAAATGTACAATTTAAAACAATGCACCTATATGGAAAGATGTATATACTCCATACTACATGAGATAGGATTTATCAATGGCTGGGCAGACATAATCTACAAGCAAAAAGAAAAATGAAGTCACTATTCTGACTATTTTATTTAAAATTGGCTGCCACTATCACCAAAAAGAATTCCACCACCAAATAAGACGGCATGGCTGCATGGGGAGAAGGAACCTTAAATCAAGTCACGGCCCATATTCTAGAGCCATCCCAGGCCAGCCCTATTGAAGGACCAGAGAAGTGGCCATAGACCTTCGCTGAAGAAATTATTTAACAGAACATTATAATTTCATGATAGGAACATCTATATAACCCATCAACAACAAAAGTATATAGACGCAGTGCTTAAACAGTCAAACCCTTCTCAACTCAACGCAACATTTCTGCATGGTTTCCACTTATAGAAGCTGGTTGTTCTTAAGACCTGGATTTGCAGTTTGTGATAACCTGATAAGGACTCTCCAACCGTTCTACCATATTCTTATCTTCTCCAAGATGATTAATGCAATTGAGAAAAGTTAAGAAAAACTTCAGACTGACAAAACCAATGCAATAACACAAGGACACGAAGTCGAAGTACTAAGTCCTTGCCAGTGTCCAATGCCTATCATAGAGAAACTAAAATCCAGAGAGAAATGATGCATTCTATCAATCATGTGCAACTCTTTCGATCATAACCATCTATCAATCATGCCTAAAAATGAAACAAACCACAACTACAGAGAAATGAATGCAGACTTGCAAGCTTGAATTTGGAAACTAGATTATTAGAAACAATCAAACATAATCAATTCACGACTGGCAAGATTAATTTATAAATTCATCAAACTGAAACCAGACATACTTCTTGTGCCGCTTTCCCTTTTTCGGTGCCCAACCCACAAGCTTGGCATTGGGGCACCCACAGCGTGACCGGAACAGCAAAACAGCACGGCCATTCGGCGGAGCCATCCTCCTGAGCTCCGACCTGAGGCACTCATAATCGGGGTTGTCATCACTCCCACCCTTCCAAGGCAGCTTATCAAACTCGTCACACCCAGACTTGACACACTCCTCCGACTGCAATTGCAGATCAAACTCCATCGCTTTCTTCAGCCCTTTGCAGCCGGGTTTCCCGCACTTTCGCAAATGCGCACCGCAGCAATATTGCATCACTATTGCCGAAACGACGAAGAAGACCAAAAACCCTAGAATGTAAGGGATCCGCGGGAATTGATAAATCTGGGGCGTGGATTGTGCGAGAAGGATAGAGAGGGAATTGAAGATGTAGGAGAAATAAGAAGAGAGAAGGAAAGCACCAGAGAAAAGGACAAGAATGAAAATAAGGAGGTCAAGGGTGGCGGAAGGAGAGTGGTTGCAGGGACAGGATTGAGAATTGGTGTTGGAATTATGGCCATGGTTTGAAAATCTGGATTTGGGGTAGGACGATGACGATAAGAGAGAAGAAGAAGGAGAAGAAAAGGAGACAGAATTAGAAGATGGGGCCATGGTAGAGGAGGAGGTGGTGGTGGCGACGGCGGCGATCACGGTGCCGGAGCCGGTGTTGGTGGCGAGTGGCAGCTGGCACATGTTAGAGAAAGGTACGTTATTTTTAGTAAAAATTGTTACTTTATTTTAAAAAAATAATTAAATTTGATTATCCAGACATATAAGGGATTTGGAAGCGAATGGGTGAGGACCAAAACTGGAAGAGACACCACGCGCCTTCGGTAGAGACACGGCGTGAGGTGGGCAAAGCTGACTACGTTTACTGCTACTCTTTGATAATTTTCTTTTTCAATGTGGTTACCAGGAGAATATAGAGGGGGGAAAAAATGCAAATTTTTTGTTGAATTTTAAATTATTTATAATATTTTTTTAAACTATTACCCTCCAAGTTTATATCTTTCCCTCATTTCTTTTTTTTTATTTGAAATATTGTTATTTGTTGTTTTTAAATTAAAGTGTATCAATAGTACTTCAGGTAACAAAGTTAATGGAAAAATTATTAAAAGTGATAATTGAGAGGAGGTGTTTTTCATTTTCAAAATTAATAATAGTATTCTGAAAAAATAAAAATAAAAATTGAGGACAAATATTTGTAATATTTTCCTAACAAATATTATTGCAACATCAAAATTTTTTGGTATTTGAAATTAAAACCAATTTTAAATTTTTATTTGAAATTTAATTAAATAAATTTTTGAGAGCAACTCGAAAATACTAAAATGATCAAAATAATAGAAAAAAATAGATAGCATACAGGAATATTGAATGAATAATGAGTTGCTATTATAATTTTCTTCTTTTCCTCTAATCTTTTTGTTTTTTTGTTTTTTGGGGTCCATATTTGATTAACCCAGAGTCCAGAGAGTGCACAACATCTTATAAGAAAATATAAAGGATAAACAATCACTATCAAATGAAATTAGTTTCTTTTTTTTTTTCTCTTATCTTTTACTAAATTTATATTCTATTTTCATTTGATAAGAGGGGTAAAAAAAGGCTAGTCTATCTTAGTTTAGCTCATATGTTAAGTCCATCCAAGACAGGCACATGGTTTAATATCTGGTTATTTAAATTTATTTTTTTAAGCTTTGTTAATTTAAGATTATTTTTACAAAAACTATGTTAAGTTGCTTTGAAACCAATAATAATAGAAGAAAGAGAGAACAAGACTAGCCGGAAAAGCTAGAAATTTTGATGAGAATACTATCCTTTAATATTATAGATGAAAATCTTTTATATGAGGATGTTAGAGCAAAGCATTAACAAATACAAAACTAAATAATAAAAATCACTTATAATTTAAAAAAATGAAAACAAATTCGTATAATTTAATAAGAATATCATTTAAAAAATAGTCATCCAAATTAATTTTAAAATTTAATATCTCTCATAATAAATATTTTTAATTTATGGCATTAAAGTATAATTTTTTTAAATTTTAAGTTTGCAATATATATTTATATATTTATTTAAATAATATATATAAGAATTTTTTTTGAAAGTTGAAACATCAATTTTCTTTTTTTTTTCTTTTGCAATATTGCTTACCTTTTGTGGCTTTATGGTGGAGCCTAAAACTTGAACTACAATCAATTCAACGGAGTATATTCCACGTGAAGATTTATGTATAACATCATCCTCCACACCGCACACAGAATTTTAATTCTTAACAATCCCAGAATTGTCAGAATCATGCCAGAGCCTTTGTGATCTCGTTTCTTTGTCCGCAACGTTAATGCAAACCCTAGTGTCCTGTTCATCCTATATTATTCACTTGTCTTCTCAGCCGTCACCTCCTATATATGTTCCATCCTCCATGAAGGGACCCTAATCATAAATAATAATAAAATTTTATTTTCGTCTAGAATGATTCCAGTCTCTACTGATCTATTCAAAGATTTTTATTATTATTTTACTATTCAAAAATTTGATTTTACATAAAATATTTATTTATTTGTATTGAAACAAAAACAAACTTTTGGTATAATAAAGTATAAAAAATATATAAAATATGGGATTTTACACTAATAACAATTCTACAATCAGCTAGCTAACTAAGACACACACTCTCTCTCTCTCTCTCTCTCTGATCATTTCCACATAAAAGTATTTCCAAGTATGTTTTCTTCAGTGGGGATGTTGACACCCAGTTTCTGTGTATTCTCAGTTAGTCACATCCTGAATAACACAGATCAACCATCTTTCACTGATATTGTACTTCAAAAGAAAGACTATAAGCAGATTGAAGCTATAGGCACAGTAGGACTTCACAGTTCACACCAGAGTGGACCTTCCTTTTCTCTCATTTCAAAGACTAAATATATAAAAGCACAAAATTCCAACTCAATGAAAGAACATGTCCGCAAGTTGGCTTCCATATGTGTCATCGTCATTGGTGTTGCTATGCCTCTCAGTGGCTCAAATTTCACCTGGCCCATTATATCTAGATATCTACACACACACACACACACACATCAGTAGAGTAATAAGTCCACAGGTCCACAGAGATTGGTTGTATGCTTAAAGATCTTATCTTGGATACTTTCTGCTTTAAGATAAGGTGTGGGAGCTTTTTCTTGACAATCTTCTCAGAACAGTGAGACATTATTTGACAAGCTTGGAAGTCACATGCTTGAGACATGGCCCAAAAAGGGGATAACATTAGAGCTCACGTGAAGTTATGGTTTACTTTGTAGGGATTAACCCCCAAGGATTAAGAAGAAACAAGCAATAACTTTGTTTTTTTCCGTTTGAATTCTTTGAGTTATGGACACTCAGGTGGAGAGGATTATGATGTGAGATTTAGGGACTATTTAAGATAAGGTTGGTGTTTGTACTTGTAAAATCACTTTAAGAAAAGCGACAATCAGTAATGGCCGGCATGATTTGACAAAAAACTATGTCTAGGTTGAATTTGGAAAGAGAGAGCACATGAGGTTGATGTGAAATTCATGTACAGGTGGAGCCTTAAGATGATCTAATATAAGCATATATATATGTAGAATAATTCATCTTTTATAAATTTGTGCCCGAATTGGAGCAACAAGTTTAGTAGTTTGCTGCAATTAGAGAGTCATGGGAAAAAAGGGTACGAGATTTGCCAAGTGGAGGAGGATGATAAGGCAACAAAGAGGGAAGCTTTATATCATGAGGGTGTGTATCTCTATGCTTCTTAATTGGCATAAGTACTCTCAGTCGTAACTAGAAGCACTCACTTGCAGTATTCTCATTCTCAAGCTGTCACTTTTTGATGCTAGCTAGATCGTTGGGTTATTCTATTTGATTTTGTAAATTAGCTTTCAGTTAGCTTGCATATTGAGAATTTTGCAATGTAATTGGGGTTTAAGAAAAAAAAAAACCAAGGAATGCTAAATCTCTCTCTTCCCCCTAACTCTGTTTTTGTGTCTGATGTTTGTGCTGTCTCAATTTCCAAACATGTACCAAATGAAAAATAATAGTATCAAACGTCTCAGTTTGGTGCGATTCCTTGCATGTGTGTTCTGTTCTCGAAATTGAACTCGCTACAGTGAACAGAAATATCAATTTCAAGCTAAGGTACTGCTCTATATATCACAGTAAGAACTTCTACCCGGCTTACGTGATTGTGCACGCTTAATAAAGTCCTTTTGTTTAGGGTATCGCAAAAATGCAAGAGAATCCATACAAAAACATCCCGAAATTCAGGGACCCATGCGCATGTTTGGGGAATATACTACATGGAGAGGGTGAGGAGGGAAAAAATATATACGATATAGCTCAAAAGAGACAGGGTTGGCCAACCTAGCTATTAGGATTAGTTTTATAAAGTCCTTTTGTGGGTGATTTAGCAGGGAAGCAATGTGACTGGGACAGTTTTGTCATCTTCGATCCCTCCCAGAAGCCCCCCATTTATCACCTATCACATTTTCTCCATACCCTTCTTCAGAGTGTGTGTGTGTGTCTATATATATATATATATATGCATAATAATTTCTTGGGGGCATCTAGATATATATCGTCATGGCAGGACATTCGTTATCAGTGAGAAATCGAAAGCCTGAGTTATGGCGACGATGGTCAAGGCACTTCCGGGAGCAGAAAACTAGATTTTATATCATTTGGAGGTGCATAGTGATGCTTCTACGGTGGAAAGAGCGATTTTGACGGGAGGGATATCAGGGAAGAAGTTGTTAACAAGGATTAAACCACTAAATTCACAGGATATACTGCTCCAAGTAGCTCTGGTACTGAACATCATTACAAGCTTGCTTTGCTTTTACTTTGGATTGTTACTTGGTTTAGAAAGGAAATTAGTTAAAACTAGAGGGATAAGATGTGTTGGTGGTTGTGGAGGAACCTAGGATGACTTCAATTGTCAAAAACATGTACAGTAGGATTTATTTTCTTAATCTTATATGGAACCTTGGCCAACTAATGTAAATTTACTTTCTTGAAATATATCTGTCGCATTGATTAGCTTGGGTTATAAAAAGATACTGATGAGAAATGAGAAACCACTCCGAGAACAGTCAAATGTCTCTTTCCATGATTTTATTTTCTCCTAAGAACTAAATGTGGTTTAACCGACCAGAACAAAAGGAACTTTCGTCGCATTTATAGAGAGAAAAAGGGCGACCACGACTACCAGAACCAAAAAACAGGGATTTACAGATAAATTAAGTTTTCCATTAACATAGTACAACGGTGAAAAAACTAGGAAATTATTGTAACTGTTTTTCTGTCTTCCTTTTACTTCTGTAAGCATGTATTTATTTACAGGAAATTAGGATCATTGGGTTACATCTATTGTCAAAATGTAATTCCTTTCCTAGTTAATGTTGCCCAAAAAGTTGGGTTCAGATTTACACGTTCATGAAAAAAAAAATATGTGCATTTATTACCCTTCCAAAAGGAAACTAACAATAATCAAATCAAACAACTGAAAAATGCTCCTAACCTTTCTTTTCTTTTCTATCATAATGCCGACACAGAGGCACTCCCCGAAAATGATAGGAATCAGAACAAAACCCACTAATTGTAACAAACCAATCTCATCTCCTATTCCCAAGAGGCTCAATAGAATTCCCTTGCAACCTTGTAATATTGCCAACATCTTCTGTAGACTTTCTTGGGGTACCCCCTTGCTTAGTTTGGCCTCCCTGTATGGTCAAAAACAAATGATTGATAGTACAATTTTTACCAGTAGCAGACTTTTTTATACAAATTATTTAGTGTCAGATAGAAAAGGCATGTGATGTTTAAGGATTTGTTAATACTTGGAGTTGTCTCGGCTTAAAGAACGAAAACGATTTACAACCTTACAGCAACTATGACAGAGAAGAAACACACATTGAAACCATAAAATATGTTAAAAAAAGCATTCACTTACTGCTCCCTTCTGGACAGTCAACCTCCGGATAGATGGACAGCGTGCCATTGAGGAAGCAGCAGCTGCAGCAGCCACACGTATCCTGCAAAATAAAAGTTGTAAAGCATTTTATTTCAGAGTTGCAGCAGTTTCATCCATCTCTGCGACATTTAAAAGTTTGAGCTCTCTATTACCTCTTATGCACATCAACATATTCATCTGTTTCATCTACAATCTCCTCCTGCATTGTTGAAGAGATTATAATCAGCCTCGCGGGGGAAAACAGGATGACTGCAGGAGGGTGTAAAAGAAAAGAAATGTGAAAGGACAAAAGTACCTGCAGAAGTTCCTCAAATACATCTTCCAACGTGATAATACCTATCACTTCATCTTCAATATCCTCTGAAAATAGATCATTTGTTGTGGCATCACGCAAAGAAGTGTGCTTAATTATGGGAGGCTTCGAATGCTTGTCGATGTCTACAACAACATTTTCAGACTTCTGCTTCAGTAGCAAAGGAGTAGTCAGCTGGGTATCCCCAACATTACTGTTGTTTTCTTCATTCTTCTGTCCCTTAACTGTTGCTAAAGTCATCTTGTCTTTTTCTTTAGCCTTTACAACAGCAGCCATATGACTGCTACCTTTTTGGAATTCATTCAGTATATCATAAAGAGGCATATCTGCTGGAACTCTGTAGATACATTCCAATACACAAACTCCTGATATTTCACAATTTTTTTTTTTGGTTTTTCAAAAAAGGAAATGAACAAGAAGATAAATTAAGAAAAGCGCACCGTGGAACTCTTCTGATGGAAACAGCACTAACAGGGGTCTCTGTTTCTGGTCGTACAGTGAGAAGACTTTTGACCTAATTTATAAACAAATTCAGAAAATGAGAAGGAGAGAATCCAAATGGTAATAAAAGGGAAATAAGTCAGATTAAGTCAAAATCTGCAACATATGACACTCACCAGCAGAAGGCCTATAATATTCTTTGGATGTCCAGAATAGACAGGAACTCGGCTGTGTCCGCGAGCAAGAACTTTTCCCATTACCTCCCTGATTTTGGAGATGGCACCATAAGAGTTTTAAGAAAGAATATAATTAAGAGCAAAAGTGATAACATATACATTATACTTTGCAAAGAAGAAATTACTCCAATATGCAAGTGAAGTTCTCTCATGCCTGTTTTGTAAGAATGACTCCAGATATTTTCCACTTGTTCCAGTACATGGTGCAGTGGAAAATATCTTACCAGCAACAATATAATCCTTAAAGAGGAAGCAATTTTAGAAAAAACATTTGAATTGCCTATTTACAACCTACAAAAGACTACCTCCTATATTCCTACATTCTGTGACCAAAAATGTTACTCAGCTGCCAACTAATGAGTGTCAGTTTTTAGTGGTCATTAATTAGTCTCTGCAGGCTATTGATCATTATTTGTTTAATCCACAAATAAAAAATTGCGAAACATGGCCTCTTTGTTCTCAATGTTTTTGGTGCCTTGAGGGATTTATCCGTCAGTTGCTGGTATTTGTTGTCTTGAGGATAAGGACTGGCGGACATGGGAAAACTTGTTTGGAAGGTTATTGTTCAGGCCACATGGGCCAATCGGTGGAAAAGAAACACACAAACTAACAAACAATTATAACTTAGTCCGCTGATTGTTATATTTGTAGTCTTACAATCGTCATTTGTTTAATGCTCTCTTGTACTCTAGTCCTCTCTCCAGCAATTCAAACTTCCTCAACAAACTTCGTTATTTATAGACAAAAGCATGAGTGGAGATTTGCCTAAGCCTTGTGTGCATGTGTGTGTATTTCAAGAGATAAAAACTCATAGCGGTAGAAGCAAACAGGAAACTTACCAATCTAACTTCGAATTAACATCCAAGGAAAATGTTGATTCAATAGGAGTCATAGCCTCCTGAGCAGTCTGTTTATAGACAAAAATCAACTTCAATCAGTTTTTACAAATTCTATTGGATTGCTAATGTAATGGAACAATAATTATGAGATTGACATCAAATGTGACAGGTTAACTGAGGTGCTTAGTGCTTACCTTTTCAGTCAAATCTAGTGCTCCACTGATAATTGTTGTTTCATCATGTGTAAGTTCACCACCCTTCCCAGCCTAAAGAACGAAGTTCAACATTTATGAATTTATTTTTCAGACTTATTTTGGTAATATTCAGGCAGCTTCAGCAATCTTGAAACTGGCTCTGCAACACAATTATTATAATTTGACGAGCGACTGAAATATTGTTTCTTGACTCACCTCCTGGCTGTGGATGGAGACAAGAGCTTTTAACTGGGCACGTCTAAATAAAGCCTCATTATGTCCCAATACACAATCCAGTATCTGAAACATATGTCAGTGAGAAAAGGGAACCTTTTGGGGCATGATTAAAATAAAAGTTCATTGTTCTTATCTTGAGAACAAGAGGAGCTCTCCTTAATACCCAAAAAAAAAAAAACTAAAAATAATATAATATGTATTAACCACTAGAATTATACTATTTGATTTTTAAGTCAACAAAATACATCTATAATCTCCTCTATAACAAAATTCTTTGCAATATCCTTCTCACTAGAAACAGTCAAATTATATGCAAAAAAATAATCTTTTATTTTATTATAAAACCTTATTTTTACAGTGAGTAGAAAGTATAGTTAAAAAAACAAAAAGGAAAAAATTCTGTGAAATATTGAGAATTAGAAAATAGAGAGCATATTATTAATCATTCTTGGAGAATGGAAAATAAAAAGCTTCTCTGAGAGGCTTTAATATATATATATATATATTTTTTTAAATTTGTTTTTATGATTGATGTAAGTAGATATGTTTTTAAAAGCATGTATTTTAAGACTTTAAAACATTAAAATGGCTAGATAAAAAATTTTAAGGGGGCAAATTTAAACATTTTAAAGAAAAAGATAATATTATATACATATATAAATATATATAGAAAATTTTTTAGGAGACGGCTGCCCCTAAAATCCTAAAATGTAATACCTAGTTCCGTCTCTATCTCCCAGGGGTGACGAGATACAGCTGTTAGGAGTTTTCTCCATATTGTTTATGATAGAAGCACTCTTAAGCTAACAATCATTTTAGACAGTAAAATCAATTGTCATTGTCAATTTAATTATGATTGCGGCATCAACATTTTGAAAAGGAGTCAGTGTCAAAAGGCTACTGACCTCAGTTTCAGCTAAAAGGCATGCCTATGATATTGCTCAGTTGCGGACATACTAAAAGAGTTCTCCTAAACCAAGTAAGTTAGATATAGCTGTCACCATGCAAATTATAAAAGACCTTAACTTGTATATGTATGATACATCTTCATAACGTCTTTGCATCTAGAAGTTTCATGAAAATATGTTGAGTCTATTTAGTTATATTATACTGCCACATCAATTATCCAAAAGACTGGTTCTGTAACCTCTGCAGGAGAAATCACCTTTCCAATGGGATAGGCGATAGGACAACAGATTATCATTAAAATTCGCACAAGCCATATGACATTGGCACCTACAGCAAGACCATAGCGAGTACAAATTGCTTGTGGGATAACCTGAAATTAGAGAGGCAAAATTGATAATAAATTATATGAACTTCACAATTCCTTTAGTGCCAACATTGAAGTTAAACCACAGAACCATGAAAGATCACAGGATCACATACCTCTCCAAAAAACAGAACAAAAGTAACAGAGAGTATGATAGCAAGGTACTCATTGAATATTCTATCTAGGTATATCGGAAGGGCCTGCAGATCACAAGTGTCGAAGCCATTAGCTACTTAAAGTTAGGCAGGATATGTGAATCAGGAATAAATACACATAAAATTACTCAGCAATACCTCTCTGACATCTGAAAAGCAGATTCAGATATTAAGCAGTCAATTATCGAGATCATTTTCCAATCCAATGTGATTATATAAACCATTCCTTAAACATACTATCCTTTTAAGCAACAATAAGTCAATAACTATTTGCAATAAAAGGTAAGACTTATCGATTTCTTACAAATATATTCAGAAACACAGAAATACTTAGATCTAAATTATGAGCATAATAATTTCCATGAGACTGATACCAAACAACCGAGTTTTAATATCAGTTAAGAACCTCTCCAAACCCCCTAAAACACGGGACATCATACAACCTTTAACTGCCAATGGTCAATGCCGAAAAGAATTACCATGCGCATGCGCATTGCAATTGAATTACCTCCATGGCGGCAGCATTGCACAGCAGCAGAGTCACAAGAAGCTGGTGTTGCTTTTGAACCACAGGAAGTATCGCAGCTAAGTAAATCCAAAGAAAAGAAAATCTTTACCAGGCATTGGTCTAGATAATCTTAAAAATTAAAAAAAAAACCATAATTGAAAATGAAAAAACGTATTAAGCATTGGAAACTATATGATCCGGAAAATGGAATCTCGAGGAAAGGGGAAAGATAACCTGCTTGCATTTTCTCAGCAGGAGTACCGCTGCGCTGAAGAATATCGAGGTCGACGACGCTGAGAGACATAAGACCGAGGGTGAGACCGGACATGATACCAGCGAAGAGGACGAGGAGACAGGAGAAACCAGCGTAGATAAACCACCAGAGGGATCCAAAGGGTATGCTACTGCCTTCCGCATGCTCAATGTTCCGAGACAGCATCACCACATTTACCGCATGCATCGTGTTCTTGTGTCCTTCTTCTTCTTCTTCTTCTTCTTCACGCGGGCCATGGAGAAGTTAGAGGAGTGTATATGTGGCTATTGGCCTCCCAGCAGCGGCAGAATGGGTGGGCTTGTCAGTCGGGCGCTCGTGTCCTTCAAACACGTCGCACATTAAACGTACCCTACAATTAATGCCAGATCAAGTGGCCATTTTCACTGTAACTTAGCTTTCCTTCGCAATCATTCATATATATATATATATATATATATATATATATATATATATATATTTATTTATTTATTTATTTATTTATTTCTTTCTTTTTAATTTAACTAAATTATTTATAATTTTTTTAAAACATTATAAAATTTTTCTCACATTGTAAATTTTTTTTATATTTTTTACTTTTTATTAGTAAAATTAATTTTCTACATAAAATATATTCCTTCTAAAATAAAAAAGGACTCTTCCCTTCTCTAATTTTTCAAAACATTTTTACATTTTATTTTTATTATTTATTGTGTTTATATCTATATGATACATATTACTTATTTATTAAAATGTCTAAATTTTAATATAAAATTATAGTTTTATTCTTATATAACAATAAAAATGATTAAGTACCTTCATTTGAATTAGACTAATTAGATATAATCTTATATCTTTATTATCATATTTTTTAATTAAAATATAACAACTATATAATCTTTTCAATAATAATATATTAAGTTTATAATTTGGTTGGAAAATCATATACTAGTCATGTTATTATTATAAAATCATATACTTATTATATTTTAAATGAAGAACTAAATAATGAAAATATAAATAACTGCAAATAAATATTTTTCATTTTCTTTTTGGAAAGTGTGTGCCTTGTATAAATTATTAACTTTTCTAAGCAAATAGTAAGGAACTTTTTGTAATATATATGAGATGTTAAAGGGAGTTGGATGATATTTTCAAATAAAAGAATACCGAGTATATTTAACCAAAAATCAATTTAAGATTAAACTTAGGTATAATTTGTTATATTTTTGCCATCAGATTTTCTCATAAAAATACGATATATGCAAACAAATTTTTCAACAAATCTAATCATATAATGTTGAATTGTAAAAACGATACATTTGTTATTCTTTTATTGAGATACGTATTAACAAAGATATAAAAACTTTAGTTAATTAATTGTTAGTCATTGTAAGCAAATGAAATTATTTAGTAATTATAAATATAAAAAGTTCACTAAAAAAATCATTCTCCATACAAAAAGACAAAGTTTCCTTTGTCACTCTTGGTCAAAAATAAAATAAAATAAAAAGCATAATGTCAAGTAATGCTACTTGATCAACTTCAAATAAATTAATAATTATTAGTATTCATAATAATGACAAATAGATTTTTTTGCAGTATTGCACAAGATGCAATTAGAGAAAGAAAAACTAAGAGCAATATTTTTTAAATCAGACCAACCATTAAACCAGTGGAGATATTGATTCACATTTTATTAGTCTAACTATAATCAAATCAATAATAATTATATATATATATTTATTTAAAATTTTATATATTAAAATTCTAATGTAATAAATAAATATTGGTAAATTTTAAATATTTGATTACTAATTCAATATATCTTAAAATGTTTGAGAAATTATTTTTTAATCAAAAAAATTACCCATGATTAAAAATTAAGAGTATTTAATGTTGAATTTTTAAAATTCTCCAATTATATTAAAATTTCACTTATCATATTAAAAAAAGCAATTTTAGCCAAATACTTTAATATTTAAAATAAATGCTACTAAAAAATAGGGTATAATAGAGAACAAATACAAAAAATAATTAAATACACACCTTTTATTTATTTCATAATCTCTTTTTTTATTGTTTTTCAATTTTATCCCTACTTCGACCTCCTTTCTTCTAGTGCTTTATATTTTTAGTTTGTTTATATCTATTTAAGATGAACTATTATATTTCATAAGAAAAAAATATATTTAAAAAATCAATCGATTTTTTACTAGTTTAATTTTGACTAATTTAATAGGTTTTTCACTAATTCAACTAATTTTTAACCAATTCTTTGACAACTAGTTTTCTGAATTAAAAGCTACTTTCAATATTGTACTTACACCCTCAGTCTCAGTCACTTTTAATTGTACACCATATATTTAGTTGTTAAATGTAAGGGGTCTGAACTGAAAAGAAGTATGCTCAATTAGGCATGCATTTTTTGGTCCTTTCCAAACCAAATCCAATACTGGTTTTTCAAGTGAAGGATGCAAGAAAAAAGGTTAGGTCTTCAAGTTTCACTACCCCGTAAATGAGTCGATTGAGAACAACGATAATTGCATATTAAATGTAATAAAGAAACAAAATGCATGGAAACAAAAGCAATTGCCAAACTTCAGTTTTATTAACTATTCAAATCCTGCACTTCTTGTGGAGAGTACGTAATTCAGCTATTCCTACAAAGGAGAGTCTGCATAAAACATTTCTTCTGGTTTGGTTTAACAGCCCTTTGGCTCTGAGAATCAATGATTGTCACATCAGATCTTTTGACAAATGGTGTCACAACTGTTAATAAAATAAAATTCAAGAATACTCAAAATGGACTCATTGAGTTCCAGAAAATATATTATATAAAAGGTTCTGATAAAACATTTGTTAATAGTAAAACTATTGGTTTGTAGTTCTTCCAAGAAACTACAATTGATCCGTGAGAGCTGACAACGAAGAAGGTAACTCTTTGCGACAAAGGCATCAACCAAAAATTACAGACATAGAGAGAACATGAATGCATCGTAAAATTGGGGAAAATACAAGACTGGGATGCAACAAGGCCATCATATACACAAAAATAAAGTTTATTGCACCAATTCTCTTTATTTTACCGTCCTTGTAATTCAGAATCTTTCTAAATATAAATCATAGTAAATATCTCTTCCCATTGATTAGGCAAGCTTACATCAAAACTAAAGGTGCCTCGTATCAGCAATACCAAAGCACACATGGTAAAAATTTGCCCCATAAAACATTTACACTTACTCGTTGGCTTAGAAGATCAAAATTTGTATAGAGCTGTCTTCCTCCAATTTTTTGATGATCGAGGCTTTGCAATTGTGACATAAATAAACCTGCCATCGAAGAACTGCACCACAAACATTTACTTCGGATAACTTGTACAGTTGGTAATCTAAGCTATTACAAGAGATGCATAGTACCTTTCCGTTCATATCTTCCACAGCCAATTGCGCAGACTCTTCCTTGGCAAACCAAATATAAGCAATTCCTAGGAACTGCCCAGATTCTTTATTCATGAGAAGCTTGACTGCAATATGATAATAAACAATTTAAATTGAACACATAGTTTACAACATTGTAATCTATGACAATGATATGAGAGCAACAATGAATTCAAAGGAAGTTCAACTCCAGGTCCTTACGAACTTAAGAGTATGTTTGGATTGACAAGAATGGAGAAGAAGAGAAATCAAACCTTCCTTTCCCTTTCCTTCTCCATTCTCCTCAATCCAAATATACCCTAAGATTTCCAAACATTGAAGTTGACCATATGGAAAACATTATATATCTGCAGCCAACATAACTTTAGAAGTAACCCTTCAATAGAGGTTGCATCACAAAATTCCTTGCCTATAAAGCATGCAAGCAAAAGATGTTATCACCTTGACTAACTTCACCAAACTCTGAAAATGCCTTCACCAAACGTCCTTCAGAAGTTGACAGAGGAAGCCCTGCATTGGCCCACCCTTAAGACTTCAGTAAAATGACTTATCACTGCATATAGATCGGGAAAACTTCAATAAGACAATAACTTTGCAGGCGTATCAACGATCAATCGAGACAGCTTAATCCATCATTCTCATATATATAAGAATTGAAACAGGGTAGTCATCATTCTTTCCACTACTTTTTTTAAAGATCATTAATTTGACAACAGACATGCAAAATCTTTAATAGAAATGATATAATACATAGGCACAGCCCAGTATAGTAGCAGAATTGCGAAACGCAACCATGTAGCTTTGTATTCCTAAACAAAGAACTGTATTTCTCTTACAAATTTAAAATTGTCCCTTTGCATTTTTAGGCAACCACGTGCACAACACCCATAGGTATTGTTCCAAGGAAGCACTAGTAGGAAATCATTTTGAATGGCATATATAGTCTGTCATCTTTAGGCAATTCAAACGAAGAAGCAGACTTTAAGTTAGGTCTCTACAACAAAAACAATGTCAATTCCATATTGTATTCGAAGACACAGGTACTTAAGAACTTTTAAGTGCCTCCCCATTTCTAGTCCCTTGTCTTGTATCTTCAATATTCAGTTTCAAAGTGTCGATTCTGATCAATTCTAACATGCTTTGCATTAAAATAAAATAAACAAAGGGTTACCTTTAATGAAGACTTTGGCTGGAGAAGAAATATTGTATTCCACAATAGAACTGGAGCATGAAACGGGGTCACAGTGAAGAGTGGTGGATGAGGCAGGAATTGATACTGAAGCAAACATTGGATACAGCGTGGGCTTTAGAAACAGAGTGTCTGAGATTGATGATTTTGAAATAACAGACCATCTAGGAAACTGAATTTGTGAAATTTGCGGTGTATGTGCAGTATGCAGTGCCATTCAAAACACAATTTCCCGAAAACCTCAACGCTTCCGACGTTGTTGACGTCGGTCACATTTCAGCTATACCCTTCACCTTAACCAGTGAAATTATTTTTTGGTGCTTCCGTTTTACTTTTTCAATTTTAAAACTTCAAAAATATATCCTTCACCTCTTAATCTTAAAAATTTAAGATTAAATATCCTTTTTGTCACGTCTTTAAAATTTGAATTATATTGGTAGAAATTTAAGAACACACACTAAATATTTTTTTAAAATTATAAAAATTCATATGAATTTTCAAACTATAAGCACTATAGTTTAATCAATTGAAAAATATTTCTCTCAATTATTAACTTTTAGGTTTAAATTTTTATATTAATTAATTAATTAATTTTTTTAATGCACAAACCACTTCATACATTATTATTTATCACATGGCTCAGTTCTATTTATCAAAAAAAAAATAACAAATAACAAAGTCTAAGATGACTTTTTTTATTAATCATGTTAACTTAAAATTAGGTATCCAATGATTGAGCTAAATTGTTTGCATCTAACAAATAAATGCATAATATACAATTAAAGAGAGGTAGAAGAAAAACAAAAAAAGAAAAATGAGTGAAAAATTACATATCTAATGTTCCCTCTAGATTATATGCATCTAGCAAGTAAATACACAATATACAATGAAAGAGAAATAGAGACAAAAATGAGTAAAAAGAGAAGAAGTTTACCTTATACATACTTTTACTTTTATTTATCTTTTTATATCATCCTTTCTCTGACAATAACAACTTTTGGGACAAAAAGGTTGGGCTGACGGAAAAGAAAATCTATATGGATACAGTAAAATGGGTCAAAGTGCTGTTTATGGACCTCAATCATGGTCGGTGTGTGGGCCAAAAATATAACCCAACCCAAACCTATGGAGTCATATTGAATTCATTTGCAAATTAAACCATGCGACAGTCAACATCAATGTAATCTTTGTATCTTCCATTAGACTTTAAATTCATACTTCTTACAGATTATTAATTTCTTGCTAAACTATATGTTAACTATCTCATCTACTTTTCATTCCTCAAAAAGAATTACAAGATCAGTTTTTGTACCTGTTAAAACGCATATTTTGCTGACAAAGGAAAGTATATCTATAAATTGAATGAGACAGGATAAAGAAAAATTAATTGAACTAAGAAAAATAATGCGGAAAGAGACATTGATTGGATAGTAATTAAGCTTTTATGACTTCTCCAAGATAGTTTTGAGTATAAGACTTTAAAATAAAAAGCATCAATTTTTATATACTAAGTAAGCTATTGAGAGTCACCAATGTTTTACAAAATTCCAATCAAATTGGAACCCAAAAAAAAAAAAAGAGTTGAATTTGGCTAGAGGCCGGCTTTGGAACAAAAATTAATGGATTACGAAGTGCGTTAATTAGGAGACCAAAGCATTGAATTTCTCAGAAAGGGGAACAAGTTTGTGTTGAAGGGACAGAAAAAATGAAAATAAAAAGAAAAAAACAATTAAGGCCTGCTAATTGTGATTAGGAGGGCATGCATGTAGCGACGAACACAGTTACGAACTAAACATATGGCACAAAGCCAGGCGTGCAGGCCGAAGGAAAATGGATTAATGCAGAAGAATGAGAGAGAAGTAATATGTTTATATATAATACACCGTGTGTGCTTTTAGGGTAATTCAAAGACGTCTTGATTAAGTTTTTGTTGGACTTTTGAGATCCTTTTGTAGTTTTGTTTGTCAACATAATTTCGACTCCTTGTTAGTTTGGACCCCAAAAACTTAGTGCTTTTTTTTTATTTTAAATATATGCATCAAGAAATGTGCGTAGAATTTTCTAAATTAGTTATCATCTCAACCATCTCTGAGTCAGCGATGATCGTGACTGTAAAAATAATATATCTCAACCCTCAATGGCTTTTGGTCCCAAAAAAAAAAAAACCTCCGTAGCTTCATAGAATCCTCCGAATTATCTAACCTATCAACATATCTAGGTCGGCTAATTAAAAGCGTTTTGATTAATTAAATACTTGAGATTTTTCTAGTTTTAAGGTGGAACAGTGGATCCATTCTGTTTGTTGCACAATTTTGTAACAATTTACATGGTTTTATTAACAAATTTTATCCATAAAGAACAAATAAATTAAATTAATGATAAATTACTTTATTTGATTATCTAGAAAATATTTAAATGATATGGTATTATTTTCTATTTTGAAAATGTTATGTACTTACTCTTATGAAATCAAAATATAATAAAAATTACTTTCAAGGGTGATATTAATTTTTTATTAAAGATATAACTCATTATAAGAATAAACTATTTAAACTTTTATTTTAATGTTATTTATTTTTTAAAATTTATAAATTTAATTTATTCTAAAACTTTGTTAAACTTATGACATATATTTAGTATAAATATTATTCTTAAACTTAAATTATTATCTCTAAATTAATTAAATTGAAAAATTCTTTTGTGAATATATCTTTTATTTTTAATAATTTATATTTTTTGTCACATGATGTACAATTTGTAAAATTTGAAAAATTGATTATTTTTATATATTGGGCAAATATATATTTCAAACTTGTTATAATAATTATATAAGTGATACTCATAAAAATAGGGATACTTTAACCAAAATAAATATATTTGTAGTTTATTGCCTGTTATAGGAAAAATACGTATAACGCATCTCTTCGTTATAAGAAAAATGAATGTAGTTTTTTAAAATAAAAAAATTATATATAATTTAAACATTTTTTTAAAAAAGAAAGAAAATAATTTACTCTTAAATTAATTATAAATAAAAATGAAAATTATGTCAACTATATTTTGAATTAGGTACACTTTTGACATTTTTTATATCTACTTAAAATTACTTTAATCTACTTTTTTTGTTGCTACTGCTGTAAATTCAAACAAAATAAAATGACGAAGACCTGTTAGAAATGCCATAGTTTCATTTATGATCGTCGTCTGGTTTTCATGGCTATGGAATACTGAACAGTGCAATTGGAAGAGAGATATCAATCGTTGCATTGTTTTTAAACTTTGTATATAATAATATAATACTTCAATACAAATCAAGGACGATACCACTAGTTGGGGTTTTCTATGCAAGACCTTGCCAGATCGTGCTTACTTTTGTTGATTTGACGGGTAATTATGACTGCCCTGACAATTATAATGGTAACCTCGTTAAGGTTCAAACAGCTTACTTTATGATTATGGGGCTCAGTGTTTATTTAAAAATAAAACCATAATCAAGGGTACACTTGGTGACGGAAGGTTCCGCCGCTCCCTCAAACGTGAAATCGTGCCTTGAACCAACGATGAAAAGCAACTGTTGTGAGCCCTACACCCCCAGTTCCTTTAATTAAATTAAATCCCTTACTATCATCATCATAAATGGTTTAACAAAATATAATGAACACACCAAGAAACCTACCTCCTTATCCAAAAGAATTAGTTTAATTTTTTATCTAACATAGGATTTGATTCCTTTAATAAACTTTAGAATTAAAATTCAAATGCATCAAGTCAAAAGTGTGTTTTAAAGATCATTCAAATAGAGAATTTGGTGTAGGAAAAATTCAAGAATATCTCTAATCATGACAAACAGATAAAATAAGAGGGGAAAAAAAAACCTCCCTCACAGCGTGTTATACCTATCACATGATTTTAGAAAAGAAATTCAAATGATATGTCTAAAAGAAGAAGAAGAAGAAAACTTCATTTTCTAAAATGTTTAAAGCTTAATTATTACATATAGGACCGTCCTGGGAGTTCTACGTATAAGCTTGTTTAAATGCGATCTTATTAAATACTTTATAAATTAGCATTTATATAAACCAACTTTTCTTTTCTTTTTTTGGGTTAAAAATTTGAATTTTCGATAAATGATAATTGGCAACTATATATATATATATATATATATGTAATGATAGAAAATATATATATATATATATATATATATATATGTAATGATAGAAGTGATCGAAGGCAATGGGCAATATGTATTTAAACCAGCCACAGATTCTAACTGATTTATGAACAAGATCAAACCCTTTGTACATGAACAAAGCGTTGACATCCCTTGTCGAACTTGAAAGATTCGTTTATTAATATAGTCGTACTCTCTAATTTGTATTTCATTTTTCTCTAGCTTTGTGATGTTCATAATAGCACAAAAACCAGAAAAGGCAACATGGCAATATCCTTGGGGAAATCTTCACATATTAACACCTTATAGAATTACTCCTTAAACACAAATATTTCTTCCTTATTTAGTTTTACAAATCATTACTTTAATTTGTGGTTAAAACAGAAACGACGAGAAGTATTGTCGGTATTTTGAGTGCTTTATATAAACACACACAGACAGAAGTATATGGCAGCTGCTAAAATATTTCTAGCTTGCATGTAATGCACTGAATAATTGTGGGGTCGTTTGGAATCAAAAGCAAGTGGCGCAAAAATTAAGATACAACAACTTTAATAATCTATGCGTTAATTAATTTCAATATGCCCTCCTCAAAAAAGTCATTCATTATTTCCTCATATAATGGGTTTTTGTGCGGGTGGTTCATCCTTTATGGTTATCATATCTTCTGTTAAATTTAACCATCCTGAAGTCTCATCATTGACTATATCATTGCGTTCGATCACTTCAACTTTGTTTGCTTGTATGATTTAGCAGTTGAGACTAATGACATACAAATTTTTCATCAAAAACGCAAAAGAAAGGCATAAAACTGAGAATGAGATAATAATATATCGAATTAAGGCATATGTATATATATATTTGAATTTCACGTTTCTAATAAAGTTTAAGGATTAATTATTGATTGATAGTGTTGGTGAGTTTGAATATTATTCCAAGCAAAGCTTAAGGATTAATGATTGATTGATAGTGATGGTGAGTTTGAATATTATTCAAAGCAGTGGAGAAAACAAGCAAATATATAAATGGAACAAATATATGAATGATTATTGCGGTGTCCTTTTACTCTCTTGTCGATCGCCATATATGATCTAGCTAGTGCCACTACCATTTTGAATTTGATGTGGAAGAAAGCAACTTTTGTCAATTCCCACGCACCATAAACCCCACAATCATTGTTATAATTAAGAAAACAACCAACTCTACTTTCTTTATTTAAGACATTAATCTGCTTTAATTTCAACTAAATTCTCACCTGAGTTTGAAAACTAAGGCCACCACAATCTTTCGCATAAAGCTTATATTTGACAAGTTGGTACCTTCAGATAATGTAAATTATTCCTTCTAATGATTATTAACACGCTATCGTGACCAATTTTATTTAGTGCTTTACTTTTGATTGTACACCTGCAGTGAAACCCATGATTTTACTACATGATGTTGATATTTTAATTAAAAAAATAGAATTTGAATTTTTTAAGCTTAGTAATGGAGATCAAGTGCTGACAAGTGTAATAAGATAGAGACAATCTCTAGTGTTGGTTGCTTTGTTTTTATAGTTTATTTCGAAAGGTGCAAAATTGATGAGTGCTCCATTAATATGGTACAAGAGTCCATGCAACTTGCCAATATAAGTATGTATTTCTATCAAAGCAAATGGAGCTACTTAATAAGCCTTAATTTATTAACTAATAAATAAGTACCAAAAGCAAGCTATTAATTGCATAAGAAGAGTCAAACTGACTAAGACCATTATAATTAGTTGCGCGATGAGGATATAATTAAATATATATCATACCCCAGCAACAACAATCTTACACATAAAAATATGTGGGGAATGGACTGATGATGTCAGAGCGGAGATCTCTTTCAGCCAAGTGATAATATATAGCTAGTGAAGTTTAAATAGTGAGCCTCATGCAATGATATAAGATTTATATCAATTGTATGACCTTACATTTAATTTAAATGTAAAAGATAGCAAAAGTTTTAAAAAAATAAAAGAGAGAAGATTTGAAAACAAATATATGTGTGTGTGTGTGTGTGTAAAACAGGGGACGTTAAATATTCGATTGCACTGAGAAGAATCCGGAGAAAATTAAAGTTTTTTATGTGTGCTTATAAGATCAATCAAATCAGAGCAGCCATCTCCTCATAAATACTAACTTCAACTTTCAGATACTGATATTATGATTCCTCACGTCTGCATTTGTAGAGAAAATAATTCAACACCTAGTTAATATGTCGTGGAGGCAAACATATTTATTTTAGACAGTTATATAATATTTATTATATTTTTTTGTAATTATAATTTTATTTATTAAATTATAATTTGAATTATTAAATGATTTTTAAAAAATAAAAAAATAAAAATAAATTTTTATCTCACCTATTTTTACTTATTTATTTTTTATATTTCCTCCCTCTCTGCGATATCGTATTAAATATATCTCTAATACCTGTGTCGATGCCTAGATTGTAACCTATAGAAAGTACGCGGATGTGAAAACTTCGTTGGGTTAAAATGAATAGTCATGCATGCATGCCTTTTACTAATTGCCATGAATGTTCTTTTTCTTACTTTAATTTATCAAATGTCCAAATCGTTGTATAATTTTTATTTATGGATAAACTTAATATAATCTCTTTAAACTATAATTTAATTATAATGTTAATACTAAACTTTAAAATATAACATTTTACTTCTCTAAATTATTATAAAAATTAAAATATTATATATAAAGTAAAATTAACATTTTCATCATCTTTCTTAATTTTTGACATGTATTTTTCTCAAAATCATATGTTTTTTAGAGGTTATCTTTAACTAATATGCAATTTTTTTATTTTTTGTGATAGTTTAATGAATAATTTTTTGCATTTTAAAGTTCAAATACCAAATTATAATTTAGGAAGTTAATAATATATATGTAGCTGCCCCTTGATTTATTAATGGTTTTATTTTAAGGAATCTATTATTTAATTATATGAAATACTTGCGTTATAGACGCGTATCCTTATAGCGAGAGAGAACCAAACAGTTAATAAGCTGAAGAGACGTGTGAAAATTTCAAACTAAGGCAAATTTTGAGAATTGCTAATAATACCTCGAATTTCACTTTAACTTGATGAATGAAACCAGCTAATTAGCTTCCTTAATCTCTACATGTGTTTAAAGAGATTTGAAACATTTTCTACTGTAGCAACTTTAATAATGAGCTATTGATTAGATGTGAATATTGAGACATTTTAGATTTGAAGTTACTTGAATTTGAAAATATCTACACGAATGACAATTGTTTAACTATATTAACAAAGTCTCCACTTTCGAGGAAGTTTAAAATTTATTGTTTAAGTGCCAGTTTGACAAACATCTCTATTCGAGTCAGAAAGAAAGTTTGTCATAGATCATTTTCATGTGAAGTCTATTTGTTAATATATATATATATATATATATGATGTTAGTTTAAATTCTAAGTGATACGTGACCCAAGGTTTCTAAAAATGGAGAATCTGTGACCAGCAATGATATATTGAATAGTTTTTTTTTTTTCCTTCTATGTAAACAAAATATAGGTCTTTTCTATTCTTTCATATTGGCATCTTCCGCATAGTAACGCCACAAACAAGAAGGAGAGAAAATTTGCTCATTTAATGAATTGATTGCGTTTTTATTTTTATGAAATATTAGTGTGTTATTTTTGGCATTATAAGTGTTTTATTATGTAGTTATATATTTTTTATTTCATTGGTTAGATGGCTATATCTGTGTTCTTAGATTTTGTGTATTGTTACTGTGATGATTTTTACTGTGTTAATATTGAGTAAATGTTCTATTGAATTATTGATAATTGTTAAAAATTTATTACTACATTTATTGATCGATTGATTGTGGAATTTTGTTGGACTAAATCCTGTAATTTTTATATTTCACATTGAAGGAGTTTTTTACGTTAAAAATCGTGAATTATCTTGTTTTCATTATTGTATACATTTTTTTATATATCTATTATTTACAATATTTTTTTGTGCATTCATATTAGCTTTTGACAAGTTCAACGTTCCCCCTCTTAATTAAGTTTAACATCCATATGCTTGTGATATTTGTACTAAGTGCAACTTTTCATATCAAATATTATGAAAAACAAATAAATAAATAAATAAAGTTGCATCATTACTATTAGCTTGAGCTTTTCGTCCATAGATACTTGATCCTAACAAATTGTTGATTCAAATCTCCTCGTGATATTGGGAAGGGGGAGATTAATTGATTTATTGGTCCAACATCTTCTTTAAGATTTTTAAGCTTAACATTTCTGCCTATAATGCCTATAGTGCTTGCAGAACCTATAAAAATATTAATGAGTTTGTAAGTTATATTAAATTCCACATCAGCTAGGATTTGAATTAAAGTATTTTTTATAAGACTTGTGGCAATCTTCCTCCTATAAATTAGTTTTGGGATTGAGTTAGGCATAAACTTGATTGTAATATGGTATCAGAGCCTCGGTTCGATGTTGGAACCACCTGTAGTTTTCCAATCTTGCAAACTTCATGTTCCAAATATCCAGTCCTGGGTGTAAGGGGGATGTGTTAAGCCCCACATCAGTTAGGATTTGAGTCAAAGTACTCCTTATAAGGCTTGTAGCAATCCTCCTCCTATGAGTTAACTTTTGAGATTGAGTTAGGCCCAAACTTGATTGTAGTAAGTTACACATGACAGCTTTCATAAATCATTAGGGCCCGTTGTGATGGTAGAATATTAAGTATATAAAAATAAAAATAAATATAAAAAATGAATAGATGAAATAAAAAATGGTATTTATATTATTATTTTTAAAAAATAAAAAAATAAACATTATTAAATAATAATTATAAAATATAATAAATAATATAAAAAAAGTACATTATAAATTATATTACGGCCCACACACAAATCGGGCCAAAAACATTAACTTTTTGAAAAAATTAATTAACCGGTTAAATAAAAAATTTTCTTGAGCTAGTTAAAGAACAATATTTTATATGCAGAGTGCTTTAATTTATACACACACATATATATATTATTGAGTTGTTTACAAGTTAATTGATTTATTATTGGTCTAATGATGACAACATATTTTAAAAATTGAAATATGAAAGTTTTCACTTTTTAATTACAATTAAAATATAATAAAATTTCAAATTAAAATTTCTACTAAATTAAACTGAAAGTTCTAAAATTTCAATTCTAATTCATTATTGTTGGGGAGCTTGCTCACTTTTGTCAATTTTCACCAATTAATTAATTTAAAAGAACTACTTCCTTAGCAAGTCAAAAAAATTTTGAGGTATTTTCAGTATGCAAAATACAGATAACAGTAACAAGAAAAATTGTATATAAATATGCTTATGTTTTTATAATATTCATTTTGAAATGTCAATATGTATATTATAAATAACTTAATCTATGTACGTATATATCCTAATGGATTTAAAAATCTGCAAATAATATTGTTCTGCCGGACCAAACCGACGAACCAATACTTCACCAGTGTTGCTTTCTCTGTATAAATTCTAAACAAATAAAAAAACGAGGGTGAAGTATGAAGAGGAAGAGCCAATTCTATAAGTCTCCCACTAATTGACCTAATAGCAGTACGAGAGGTCCACACGTGGAAGCTTTTTAGATTATTAAGACTAACAACTTACTCTTTAAACGTATACAGAGCCACGTTACCTTGTCTTTTATTTTAGCATCAGAATTAAGACAACTAAAAATTACATAGAATATTTATTTAAAACACATGACATTCTAAAAATGGACAATGTCTTATACCAAAAGATACCTAGAATATTCATTGTAGGTTTTTCCAAAAGTTAATTTGATGGAGTAATTAGCTTTATGTGAGTTTTTATATCACTTCATTATAAGACTTCATCTTGTTAAACTTGGATAGAATTATATGTTATAGACTATAAAAATTATGTGCGTGCGCGTGTGTGTGTGTGTGTGTGTGTGTGGCTACTCACGTTCTTTCAAATTAAAGTCACCAAAAAGCACTTTTTTTTTTTTAAATATCACAAATGGGAACCATTGATCATCTCTCTGTTTTTTTCAAACATATCTTCTTAAGTAAAGTGATAGATTCGTGGATGTGTCCACTAGTTTTAATGAACACACTTGGTAATAATAGTCTTTTATCTATGAAGAGACTCTATTTTTTCAACTCGCATCTTTAATTATGAAGTGACAGATTTTATAGTTTAAATTCAAAATCAGATAAGCGTCTGATGGTCATGATGTTTAAGCAATTGCTGAATTTTGCCATTTTTTGTTTTTCAGGCTTATGTATTTATATCTGAAATTGTCGAGAGGCTTTATATCGAGAAATTTTCTCCAAGAGACAGACCGCAACATGGTTTAAACAAACAAATAAAAACACGTGCGTTTCATTTTATTTATGCAATTGCTGATTTTATAACTTAATTCTAAAAATTATTATTATTATTATTATTATTATTATTATTATTGCAGTTACAGGAGTTAATTTAACAAAAATTCTCAAATTTAAGAATAAATCATACTGATTTAAAAAAAATAGTTAAAATTCAGTTAATATATTTCGTATTTTAAAAATCATACTGACCTCTTTTCTAATTTATTTATTTATTAATGAGATTAATTTTCAACAGAACATATGTTTATTTCAAGAATAATATTACTTAACTATAGTTATTATTATATTAAAAATAAAATGCATTCTCATATTAAAATTTAGCATCAATTTAATAGTCTTCATAGTCTTCTTTAAAATAAAATCATAATTTTATGCTGCATAAAAAATTAATTTTTAACAAAAATAAATCCAAAAACTTTGTAATACGTATATTAAAATATTATAAAAATAAAATGTATGTTTGAAAATAAAAATAATATTAAATATAATTTAATCAAACTTACACTAATCATGTAGATGATGTGTATATAAAGATAAAATTATAGGTTAGAACTTTAAATTAAGGATATTTATATATATAAATTTAAATTTTAAAATTATTCTAAAAAAATTCTAAGATAAAAAATTTTAATTTAAAGTCTTAAATTATAATTTTTTTATATAATTTAAATTTTTATTTAAAAATTGTTTTGAATAATTTTAAAAACTTTTAATATAAAAATTTTTAACTGACAATCATAAATTATAATTTTTTCTTTTGATAAATTAACAGGAAAGATAAGGTGTTTTACATATACACGAGCAACCGGGGGCGATACAGGTATTTTCATAGGGTCCTAGTTATAGGGGCAATTTAGTAAATATAGACACCACTTTTGTTAAAAAAATGGGGACAAAAATTGTATAAATAGCCCCGGGCATCCCAGTAGTCTCACACGTTCTCGCGTAGTGCTCAAAAAAGACCAAACCCAAATGCACAACCTCCTTTGAATTTTCTTTCTTATTTCTCTCAACCTCAATCAATCTCCCTCTCTTCGCTACCTATACCAATTGTCTACACTTTCACACCTCCCCGCGTCTTTTCACAAGATTAAAGGTATTTTCAACTTCCCAAAAACAAAAAAATGAAAAACACACACACACACACACACACACACACACACACACACACATATATATATATTATATAATTTTGATTTATTTTGCTGCCTTACATCCATAATTGCCTGATTTTGCTCCTCCTCTGCTTTAAGTTTGGATCATTTTTTGCATAGTAGAAGAGAGAGAGAGGAATAAAGAGTAGACTTTACTTAAAACTCTTGATTTCTCTCCTGTTGCATGTGCAGAGTGCAGTTACCAAAATTCGCTTTAAACTCACTGTTTTTGTCAAATTTCTCTGCGAAGAATGTACATTTTAGTTCTCTAAATTTACAAATCCATAGTTGTCACACATTCGTTAATATAATTCTTACCCGACTGGATTCATGATAATTTTCAAGACGTTACTCATTACTCCCTCAATGTTTACATTTGTTATGTCTTGTACTGGTAAGAAAACTAATGAAAGCTAATAAAAAAGAAAAACACTGTCAAGAAGTAAATCATATAAATGCAAAATTCAAACAGCAAGCTTTTTTTTTTTTTTCACTTGCAGCCACTTTAAATTGCTAGATACTTTCTCCATAATTTTAAGAGTTTCTGAACGACTAAAAAACAAAATGTTTGGTTAACTTGGCAGGATTCGTTAACCATGAACATTATTTCGGTATCAGTGTGCAAAGCACAAGCCGCAGTGAATTTCGAAAAGGGATTAAGCATGGACCCCTTCTTCCACCACCACCGTAAGGACAAGGTGGTTTTCATAATGGGCGCCACCGGCTCCGGCAAGTCGAAGCTTGCCATAGACTTAGCCACCCACTTCACTCCAGCTGAAATCGTCAACTCGGACAAAATGCAAGTCTACGAAGGCCTCGACATCACAACCAATAAGGTCACAGAAGAAGAATGTCTAGGTGTTCCTCACCATTTGCTTGGCATAGCCAATCCCAACTTCGATTTCACTGCCACTGACTTCATCCACCACGCCTCCTCCGCCGTCGATTCCATCGTCGCCAGACATTGCCTTCCCATTATAGCAGGTGGTTCCAATTCCTACATCGAAGCCTTAGTCAACCACGACACTGAATTTCGAACAAGATACGACTGTTGCTTCCTCTGGGTCGACGTGTCACTTCCCGTTCTCCATTCTTTCTTGTCGGTCCGAGTTGATCGGATGGTCGAGGGTGGCCAGGTCGACGAGGTTCGTCAAATGTTCGACCCTTCCGCTGATTACACAAAAGGGATTAGAAGAGCAATTGGGGTTCCTGAATTGGACCAGCTTTTGAGAACAGAGGCGACAGCCGATGAGAGGACGAAGAAGAAGCTTCTAGAAGCTGCCATTGCTAGGATGAAGATTAATAACTGTCGGCTTGCGAGTCGTCAACTGCAGAAGATTCAACGGCTTCACGGCTTGTGGAAGCGGAATACGCATCGGCTTGATGCTACGGAGGCGTTCATAAGGAGTGGTGAGGAATCAAAGGAGGGGTGGGAGCATCAAGTAGTGAAGATGAGCCGAAGGATCGTGCACAAGTTCCTGTACGAGGAAAACCAGGTTCCGGTGTCTCCCAAAACTGTAATTAATGCCGTGCCGCCGCGGCCGCCGCCGTCGCAGGTGGCGATGGCTGCCGCATCCCATTAGAGGTGGTGGTAGGGCCAGAGAATTTATAGGAAGGCCATTTGCTCACTATTAACGTGCCTCTGACGAATATGGCATGAATTTCACATCTTAACAATTGATGTTATAGGCGGTAAAAAGTTACATTATGTTAAAAAAAAATACTTAGTTAAATATTTAAATAATTTAATAGTATACTTCCAGAAATTAATATATGATCACTATTATTGCTGCATTGTTCCACAGTACAACGAAGTTAACATCTTGCATCTATGTCTAAAGTGGGTAAACCGCAAAAAGTAATCGACATTATTTATTTTCCATCTTATCCCGACTAATGACAGTAATAGTAATATTGCTAATCATTAAATAATTTATCGACTGTATTTTGACTACTTATTTTTTATCCTACTACTCATCAGATAAATTGAAGAAATATAATTTTAATATAAAAAATTAAAATGGTCAAAATGCAATATATACATATATAGAAAAAATAAAGTTTGCCCTTCTATAAGAAAAATTAAAAACATACAGGTTAAAATAGTATTTTGATCTCTTAACTATCATCATTTTAAATTAATCCCTCATATTTGGAGTATTTTAAAATGATCATTTATATTTTAAAATCATCTCAAATTCTAATTTCTTATCGTTATACACAATACTTAAGAGATGAATTTAAAATTTAAGAGATTATTTAAAAGATATTTCAAATTTAAGAAACTAATTTAATATGTTAAATGAAGTTAAAGAATCAAAATATTTTTTTTCATTTTTCAAATCTAAATAAGCAAATGTAAGACCATAAATAGCAATTCCTCACACTTTTTGTTTTTTGAATTCTTATATTTTCATTTTTTGAAGAAATGATTTCTCTTTTGTTTGTCTTTTTTTTTCTGTTTTATTTGTGTGATAGACTCATGGTTGAAAGAGAGAAAGAGAGAAGCATGTTTAGGTGATAGACTCACATTTAAAAAAAAAAATTGTTAGGTACAAATATAAATGGGAAAGTCCTGGATTAAAAGAAATTAGATTAAATGAGAATTATATAAGTAGATTAATTCATAAATCTAATATATTATGATTTTGATCCATATGTGACTCTATGGAAACAAGCAAAAAGACATTGGTGTTGGTTTAAGATTGTACATTCAAGATTTTAATGATAATAAAATCTAATTAATATTTATGTAAAAGTCTATTTAAAATCTTTAGTCCAATTATGTAAATTTTACTTGACCTAAGTGTTTTGGCCTATGGAGTATAAGTTTTTTTTATATCTAAGTCCAAATAATATAATAAGTTAAATGATATATTTATTAATATATAAGAGGCAAAGAAATTATATACTTTGCATGAATACAAAATGATATATAAAAGCTTTTACTGCAACTCTTTCTAATTATTATATAAAAATGTTTTGTTTCTTTAACTTATCTTTTGAGTTTCGTAACAACATTAATAACGAGTTAACTAGCGAGCTGCATAAGAAAAAACACATTATAAATAATAGAAGTATACAACATTAAAAGCATTTGAACATTAGAATCATAACAAATGTGCTCTAGTTAAAAAGAATGTTGAGTTTTAGATGTATCTCTAACAACTAATTTTGATACAAGAGTAGAGAATATTGTGTAAAAATATGAGGTAGAGATCTTTCAAAATTATTATAACATACATTCGTGTAATTCTTGATTTATCAACTTGTAGAATCAAAGTTTTCCTATACATAAAAAGAGTCTTAAAAAAGATAAAATTGCTTATAGTAAATTTATGAAAATGTTAAGTGATAAAGTTGAAAGTTAGTTGTATAAAATTTTAGTAAACGTTTTATTACAAATTGTGAAATATAGTGTTAGTAATGAACACGAAGAAAAATTATCATTTTTATAAGTGTATTGTTATTTAATGCAACAAATTTATTAAAAGTTATTAAAGAGACTAAACATAAGATAAGAGTTGAATTAAAATAAATATCGGTGTGCTATCTCTTATTCTTTATATTCTTAGTATGGTTGACCTTGTTTCTTTCGCTCTTGGAAGACCACGCGTTTTGCCGCATAGATTTGTGAGTATTGAAATTGTTTGCGTTATGCTTATAACCGTCGCTCTACTTTATCATGCATTGCTTCTAATCTTGATTATTAACATGTTTATCTCCTATAAATATTAGTCTTGCATTTATCATTGCCTGCTTACTTTACTATTTGAATTATTGATTTTAAAGGACAATTAGTCCTTCACTTTTATAAATGCAAAAAATTTATTTATTTTATTATAAATCTATTCATCCTCTTTTAAGTGTATCTATCAATTAGTTCATAGAATGACAATGACAAGGCGTGGACAAATTTAACACCAGCATATGATATATATATATATATATATATATATATACACCATAATTATTCTTATTTTCCAACTACAAAGTAATTGAACAATAGAATAAAAAAAATAAAAATCGCTTTGACGGTAAATAATCAGAACTTCTGTTTGAAAATCCATTACATTGTTGTAATGTTAAGCGAAGAACGATATTGACATAAATATTTTTTGATATACAATAAGAATATTTTTGAGCCAATTTATCTGTCAATTGAAATTAAAATTCAAAATTAAAATCCTTTTTAAATAATTTTAAGGGCGCGCCCTATCCAAAAGTTCTGGCCACCCAGGTACTAAAAATAAAAGCACACATTTCTTATACCATTAAACTAACTTGTGCACACATTTCTTATACCATTAAACTAACTTGTGGGGTGATTTTTTTTTAATTTCTATTTACTTTGAATTATTGGAATAAAAACACACACAGAGATTAGTCTTCCTAATTAAGAACGGTTGCTAACTCAGTATATATAACGCCGTTAACCACCTACATTCGTCGACAGCACAAGGCGGAGGGAATCAGTGCGAGGGGTGGCTAAAGGTGATTTATTTGTTGTTCAAATTACTTTAACGCTCCGGTTGGTGTGGGGGAGGTGGGAGGAGGGATGGAATTTCCTTTTTTTTTTTGGGTGATATTTATTATATTTTTATAATTATTATTTATCAATTTTTATTATCTTTTATTTTTAAAAAATAAAAGTATAAAAGTTATTTTTTATTTTTAAAATATTTTTTTATTTTTCATTGGTATAAAAGGCCACGAAATAAAATTATTTATTTTAAAGAATGTCATATTTTAATATTATTTTAAATGATCTAAAAATTTAATATTTAAAGTGTTATGATAAATATACTCTCAATGACATTTGTAACCAAGAAAACAAATACTGCATTCTTTTCTATTCTTTTAATCTTTATTTAAAATCTTCTCAAATATAGAAAGGAGTCCTGTGAAAAAACGAGTAATTGAATAAGAGTGAGATCCTACTCGCCCACTCACTCTCTCATAAGATCGTATTTTAGTTTTTCACGAACAAATCTTATTCACTTAAAATTATATCATCAGATATTGTTTTATAAATAATTTTAAAATATAATTTTTTTAAAAGTAAGTAAATTTATTCTATAATCCCCAACTATAATTTTTCCTAATTTGTCAGCTTCTTTTTGTCGGTCCATATAGCGTGTGGTAATGGGTAAGCTTCAAACATAATGTGGCATTTTCGTCACTCCGATGGTAAAATCTTTGTTGCAGGGCATGAGCTGTATCTTTCCCGGCACGAACATGTACTCCAATACGTATCTATAAATCAGAGGCCGAATGTGCGGGTGTCTCTTTCATGAATTATCACCATTCACTCACGATCAAGCGGGTGAGACAGAGAGCTTGTCAGGAACTGTTTGATTTCAAGGAATCCAACCGTTATGATTATTTGATCTATAGAGACGCACCATGACACAAAAATATCTTTGAGAGCATAATCTACTAAACAGTTGAATGTGAGAATTAAAACCTCTCACTAGTAAACTATTTTCTCTTTTCTTAGGTGTTTGATTATAATTTTTTTATTATAAAAAATATAAACCTTATTAAAGTTGAAATAGGATCAAAATACTTTTAAAAATAATAGTAATTTATTTTATTTAAAAATATAATTTATTCAAAAATATTTGTTTAAATTACATACATAATTTTGTTTAAATTATATATATCTTCCTTCTATTTTTAAAATACACAAAAATTTCCTTTGAAACCAAAATTATTATACTCTTTAGTTCAATTTTAAATTTTTTGACTAAAATACCCTCCAGTTAACATTTTAAAAAAAATTAAATTTAAAATTAAGCTAAAATATAGAGTAACTTTTGTTTTAAGGAAAGTTTGTGCAATTTCACTAAAATTCAATGAGGCCTATATAATTTATTCAAAATATTTTAAAATTTTTATTTTAAAATTATTTTTTTGTGTTAAAAATTATAAATTTAATTTATCCTAAAGTCATAAATTTTACTACTTTTATATTAGTCAATTATATATTTAATATTTGGTATGTTATATAAATAATAGATATAAAAATATTTCAGTTCAAATAAAAATAATCACAATTCATTCTTTTGTTACATGAAAGGTTAGTATAATATATTTTTTTATTTCAATAAAAGTGAATGTAGATTTTTAAAATAGAAAACATGGCTCGGGTAATTTATACATCTGTTAAAAGAGAGAAAAGTGTAATATATATATATATATATATATATAATGAGTTTATTGATTTTTGATATTATATAACCAATTGATACATATTATATTTATTTGAAAAAGTTGTGTAGAGTTAAGAGTATTATTGAGAAACTGATCAATTGCCCCCAAATTAAGATATTGTTATATATGCAAAATGTTGATGGAGAATCTCGAGAAAGAGAATGAACGGGGTTGGGGAGAAACAAAAATGGTGGGGACAATAAGGCAATATCCCTTCTCCATCGAAAGCTCTGTCTTCGTCATCCAACATGATTCCATTGAATAGATAACACAATTCGCCTTTATACCTCCACTCACCACATCTCTCTCCACCCAAGAAAATTGCAGAAACACATCTTTTGTTCTCAAGCGTTTTTCCTTGAAAGGCTTAAATGCATGCATTTAGTTAACAAATACAGGATGAGGGAAATTCCTGCCAAATTTGATCAAAGTAAATGTCACGTATATAGTAACAAATGCATGTATGGTCAAAATCACCTTTAGTAAAAGGGTATTGTCATGGCTTTGCATATTCCTCTACGTATATATATATAAAGAAGACAAGAGAAAAAGATGAAAAAGAGTACATCATAGTCCACATCGAAGGTATATAGAATATATGTGCCCAAGTCCGCAATTATATGTATAAAAGTGAAGTATCTGTTCTCATCGGATGATTAACAACTATGTGAAAGTGATCTAATGTACCCTGTATCACTTACTTAGTGTATGATCTGTACATTAATTAACATCCATCGTTATCCATCTAGGTTCCTCTTGCATCACTTAGGTGAATGGTGAAGTACAATTATTTACAGAATATGTTATCAAGAGGGATTTTTAGGTGAACTTAACCCATTAAAAATGATAAATAAATTGAATATAAATTAAAAAAACTTAAGTATGGTTAATTAAAGATCAATCTTGACATGCGTCTCTGTATAACTTGCAGCATTCACCTGCCGTATAAACAAGTGGGACCCATTTATTTTGGAATAATTATTAACTTGTTATATAAGCCATTAATTTGAGCTTGAATTGAATGGCTAGAAATTTGAGTAAGAATCTTAAGTTACAATACTCGTATTTGTTCATATATAACTTGTTGAGTGATATTTCTAGCGTCTTTAAGTAATCGGTGCATCCATCCATTCCTTGAAAATGTACGATTTTCTTTTTTCATATTTTGTAGGATCAACAGATCAAAATTAATTTCCAGTGTTTGATAGCACATTATAAAAGGAAAAGTAACCTCCGCTTTCTTGATATAGAAGAAAAATTATATAATCAATATATTATATATTTCTACTACCAATTACACTGTTTATATAAATGGTGTAGTTCTATATCTTAGATTGTGTGCTATTATGATTTTTTCTCTCTTAAAATCCTTTTTGTATTTGAAAAAATTTGTCCAGGCTACCCCGTAGAGTTATACAAATTCTCAATTCAAGAATAAATTGACTCATATAAAAGTTTATTTATTTTTCAATATTAGAAGATATACTCTCTTTTTAAAAAGAATGTTTACACTAATTTACTATACAATCCCATGGATAAATTTACATATTGCCACCCCGTCTGTTTAGTTTTTATATTGAGGTACTCATAAAATAAAAAAAAAAGAAATGTTTTATAAACAATAAACATGGGTGGGTTTCATAAATGAAAGATGCTTGATGGGAAAGAAAGCTTAAGGAAGTGGAATAAATGATACTTCTCTGCCTTACAAGTCCAAGCTCGTGGTTTCCCGCTATAGGGTATAACTTGCTTTTGGAGAAGTTAGATAATATACTAAATTATTAGATCTAAGACATAAAAGGAATAAAAAAACAACTTTTGTGGCACATAGCGATCCAAGTAACATGCTTGCAAGTTAAATCATACCAAATGTACACTTTTTGCCTGATAAGAATAAATATATATATATATATATATGTATATGCATCGATGGAATATCGTTATCGTTCATGAAATGACAAAACGGTAGCCAGAGAAAAAACGAAAGACTACGTACGATGCATTCCTGCTTTGCGCTGGCTTGATCTTGGTTTTGTATCTTTATAATTTATATTTTTTTCGTTTTTTTTAGAGAAAAAGAGAGAAAAAGAAAGAGAATAAATATGACCTACTTTATAAGTTTCATACATCTTCTCTTCTTTTTTTAATAATTTTTTTAAATTAATAAAAGATTAACAAAAATAAATTGAGAGAAATCAAATCTCTAAGCTTGCCCATTTATATCTCATTTGGTACATAAAATTATTATTAGATATAAAAATAAAAAAAATATGAATAGAATAAAATAATTATTTTTGATATAATATAAAACAATAAAAATATTATTTTATTCATATATTTGATTAGATAAAAATAATATAAAAATCAAAACAAATGATGAAAAATTAATTTTTATATTTTTATTTAAAAATAATATTAAAATAAAAATATAATAGATATTATATAAATTAAATATAATAATTATATTTGATTGATTTATTTATAAAATAAAAATAAAGTTATTCTCCAATTTTGCAAATATTGAATAAGATTATTCAATAAATTTATTCCTCTACTTCTACGTTTTTTATCAAACGAGACATCGTATTTATGGTGACAGGAGACAGCTGAAGTTTGATTGGAATAGGATCCGACCATTTGCTTTATCTCTCAAATGATCATCGAGTTGATGCCCACAGTTTGCTTTATCTCTCAAATGACCATCGAGTTAGTGTAAAGTCTGGTACAAGATTCAATTCATGAAAGATAGCTACATCAAATCAAACTTGCAAGTATGTACGGTCGGGTACGTCATCGTTCAGTTATTATGACATATTCTAAGACTTCTGAAATTTTTATTTTTATTTTTTGGGTTTCACTCTTTTGTGGTAAGATAATGCAGTTTAAATCATACAGAGATCTATCTTGAACTCTTGAGTCTACCACGCAAAGATATTCAACGTATTTCGCTTACAGACTTGCGTTAGATTAGCATTGGTAATTGAATCAGATTGAAATTCCTGCACCAAGTGCAAATAAACCGAACATCATTTCTCATGCTCCACATTAAATAGGAAGGCACAATGAATTTGATGAACTTGTGGTCATTCACTGACTAGACACACTGTTAAGCCAATGATCAGCACATATTACATTCTCATCAGTAGGATCAACAAAAGAGAAACCCAATGCATCCCAGTAACTACCAAGAGAGGCACACAAAGCAATTGAACGTAACAAGCAGTGACTACAGATTTCTATGCGCCCCCCCCCCCCCAACCTCTTTTTTTTTTTTTCCTTTTTCTTTGCAAAAAATCATACCTCTTCTAACAATTTTGATAATTTTAATTCTTTATTTATCAATATTAGTAATGGGCTCGGGCTTTTTTTTCCAGACCCACTTGAATGTTTTCTTGAAGCCTGGGGCCTGGGCCTTCTCAACTATGTTTGAACTCAAAAAATCAAATTCAAAACATGATTCAGCATATTCCCATTCCCACGCGCTAAGAAAGCACGTAGCTTGCACATGCCCTCTGTTTGCTTGACACGTCATCAGTAACCTCTGGTTCGGGAGATAGTTTCTCGATGGCAACAAAGCCAAAACCATCAGGCCGCTCTGAAATGAGCAGCAAGTCCAGTGCCACACCAGGCCCCTCTCCGATGATCTTCTTCATTTAGGCTGGAATGATCCATCTTCATCCCTAAATCTCGCGAATAATCACGCCTAGATGCCCTAATTCCTTCCAAATTATGGCTGTAATTTATAGCTCATTTTAAGGAAATGAATCTTTCTCTGTCCTCTGCGACTTCTTCTTCCACGTTGTCTTCTTTGTCTTCATCGTCTTCGTCTTCAACGTCGTGGTTCTCGGGAATTGTTCGAGGCCGTTCCGATAGATCAGGCAGTGTCAAAATGGTAAATAGCTCCGCCGCCGCTGGCACGAGTGATGCCGCTGGTCCCGTTGTCCGCAAGAATCAGTTCCGAGGGGTTTTATTCAAGTACGGTCCAAATCCTATTCAGGTCCGTTCTTTTTTGCTTTGTTGATTTACATTTTGGGAAGTGAGGATTGAGAGTTCATACTTTGGATTTGATTTCAATTCCGCATGATTTATTCTTGGCACTCTAAATGTAGCGTTCTGCTCAATTTGGTCATCTCCGAGATCGCATTTAGTATTACTATTCACTTACGTTGAAATGTGCGTGAACTGTAATTACTGTTGATTGGTTTGCATCTACTTCTGCATTGTCTTCAAAATCTCTTATTTCCAACAGACAGAGACAATCTGCTGCATCAATTTCATTATGTAGTCACAGCGTCTGGGATTAATGGCACAATTAGAGAATATTTGGGCTTGTGGTTAGGCCTTCAGGCGACAAAGGCAACTTTTTAGAAGCATTGTCCAAATAGAATATAAAGTATCCTCTCGTCTATGGCTGCATTTTGGTTACTTCATGAAAGCAATAGAGGAAAGTAAAAACTCATGAATACAGGAAGCATCGTTTTTAGGTGCTGAACGATTGAATGCTTTCAACTCAACAATACTTCACATCAGGCACCATTCATAATATGAATATTGAGTATATTTAAAAGTGGAATGGAATATTTGCATTTTCTGCAGGATCAGACCTGTTGGAATTAATTGTTCAAGGATTCACATGTGCCTCATTGTCTCAAATGTTATTGTTTTGTTCATGAGGAAGTGCACTAGCAGTGTTTCTAACTTCTTCTATATATTCTTGCAATGTGGTGAATTTTTTTGTGAGGTCAAAGCATCGTGTAGTAAAGCTGGGGGCTTTGTTTGCATTAATTTTCATCATATGAAAGGTTTTTGCTCTTTATAATGAAGATATCGTTGCAGTTCATTGGTATAATGCTGGTAGTTTATATTTCACATGTTTGTATGTTCTTTGCCACGTATATTTGGATATTTGATTTTAAATAGGAGTTGTAGGTGTTTTCCCCCTTCCTTTTGAAGGGTGGTCTGTCTTACCAAATAGTTAATCTTAGGTCTGGAAGTGACGGTTTTGTTTGAACAACTTCAGAGGCTCCTACAGAAAGTTGAGGCATGATTTTCTTCTAGGAAAAAAAAAAAAATTCCTTGTCATTCCAGTTTATCTTCCCTTATGAACCATGTTATTCTGAATTTGAAATGGTTGACTGCTTTGTGATGATTTCTTTTATCTGCAGGTTGCATTTAAGACTGGTGACTACAAACAGCAAGTCATTTTTATTGGTGGATTGACTGATGGTTTTCTTGCCACAACGTATGTTAAATATTGTATAATTTCAACCAACCAATATATTTTCTTATCTTTCAGAGTTGGTCTGTATGAGGATGAGTTTATATCTTCTGTACCTTTTGACTGATAACCTCTATCAGTCAATTCATCCAACAACTAAATTTTGGCTACTTGCAATATATGTGAACCTCTGAAGAATATTCACCTGACATCCATTCTTCGTCTTCCTGCAGATACTTGGAACCTCTGGCAATTGCTTTGGACCGTGAGAAATGGTCACTAGTTCAATTTCTTATGTCATCTTCATATAGTGGATATGGCACCTCCAGCCTGCAACAAGTAAACAATTAGATCCTTATCTCCGATATAGGAGTAGTCTTGTGATATTCTAACAACAAATTCCAGTGAAAATGTTATTCTTATTTACAATTGTAGAAATTCAGGGTTTAATTTCTTTTGAACTTATTTTATTAGAGAAAAATAATATTACATTTATAAATGGTAAAAGAAAGAAGAGACTCTTACTTCAAATAAAAGACGTAACTTTGAAAATAAGAGAACTTTCTCCTAATTAAAATAAGATAATTCTATCATAATTAAAATATAAAATTTAAAGTAATCTTATCTTAATCAAAATAAAACATTTAAGTTAATCCTAAACACATAATACTATAATCCAAAACTAACTAAAAACAAATAAGCCTTAATTAAAATAAAAGCAAATAAAATAACTTAATTAAAATTAATGGTAATTTCCAACACTCTTCCCCAAGCTGGATATTCCAACTTGGAGCTTATCTTCTACCATTACCAATCTTCTTCTTTCACGGTATTTGGAGATTGTTTGAAAAATTTCTTCATTCTTGTCATTTTTTTTATTTTGATTTTGGGCATCTTTTCTTCAACCTTTTTGTACGATAGAAATCTTGGTTTTTGCTAATCATCAACATATGGTTTTTTATACTAATCACTAATGTATGAACTTTTTTTTTTTTTTAAATGGTGTGTGAAGGGCGGCTGGCTGCTGTATTTTGGGATTTGGCCGATTGGGGCCTTCTAAGGATAGTGATGGGGTGCGTGGTATCTCCTATGATGCTAGAATGGTGATTTCAAATTTTGGATGTTTCTATTGAAAAGAAGATGAAGGAAAAACTCCAAAACATTACATTTTTGTGTTTTTTGTTGGCTAAAGTTGGCTATGCTTTGTGTTGGCTGAACTTGGCTATTTAAAATAGGTTAGGCCTCTTGGGACTTTGATATCATGTAGAAATTCAAGGTTTAATTTTTTTAGATAGAAGCAACGTCACATTTATAGGTGATAAAAAAGAGAATAGACTTCTAGTCCAACGAAAAGACATAACTCCAAAAATAAGATAACTTGATCATAATTAAAATAGGATAATTTTATCCTAATTAAAATAGAAAACTTAAATTACATTTATTTTATTTAGAGTAAAACATTTAAGCTAATGCTAAATGCATAAAAACATCATCCAAAATTAACTAAAAACAAATAAGTCTTAATTAAAATAAAAATAAATAAAATAATTTAATTCAAATTAATGGGTAATTTCCAACAAGTATATTTATTATAAGCCTAAAATTCTGGTCTTAGTTTATATGCTTACCTTGAAATTATCATGGTGAAAAATATATTTAGAGTAAGTAAACCCCTATGTAATGCTACTAACATTCAGGTTAAGGTACACCTTTGACTCCAAAGTATGTTGCCCTTTTCTTTTGATACAGTATTCTTTGGCATGTGAAAGTATAGACTTGTGGTGTGTAATCTATAGAGAATGTTGGCTCATTTTTGGTAGAGGAATTTTTTATTAGCTCATTAAACAAACACCAGTCAGTATGTTTAATTTTTTAATTTTTAATCAAATATTCAAAGTATTTTATTCTACTGTTATTTTAGTGGCCATAACCTTAAGCAACATATATTCAGATGTACTGTTTTTGCTAAATACATTTAGCTAAGCTAGCAACTATAGTGTTTGGAAGTTGAGTTGAGTGGGTAAGGCCTAAACAATCAAAAGCCAGGTGGACTTTCATTTAAAAATAGTTAAGTAAATTGGTTGTGAATTGGCAAGTTGTTTAACACCATTTGAGTAGTGAGAAAAATTTAAAATTTATCCACTCAAATTCAGTCAAAAATATGCCATTTATGATAAAGTTGGTCCTGAATCCAGGCAGGACCTGACTCTCCAGATAATTAAAATCTTAAATACGATGATTGAAATTTTCCTTAGAATAGGTGATATCTTGGTTGTTTAAATAGCTTAAAGACAGCAGAATCAAAGTATTGCCCTACTGCCTGCTGTTAAGTTTGTCTATGTGGCATTTTTTGGCTGTTTGTTGATTATTAAGCAGTTTTATCTTCAACTTAACTACTTAAGATCATTGTGACATACCCAAGACAGCTGATTTTAAGGATGGTTGTGGTAGCAAGATTTTTGCTATCATACTTAGGTTGGTTGATTGTCTTATTGGAAGATATAAATAAATAATATAAATAATTGAAGTAATATCAGTCTTAACATCCGAAATTAGCCCAATGAAAAGGTGTAGGTAACTCAAACCTTTGCTTTCTTTCTTAGTGCCTTCCCTTTCTTGGCAGTGCCCAGGGTTACCATGATCTTTGTTAATCTTAGATGAATGGGAACTGAGATGTTTTTGCAATATTTTGCCATTCTTCAATTTTGGACCTTTATTATTGCTGCTGACCATTTTATACCTGGATTCTCAACTTTTAATGGCTATTTTTAACAGTACTGTATTGTGATTCTCAGGAGAGTTTAACTAGATAGTGCATTGTGTATATTTCCATCTTATTGATGAGATTGATGTCTTGATGCTTGAATTTTAAGATATCTTGTTGAATTCATGTTGAAGGATGCCAAGGAGCTGGATCAGCTGATAAATTATTTAATTAACAAAGAAGATTCTGAAGGTGTGGTACTGCTTGGGCATAGTACTGGCTGTCAGGTTATTTGTAATTACTTTTAAGTCCTGAGCCATACTTTACTCTCACTTTTTTAATTGCAACTACCATTTCGTGAGCAAGTGAAATGAACTTCTCTTATTTGGACATGTTATCTAGGATATTGTGCATTACATGCACACAAATGCAGCATGCTCCCGAGCAGTCCGTGCTGCCATCCTTCAGGTACTTGCTTGTTTATAATAGAACATATCCAAACTCTTGGTGAGCGTTGGGGTGTGCAGCTCTAGTACTGAAAGAATGACTCATTCATTCTTACACCATTCATATTTTTGGCTAAAATAATTTGTTTGGGACTCTAGGTGAGCATTGGGTTTGGTCTTTCATCTTGGAGCAGTTTCTTTTAATACTTTTTAAGGTTTTAATAAGAATAGGGAGGCCAAATTTCTGTGGCGGTGTGTCAATTTTGCTGTTTTCTGGTGTATTTGGATGGAGGGGGATGCCTACATCTTCAAAGCTGTATTTGGCGCCTTCATGAATTATGTGATAAGATTATGTTATGGCTATTTGGTGCTTTGCCCATGGTCTTTTAGGGGAGTTTCCATTTCTGATATGCAGAGAGATTGGTTAGCTTTGTTGCTTTGAGCTATCTTGACTCTTTGTTTTCTTTTAGCTTCTTTGCATTGGAAGATATCTTATCCTCCCCCTAGTTGTACTTTCTTTCTCTTCTCTAATGAATTTTCTTATTTTATAGGAAAAAAAGGTGTTATGTCTAGCAATTGCCTCTTTTCTCTCACTTGAACTTTTTTTGGTTATGCCAATAAAAATGATCAGGCTCCAGTTAGTGATAGGGAATATCAAGCTACTCTACCTGAGACAGCTTCTATGATTGACTTAGCTGCTAATATGATAAGAGAAGGGCGAGGTTCTGAGTTAATGCCAAGGGAAGCAGATCCTTCTTCACCAATAACTGCCTACAGGTGAGTTCACATTAATGTTGTAAGAACAGCACAAGTACCGAAATAAGCCTTGACATGAACTGATAGGATTGCTGATAAATTCCAAAGGAGCATAATTCAAAATATTTGTTGAAAATTACTGTATGTTTGTCAGTTACAAAAAATAGGTTGTTGCTTTTCAATTAGCAGTCCACTATGCTAGTCTAAGTATAGGCAAATTCTAACATAGAAAGGTCTCCTATTTCATAATTGAGTCCTTTTGTTTTCATTTAAGTTTATGAATTATTTGATAGTTGAAACAAATTTCCTTTTGTGACAAAGAATGCTTTTGATAGAGCTCACACTTTTCTCAGGTCTTCTTGTAAGTTACTATAGCCTTAAATTGTCTTTAATTTTATGCAAAAATATCCTAGGATTTTCTTCTTCAAACAAACTGAAAGTTTTGATTTTTATATGAACAGAAATAAAGTAATTGGGTTTGGGAACAGGGAAAGGCAGCCTTATCTCGTCTTAAGCAGGTGTATGGGTATGGGGATTCTGGGATAGGCATTAAGAATTTTACCTGCTTAGGTTCAGATGGGCATGGTAGTTTGGTGGAGCTATGGGGATGGGGACCTAGTTGTGTGGCCCACGGTCATCCCTGGTTATGGTTTTTTTTCCTTCTTTTCTCCATCCTCCTTCCTTCCCCCTCTTCCTCTCCTTGGTTGGTCATGTCATTTATATGACATGCTAATGCATAAGAAATATTCACTGTTGTGTAAAGTTAAGACATTGAATGGGTGCTGCAGAAAAGGTCATTGTCTTCTTAAGCTATTGCTTCCTTTATAAAGAATCAATACTTTTGCAGGTATCACTCCCTTTGTTCATATAATGGTGATGATGATTTGTTCAGTTCCGACCTTAGTGAGGATCAATTGAAAATGAGGCTTGGGCACATGTCTTGCACACATTGCCAGGTGAGCACGTCTCTCTGACACAATTTTTTGTTATCTTTTTGGCTTGGGTGCTTGGTTATTTAGATCCTAAAAGTATACATCATTGAGCTAAAATTTAACCTTGGCTGCAATTGAAGTTCTTCTTTCTTAATTCCCTCTAAATAGAAGGGATACAGCATTTTTCTTTTGAAATTTTAGTTGATGGATAAAGAAGGCATAGATAGAAGGCTAAAATGTTTTAACTATCAACTCATCAATTGCAGCCCTCTTTATTGGCCTGTATGGTACTGAGAAATAAGTATAGTTGATGTTGCCTTTGTAGTAAAAAGATGCTACCTTGAGTCATTATAATGTATGTCAGTGACTCAGTGCTAATAAAATAAAGGTAATTCTTGTCCTAATTTTGAGAGAGTGGGAGATTGAGAATTACTTGGTAAAGAGGAAGTTGATCTTTTTGGCATGCCACCGCGATTTGCAGGTTATATTTTCAATGGCTGATGAATATGTGCCAGATTATGTTGATAAGAAAGCACTGGTCGAGCGGTAAATACTTCAGTCCTATCTGGTGCTAGTATATTTATTGTCTCTCCATTCATGCAATAACCCCTGGATTTGAGGAAGGACAATACTGAGTTTGTAGTTGTAGTTTATCTCAAGCAGTGTGTCCTGTGCGTGGTTTTTTTTTTGGGGGGGGGGTGGATTAGAGGAATGAGTTGACGTATATGATTCCTGTCGATATGTTCATGCGGTGCATTATAAAACATGCAGATTATGTAGAGCGTTGGGAGGTGCTGAGAAAGCAGAGATTGAACATGGGAATCACTCCCTCTCTAACAGAGTTGAGGAGGCTGTCCAGACTATTATTGACTTCATAAAAAGAGAGGGACCAAAAGGCTGGGATGATCCGTGGAATTAATGTGTTTCTTACTCTTAATTTTCATTGACTTCTTCTTCTTTTTGTCATTGTTGTTTTGATTATTCTAGTCAATCCTTTTAATCTTTCATTTTCCTCCCATACAGCTGTTGTGTTCATCTTGGGACTTTTTTTTTTTGGTGGGTGCGTGGGTGGGGTTGTTTTCCGCCTTATATATTTTTTGATAATAGATGTCGATATTTTTTAGTTGTCTTGAAGAAAAATAGTGTGTCTGCCTTGGATCTACTTTTTTCTACAAAAGAAACTTATCTTCATCTTTCTTCTGGGGTATATTTGGTTGGATGTTATAAAGAAAAAGGAAATGTGAAAAATGAATAGGTAGATAAAAAATAATTTTTGTATCTTTCTTTTAAAAAGATAATTTATTAGTTAAAATAATAATTTGATAGATGAAATAATAATTATAAAAATATAACAAACATTGCACAAAATATATATAGAGATTAGGTTGACTTTGTTGCCAACCAAACATAGCCTCATTTTCTCCTTTCTTTCCTTTGTCAATCAATGCTTGATCACCATAGCAGTATCCAGGGTCCTTAGGATCATTTTACTTCTCACATTTTCTTCTTTCTTTCTTTCCTTCGGCATCTTATGATCAGCATAGCAGTTTCCAAGGTCCAAAATGATTGGTGTTGGCTGGTAATTTGATGCAGTTAATTACCGGTGACCATGCCATTTTCGTCTGACAATTTTTTTTTCTTCATAGTTTATATTATTTTTTATTATTAATTTAATATAAATTAAAGAAAGTAATGATAAATGACGGATTAATTATAAATAATAATGTATTAAAAGGAGTAAAAGTATATATAAATGAAAAAAAAAGCACTATCTTTCTAGTTTCTATGACACTATTGAATAAGAAAACAAACCTATGTAATCAAGCCATTTAACCCTTTCTTTTTCTTTTTTTTTTCTCTGGGTCTTGGCTAAGTTCTGTGTGTATTTCAATCTGATTATTTCGAGAGCCTTCGTATCCTCATCTCTCATTCTCACCCTCACTGCCGCCCCTTGCATCGCCAGCTGTTCCCACATGAATGAGTGTAATTGCATACCTTCGTGGCCCCACCACCAGTTCCCTGGGATGATGGTATAGTTTGTGTGCTCTGCATTTCTAGTAATGGATGCAATTTGCAAATTTATTTTTGTTCATTACTTTCACACTTGATATGACTATAACTGGGTTCAGTTGGGACCATACAAATAAGTGAAATTTATAGATTGAAATTGCGAAAATCATGGAGTAAAATCGTTGTGTTTTGTGGATGCAATTTTTAATCTTCTTCACGCGTGAATCTGTCTATCTACCATCTCGGTTGATGACTTGATGATCAAAGAGTTTAATGGGTTAGGTGGTATTGGTACAGTTTGAAATAAATGGGACGTAAAAAGAGACCCGTATGTATGGTCTGTTTGGGAAATACAATTATATAAGATCAAAGAGAATAAAAGGAACGAAATTGGAGAGGCAACGCATGTACGCATATATTGGTAAAAGCTGAAAAAACACATTTTCCAAATGGAGAACTAGTGACGGTCCCCCGGTTTGCTGAATTGCTTTATGTATGTTTTGGATTGCAAGGTTTCTTTGGCAATGTTGTTAGACTATTGTAGTGACTAATGATGCAATGTATGACCAAGAAATTAAGTATACCTCATTTACATGAATATATATGATGTCTGTCACGTGATGCAATGTGCTACTGCTAAGCAGTATTAGGCTCATCAGTAAGTTGTAATGATTCTTATATGATCTGATCATTGAAGTAAGCTAATCATTCAATTTTTGTCGCTCAAACATAGAAGAATGGAGAGAGTTCAACTATTCTGAAGTTTGGCATTTTATCTAATAATCCATTACTGTGAAAGATCCATTCTCAAAGCTCAAAGTAAAGCTATGAATGCTTGACACTTGAAATTAATAAGACGACGAAAACGAAGCAGAAAAGGAAGCCAGTTTCTTTCACTCACTCTGTCTGTCTAGCTGGCTCCTTGCGTTACAAGGGAACGAGTGGGGTAGGGAAATGGGTGGGACATACATGGATTGAGCTGTGAAGAGCTCAACTCGTTCGTGTTCAAATTATTTTTCAAAATTTTATACATCAAGTTTCTATCTTAATCAATCCTCGTGTCGGTGCGGTGCGGTGCTATAGCTTCCATTTCTATCACTTCCTTCACTCCTTACAATTCCTCTGGATAGTTTGGCATAATAACAATAAAAATAAAAATAAAAATAATTTTATTAATTAAAAAATAACTCATATTTTTATTTTAAAAACTAATAAAAAATGAATATTATTCACTAATGATCACAAAAACATAATAGATATTATTCAAAAAATTTTAATTTCGTTTTATTTTTTTAATTTGATACCAAATGTGTCCTTACTTCTACTTATCTGACTATTAAATATAGGAAAAAATTGTTTTCTATTAATATTTTTATTAAAATTTTAATTAAAATATGATACATATATTTTTAAATAATAGCACAATAAATATATAATTTTTTATCTACAAACAAATGTATATTTTTTAGTTAAATTATATATTTATCATATTATTATTAAAAGATATATATTTATTATATTTTAATTAAACAAATTTAATAATCAAAAGTATAAAAAAAGTACACCTGAGTTTGCTCCTTAAATAAACAGCCCAAATTTAATAATTATAAGTAATTTGAATTACTCAAAACTATGGTTAATAAATGTAATAATCCATAATGAAATTATGTTGAATGACTTAAATCCCACGTCCATCCGACTTTTACCAATCTGATAACCACGGTCCACAGAGGAAGGAAGGAGGGAAGAGAGGACTTTTAATTGAAAAACAAAAGGAAAAAGTCAAGACTAATCCCTATGGTTATAAACGAGGAAAAGGAAACAAAGGCTACGGCTGTAATCAAATCGCCGTTAGATTTGATGCCTATTTTTGGGTTTCAATCATTCACGCTTCTCCAATCTCCCGAGATTTTCCTCTCATAAAGTATTATTGAAAGGCCTTCCCTTCTTACAACAGCCCGAGTTTCGTGGCGAATGGCCCTGCAATCCTCTCCCTCTGCTTTTACCCACAAGTGTCACTCCCATTGATACGCACCACCAACGCCTAGTAAATACCTCCACATCAATTTCTTCTTCTTCTTCTTTTTTCCTTTCCCTATTCTTATTAAAGTATTCTGTTTGTTTTTCGAGAAAATCGACATTTGTGCTTTAGGTAGAGTTTTTTGAATTGTTGTCGGCAAAAGGTAGCGAGTTGAGTGTTTGGTTTTGTTTGTTGCGGTTCTGCGGCGGCGGTGGCGGTGGCGGTGGCGGTGGTCTTGGAAGTCTCCGATGGGGCTGATTACGCCGACGGACAATCAACGGTCATTATGGTTCAGTCAGATACGCCATTGGCCTTTTGGGTTGCTTCTGACGGCTTTGGTTTTAATTGGGATGGTCATGGTTTGGAGAATCGATGGCGCCATTGTTAAAAACTACATTGAAGCTCGAAGATTTCCTCGTTATATTATTCGTTCACCTAATCTCACCCCAACCCATAAAAATTTAACCTATATCTCCCCACACATTCCACCTAGTTCGAACCAAAACCATACAAATTCAACTCTGTCTGCACACGATGAACTAGTTTCTGTTAAGAATTCCACTTTGGTGTCTGAAAAAGTTGATAAGAACCCAATACAGAGTGTGGTTCAGAGAAGTTCTAGTTGGATTTCTTTCGAATTGGAACCCAACGTGACTTCAAATCTTCTAGCTCAATGGTTAGCTCCTGGAGGACAACCTTGTAGAGATTCTTACACTCTGCAAATTGCTATTCCTGGTTTGGATAATGGGAAAGTAGTAGAGCTATCAGCTGGGGATGTACATGAATTTACTTTCCAAGCATTGGATGATTCAGGAAAACCTCGTTGCTTAGGTGGGGATTACTTTGAAACTGATCTTTCAGGAGAATGGTGGAAGTCTCGGCCTTTGGTGAGAGATTTCGGTAATGGGTCTTACTCCATTTCGCTTCAAGTTCATCCGGATTTCGAAGGGGTGTACAATCTCACCATCATTCTACTTTACAGACACTTCGAAGGTCTTAAATTCACCCCTTGGAAATTTATATATGACCGAGTGCTTCGAAATATCCCAATCAGATTCTTCAAAAGCAGTGTTCATTTACCAGAATTACAGACTTGTAAAGCTTCTGACTTTACCAAGGATGTGTGGTGTGGAAGATGGACTAGGCATGGGAAAAACGATGATTGCAAAATAAGTAATGATGGTAGATTTCGATGCTTAGCACCAGAATTCCCTTGTAAAGCTCCATGGTGTGATGGTTCTTTGGGGATTCTGGAGAGTAATGGATGGGTGTACTCCACTCACTGTTCATTCAAAATGTTTTCAGCTGATTCTGCTTGGAATTGTTTGAAGAATCGGTGGATCTTCTTCTGGGGTGATTCAAATCATGTTGACACAACACGTAATATGCTTAATTTCATCTTAGATTTGCCTGAAGTACATGCTGTCCCTAGAAGATTTGACATGAACTTTTCAAACCCAAAAGGCCCATCTCAAACAGTTCGTATCACAAGCATCTTCAATGGGCATTGGAATGAAACACAGAACTATGAGGGTCTAAATTCTCTGAGAAACAAAGGGTTTCAAGATCTGCTCAAGAAATACTTCTCAGAACCCACAATTCCAAACACTATCATCATGAACTCTGGCTTGCATGATGGTGTTCATTGGTCTAATATCAGATCATTTTCTAGAGGAGCACAGTATGCAGCTTCATTCTGGAAAGATGTTAAGAACTCAATGAAGCAAAGAGGGTTGGCTTGGCCAAGAGTGTTTTACAGAACCACTGTGGCTACTGGTGGGTATGCAAGGTCACTAGCATATAATCCTAGCAAGATGGAGGTGTTCAATGGAGTATTCATAGAGAAGTTGAAGGAAGCTGGGGTTATTTCTGGGGTGATTGATAACTTTGATATGACATTCCCTTGGCATTTTGACAATCGTTGTAATGATGGAGTTCATTATGGAAGAGCTCCGTTGAAGATGAAGTGGCGAGATGGCCAAATTGGGCATCAATATTTTGTGGATCTAATGTTAGCTCATGTTCTGCTAAATGCAATGTGTGCAAGATAGGCATGCAATATCAGTTTAGAAGTGATGTTTAGAACAGAACTTTTATTCTTTGCCTACAAAGCATTATCAGTAATTTTTTGTTTCCTAAGGTTAGGTTTAGCATACTTTCTTGTTCATAGATATGTCAGAAATATACGAGGTTGCTCCACTTGTGGATTTCAGAGGGTTTTAACTCCCAGAAAACATGTTATTGTTGATAATCAAATAGCAGAATAGCAGAACATTCTATTAGCTCGAAGGGGCTATAAAAAATTAGCAAAATAACAGAACCTTGACCGTGCAGAATAGGAATAGGACGGAAAAAATAAAATAAACATGATAAATGGTTATCTGGATGTTGGTTCATTGTTGTAGTCTTGAGTTGGTTCTGAGTTCCTAAACACGGTCGAGAGCTCTGCAAACACCCTGACAATTACCAATGCCCCGACTAGCAGAGGGGACATAAAGAATGCCTTGGTCATTTCTCGCGCCGGTCATGTGGTCAGATCATGTTTTAGCGAGCAACTTGACTTGGGCCAGCTAGGCTGTATTGGACCAGATGGGTTAGGTTAGACTTCAAAACATATATTGGATTGTGAATAATAAATCACTAGATAGGGTCACCCTGCCTGAAATTTATTGAGGTTAAAGTTGTATTCTCACTCTTATATATATATATATATATATATATATATATATTTTGTGTCTAGATTAAAAAAAAAGTAAATTTCGATTTTAATAATTTTTTATTTCTTATATTTAAATATAATATTTTTCAAAGAATAAATGAGAACAAAAAGATTCAATTTGGACTAAATTAAAAAATTAAAATTAAAATTTTATTTTTCACCTTTCTTTTTATTTCATTTTTCTCAATTCAAATATAACACTTGAACGAAAGAAATTAAAGAAATATGGAAATATGAAAGATAAATATGGAAAAATGATGTAATTCGAATTTATATTAATATAAATAACATAAGATAATCTCTCTCTCTCTCTCTCTCTCTATATATATATATATTTGTATTAATTACAAATCAAATCGAGTTCAAGTTAAAATTTTTCCCGTTCAAACTGTTTTCAAGTTTTCACTTTTTTTAAATGCACTCAATTGATCAGATAGTCGAACAATACGACCTTATGAAAAATGCTGGAAGCAAATTTCTGATAAAAACAGAAAATCATATTTTCACTTTACCCAAAAAATAAAAAAATAAAAAGAAGGAAGGAATATAAAAGCCAATTTACAGTGGGAGGCCGGGAGCTCTTCAAAACCACAGCTCGAGTGCACCTCTCTTGCGAAATAAAAGAAGCGGGGACAGAGATGGAGTAAGCCTGTAAGAAGAGTTTGCACTTTGAAGGTCTCTGAATCGGATTGATGGACTAATAAGACGACGCCGCATTTGGTTGTCGATCAATTCAAATCAGGCGAATCTTGGGGGATTGAAGGCTCGCTTATATTCGAAGCAATCAGCATCTGACTGCGACGACGACGAGGTGTGTAGGCCTTGGCGTCGCAGGATAACCATGGCTGTCACCTGGACCTTTGCTCTCAAGATCACTCTTATGCTTCTTCTTCTTGGCGCTATTGTTGCAGCTTGTTTTACTCTCCCAATCGAAAAGGTTCTTTTTTTTTTGGGTGCCCATTCTCATTTTACCTTAAATTTCACTTCTGGATCGCTTAAATTTACTTTTTTCGATTCGCTATTCAGAAATGTTTCTTAGTTGGAAGGGGGTTGATGCATTTTCGTTGAATTGGTTCATGCCGTATACATGTGCTTAAAATAATTTCTTGATCACTCAATTTTTTTTGCGGGTTCCTTTTCTAGTGATTTTTTTTTTCTCAGTTGAAATAGAATTTAATATCTATCCGTGAAATTGGTTAATCCTCTGATGGCTGTGGTGCACGAGCTTGAAAGCTTTCTTTGGTCGTTTTTACTTCACATACAGGAATTACAGCCAACGGATTTAATGTATTATGAGTAATATGTTCAATGCCCTTTGATGGTCCCTGTTAATGCCAAAAGGGTCGGAAGGGAGACAATTTCACTAAATGCAATAAAGAAATAAAGTTTAAAATTTTCATTCAAATGGTTGATTCCTCATATTATAGTATAGTAATACAGTGTCTGCTATCTCATGATCTTCGTTAACATCGAAAAGATAAAATTTCTGTAATTCATTACATAGTCAAATCATTTTTCCAGATGAAAATTCCCGTTCTCTTAATATATGCGCGTAAACAGCAATGCTGCTTTTATATGTATATTAATTCTAGTATTCTTCATTGCAAGCATTGCCTTGGGATTTTCATCCCTGAAAAGTTGCTGAAGCATTCAGGCTATAGACAGTTTTTTAATCTTCTTACGTGTATTGCAGATGCTGAAGGACTTCTTAGTATGGGTCGATCATGACCTCGGGCCCTGGGGTCCCCTTGTCCTGTAAGTTAATTTTAATTTTTTATTCCTTTATTTCCACGTCATAAATATCTTTCTTGGATTCTTACAATGTCATAATTGTGAAACTTGTGTCAATGCGTCTAATCACTTTATTGTAAATTGCGATTTAGAAAGGTAATTCGTGAGTAGGAAATATTCTTGTCAGAACGAGCTTGGTCAAAAGTGTGTTTCTAAAGCTGATGCTTTGTCCTGGCTGTGAGAAATACTAACTAGTCTAACATCAATTCACATTTGAGGTGGTATTGAGAAAACCAAGGTACTTGATGTGTATCAAACAGACCAAACTAGCTTTATGAAGTGTAACTTATTTAATGTTTTATAATATTTTTGTTCAGAATATCAATGAGCATAAGTTTTCACCCAAGCCTGTGTTGAAAGCCTGCAAGAAATTAGGATCATATAGGGGTACATAAAGTTTAGCCATATGTAAGATCATCTGAGTAGGATATCAGTATCTTTCTGACAGCTAATGGAAGTCTGCAAGATTACAACTCTGCTACATGTTTGAAGTATCATTATTGGATTTTTATAAAGGCTGAGCAATCCTATGATCATGAGATCCCTATGTTATGTAAACACTTCAAGAAATTGATTATTTTTACTGATTAAAAAATTTAATATCTTTCATAGTCTGATAAATTTTTTGTTTATTCGGTGATTTTTCAGGGCTGTTGCTTACATACCTTTGACCGTCTTGGCAGTTCCAGCTTCTGTACTTACTGTAAGAATCATTGATACCCTAGCATTTATAGCAGACTTTAATAAATTGCTAGTGGAAAATTTTTGTATCCTCAAGTGCCTGCATGATAGTTGCATATAATGTTGCTTAGAGTTGTTCTTCAAAAGCATTGCTAGATATTTGTGATAATCACCCTTGGGTATTTGTAAATTTTTAAATTGAATCTACGGGGGGCCATCATTTTACCTATATAAATTCTACAAACTTAATGACATTGTCGCATTATGCCATTTTTAAGATTTTACCGCAGGTTTTGTTTGTTTATCTTATGTTTGATGTTACTGAATACTGACTCCTCATACCTCCATCACTTCTTAAATGATTCATTTGTAATTTCTGCTGTATGATATCACTTGTGTTGTGCTTTACAAACAGTCCATTCATGTGTTTCAGTATCTTTGTATGCTGGAGAAGCATTAGTTGATTACATAGTACTTCCCCAATGATTTTGGGGTGGTAGATTTAGGTTGAAGGTTGTCATTTTTCTTTTAACTCTAAACCTTGGAAAGTTGATGTCTGTCGTTCAAAAGGCAGAATGATGAGTAAGAATAATGTAAGATGGAGAAATTATATACCAAGCTGAGGAAATATAATGTGGTTGATTTATATTATTTTGTATTAACTGATTAGTCTACTTTCTTGCTCCCCCTTTGTAGTGCAACATGCTTGCACACGACAAAGATGGAAACTTGATACCTCATACCTTAGTGACTTAGTCTTTATATATGTAATTCACTTGTAAATTCTTTTTTAATAAAATAATTCATTAAGACAAAGTAGAGAGGTATAAAAAAGGAGGCTAAGAACTCGCTGCAACAATTACTATTATGAAGTTTGGTCCTAGCAGTCCTTCCCATTCACCAGTGGAGTCAGTAGACTATGTACAGTGTAAAGTATTCTAGTGATGGTTTATTCAAGCTTCCTTTTGGTGGATTTGTCTACATAGTTCTGCTCGTCAGAACTTTGTTCCTCTACAACCTTTACTGCGAGTGAGAATGGTCTGGGACTGGCTGCATATAACAAGGAAACAGACATGCATGTACATGCCTATGTTATGTCTGATTTGACGGACCTTTGTTAGCATTTGACCTGTTTGAACCTGATATTCTAATTTGCAGAATAAGTATTTAATTTTCTAGTCTTGGGGCTGATCTGTGTAATTCTATAAAAGTTGATTTTGTATCTTCTTGAAGTTAGCTTCAGGTTTTTATTCAACTTATTTATTATGCTGACATGGACTTCCATTTGAACCTGATATTCTAATTTAAAAATAAGCATTTTTGCTTTTCTGCCTTTAATCCTCTCCATGCTTCTCTCCTTTAAAGTACCTGGTGGGGAACAAAAGCAACACCATGTCATTTAATTTGATATACCATTTTCAGCTTGGTGGTGGTTATCTTTTTGGGCTTCCGGTGGGCTTTGTGGCTGACTCTGTTGGTGCAACTGTTGGTGCAGGAGCTGCATTTCTTCTTGGTAGAACAGTAAGTTTTTTGAAGTTTTACATTATTAAGTAGTTGAAACATAAACATCATCTTTGGACCACTACTTGCTACTCCATAATTAATTGATCGTTTTTCTATATTAGTACAGGATGCCCTTTCTTTCTTGCCTTTCTCCATATCATGATTCTTGTGATTTCCTTAGCCTTTCTATTGGGCTGCATTTTGGTCTATTTGTTTCTATATTGTGGTGTACACTTGTTTGTTACCTATGAGGTTATTGATTCACATCTTTGTCAATCTGTACAGATTGGGAAATCATTTGTTATTTCTAGGTTGAAGGATTATTCACAGTTTAGATCAGTGGCAATTGCAATTCAGCGATCTGGCTTTAAGGTTTGTATACTTCATATACTTAATACTTTTGAAATTGTTGTACATGTACTGTCTAATGTTCCCCTTCTTTTTACCTTGTTTGATTGTCTTCCTGGTTCTTGTTTTCAAACTATGAGCTCAGGGTGAAGTGAGTAGTTGTGTGTTTATTTTAAGATGCATGTAATTGTGATGTATAAAAGTAGTTTCATTTGATTGCCAGTTAAAAGATACAAGATAGCTACTGTCGGTAAAAAGTCACATTGGAATGTTGATTACTATTAATAAAGTTTAGTGGACCAGAAATCATCTTCCATATCTATGTCTCTTCTTCAGTGGTAGCAGCTCATTTGCAGTGGCATGATCTGCTTAGCTCTTTCCCGGTCCTCTGTGGTCAATGCACAAACTAGTATTCCTCAATTCATAGATCTTTATTACTCTGTTAATAATTGGTGGGACTATAAATGTACAACTAAGAAAGATCCACTTGGGGATTAACATCCATTTGAAGCACTGCATACTAACCTTTGTCATGTCCAATGTTTGGTTTTGGTATTAGACCGTATTCTAATGAGTAAGATATTGTGTGTTTACTCTTACTGTTTGCAAACTATAGTTCCTTGTTCCTCAATATGTGACCAATAACATGACAATTACTAATCGCTGCTTAAATATTATTCTGATAGGTCTTTGCTTATCACTGCTTTCATTGGTGTTGCTTTCTGTTATTTTTCAACTGAATATCTGATGTGTTTTGAATTTCTTTTCTGTCTTTACAGATTGTATTACTGCTTCGGCTTGTTCCATTACTACCATTTAGCATTTTAAATTACGTCCTGTCTGTGACTCCTGTTTCACTTGGGGAATACATGCTGGCTTCTTGGTTAGGAATGATGGTATCTTCTTTACCCTTGATCATTTAGTTATCGAGAACTTAGTCCGACAAAAACTCTGTTGTCATGCTGTACAATTTTCAAAATTGTGGAATGCCAATTAGATTTCTTATAGTTAGCTTCTGATGGCATATTGGACTCTTTTGAAAGCTATCAGAGTTGTTCCTTTTGATTGCCTGTTTTGCCACATTGAACCTGAAGCACCCTACGCCATTTATTACCTCAACATTGTCAATGAATATGCCTATAATTAAAATGATTTGTTAAAAAATTTGAAATATTTGAGGTCAATGGATATGGGAAAGAATGTGGTTCTTCTTTTGGTGGTTGTGGTCGGACATGAATACTCTAAAGTGAACTACAAAGGAAGTTTGGAGAGAGAAAGAGATGGAGAGGTGGTCTCCACTTACATGGGACCCACAGGGCAGAGGTGGGGCTCACCTCTCTCTCTCCAAAGTTCCTTTGAAGTTACTTCAGAAGATCTATTTCCGGTTGTAGTCTTTATGCTAATAGAGTGGTCTACAAATGCATTCCAACAGCAGTTAATTCTAATGATGTGTGTAGGCTAGCTGCTTATGTTGTTATAGCTTACTAGATCCTTTCCAGTTACAGTAGTTTGTTAACACCTCCAACGTTGTCACTGTTGCAGCCAATAACACTGGCACTTGTATATCTTGGAACAACTCTCAAAGATCTATCGGATGTAACACATGGTTGGAGTGAGTTTTCAAAGACCCGCTGGGTAAGAGATGCTATTTGTTTATTCCTTTTTGAATCATGAACCTTGTATGCCTGGGGGGTGCAATTTATTGACTTCCTTAATTGGATCAAATTGGTGTGCTTATCTCTTATTATTTTGAATAGATATAACAAATGTTTCCTTCTCTTGTGGATGCAGGTACTTATCATTTTGGGCCTTGCAATATCTGGTAAGTTAAATTGTTTTTACACTTCATGCAAAGTGATTTTTTTTTTGGGGGGGGGGGGGGGGGGAAGGGGAGGGGAGGGGAGAGGAGGTAAATGTTGTGTTTCCAGCAAGCTGATTTGACAGTCTCTCTTACTTAAAATATTGGATATGAAGGGCTCACCTAAATATTGGATATAAGTAGTTATTAAAAGACATAGTCACATGAAGAAGAGTGAATAGCTGTGAAAAAGCAAATTCCCCACCAAAAATATGATGCATGTCAATTATTTGTTAAAACGTTTAGCTAAATTGATGCATAGCTGTGATGTGCTTTTATTTTTAATATGACTGCAAAGGCAGCCAAGTAATTTTCATTTTAGGTGGAAATATCTAGTGCAGAAAGTTAATTCTATTAACAAAAAGTAAACGATATTTTTGCAATATGATATCAAATGTTAAGAGTTAGGTTGATATTTTCGAGACAAAAGAATATCAAGTGTAATTTGTAATTTAGTCAAATCTTAGAAGAGAAAAATGTGATTACTCTTTTATTTCAAGTGGCACAAGGAAGAAAGACTTACAAATTTTAAAGGCATGTTTGGGGAGGGGAAGAATGAAATTTTCTATGTCATAGCGCATCAACATTTAGAGTCTAGACATTGCGTTATTTACTCAGTTATTTTTTGTGGGTGCAGTGGTTCTGGTAATATGTGTTACTAGAGTTGCCAAGTCTGCTTTAGAAAAAGCGTTGGCTGAAAATGAAGATATAGAGGGCACTACTTCCTCTCCAGACTTACCAATTATTGCTGAACATACAGTAGATCTCAACCAGCCTCTCATAATCAAGATAGATGCTGCTCGAGACAATCATGAAAAGTAAAATATAGTTTCTGTAAATTATTTCCCCACTTTCAAAAGGCTATGCTTTTTAATTAATGCTTGAGCAGTAGCTGAGTGTTGATTTCTGTTTATATGTGTAGGGATATAATACAGTATCAATATAAGAAATTTAGTTCTTGATAGAATTAACACTATCAGATTGTTGAATATGTAAGCATTTGTCATAATGGCAGTAAATTTGATGTCTGAACCATTCCTGGTTCTTAGTTTTTTTTTTTAACACCCACAGATTCTAATTTTTACTATTGTTATAGTGTATCCAAAATTTCAATTTAGGGTTTCTATCAATTATCCAGTTCTAGATATTAACCTATTCCTACATATTGATAGCAATTATGGGCCTGTTTGATTTGATTCTGCAGAACAATTTTTCTGTTTTCAAGAACAAAAAAACAAAAAAACCTGTTTGATAATGTGTTTTTAATGAAGTGTTTTGTAAAACAAAAAAACAAAATTTTGTTTATAAAAATAAAAAACTCAGAACACTTTTTAAGTGTTCTGTCATTTTTGTTCTACAGAATCAGGTAAAAAACAGAAAATAATTACTTTTCAAAATAATGATTCAAACAGATTTTTTAATTTTTTTGCTCTCAAAAATTTGTTCTTGAAAATATATATTTTGAAAACATTAAAACAAAAACAATTTTAAACAGGCTTTATATTTCTCTGAATTAAAAAAAAAAACTCTATATTTATTGTGTATGCTTTGGCGTTAAAGCGAAGCCTAACCTATGCTTTGGTGTGGTGGTTAGCCGACCAGAATAATGAAGTATAAGCTTTTTAACATAATTATTCCTTTGTTTTTATTATTCGCTCAATTAAAATAGTATGTATTTTAATCTTTGAAAAATTCTTTTGATTAATCATTTGAACCATTTAATTTTTTTATTTTAATTAAAACAATCAAGTCTCATTAATTAGTTCAAAAAAATTAAGGTAAATATTTAATTCTTTCTTTTGAAAAAAAGCTTAGCTATTATCTTTTGATTATTATCGTAAATTGATTTGATTTTTTTCCCATAAATTGTTTTGATCAAATCATCAAAAGGACAAATTCATTTCAATTGATATTTGAAAAAAAAATTTAGAGAACAAAATAGACGGAATAAAAAAGAAATTATTGTCCAATGAAATTATAAGAAAATGGTCAATGCCTGGTTGTGGGGAGCAATATACCACTCAATACTCATACCTCCCATTTTCATTTGTCTCTTCAACTGCACACGCAAACCACTTTTTGCCTCTTCCATCATAAGCATTATAATTCTGATTCTTCAGCTTTCCCTTCTCAATATCTTCTCTCTCTTTCTCCCTGTTACTCCTCCTGTTGAAATGGGAATTTCTTCGAGTAGCGGAAGAAGAAGCAATTATTTTCATAACCCACATCTTCCATCGCCTTTCTATTACTCCTCAGAATCTCCTCCTCCACCACCACCGCCTCTGTCGTCGCCGCAAGGCTACTATTTTACCTCAACCGCGCCTTATACACTGCAAAGCAGTAGCTATGTGACTCCCCCTCCTCTGCCTCCACCTCCTCAAACCCATATCTTCTGCTACTCAAATGTATATAGCAATTGTTCCAATTATGCTAATTCTATGGTAGGTAGGTTTCAGTATCACCCTTATTATGTAAATCATGCTAGTGGGTGGCCTGCAATTTATCCTTCGGTTGGTCCTGTCGTCTCGCCACCGCCCTATGTTGATCATCGAACCGCGAAGAAGATCAGGAACGATGTGAACGTGCATAAAGATACGTTGCGGCTGGAGGTTGATGAGCACAACCCTGATCAGCACTTGGTTTCCTTCGTTTTCGATGCCTTACATGATGGGAGGTAACGGCTAAGGACTTCCTCTTACACATCACTTTATTTTGGAAGATTTAAATTAGTTTAACTGCTGATTTGCTACTGCATTTGTATGTGGATGGGGAGACTAGATATGTAATGGTTGATTATGATGAATTTTGCATTTGGGGATAATCGTAGTGTTGAGGGCCTGTGTTTCCATCCAAATGGTAGAAGTTTCTGCCGGAAGAAATGATTTTTCTAATTTTGACCTTAATGTTTTCATCGCCTAGGAAACCTTAGACCTGGAGGATACTCAATGCAGAAGTGGTCTGTTATTTATTATCAAGAAACTAATATCGACTAATGGAAAATTCTTCTTTTCGTTTCCTACACACACACACACAGATATATCAATGTAATTATACCCACTATCGAGACTTTTTCCACCTACAATGAAATGCAGAAATTTAAAAAAAGAGAATATTGCCACTTGGAGAATATGTCAATGAGTCTATATGTGAAAGCGAGGAAATTCAATATGTTTGTAAATCATTTAAGAGTTGGGACAATATGCAAACTGTCTAGCTACTCCATCTATGCCTTTAATGCTTATCTTTAATCATGAAATCATTGTCAATATATCTGTCCTGCAGATTGCTGAAAAATATGGTATTGTATTGGGAGGGATCAATTGTACCCATTTAAAGTATTTAAATCTAACTTATCAAAGGATTGTTTAGCACAAGTGTTAAATTAAGAACTTTAAACATGCCAGTCATTCAAGTGAATTTGAACTTGATAAAGTAACTTTGATCTGCATGATGTTTATGGAATAAACCTATATGCATGTATTAATACAGAAATATTTCATTAGCTGAATAAAGAGTCTTTAAAAAATTGGGGAGTGGCCTAAAGCTATCTGTAACTACCGCCTATTTCATAGGCTAGCGTTTGTTTCTTAAAATTCTTTACATGTTGTAATTTTTTTTATATCCTCCTGTATTTTGTTTTGCAAATGAATTTGCATTTTATTTGAGTCTACCAAAATTAACTTGTGCACTTGCAAAAGGAGAGTTGGTAAAAAAGGGCCTGGGCTCCCCTTTCTGTATAATATTGATACTTGCACTTTTGTGCCAGAAAAGAGATGCCAAGGCAGTGCTAATTTCTTTTCTGATTTCAAAGAGCTACAATGGGATGTGGCTTCTGCCAGAGTCAGGATGTTTCCCCCCCAATTTTGCTTACAAGTTACAACTTCTTAGTGGTTATCTTGTTGCGAGCTGAGTAAAGCAAGCAAATGCAAACTATCTGAACTTGGATTGAGCGTGAATTAATTCCTCCAAAAGTAAATGGTGTGTTAATAATAGTTTAATTTATTTTCTGGGCTTGAGGGAGAATGTAATCTCAGGTGTTTGATAAATTTATTCTATTAATAAAATTTTTTGAATTGCTATAGTGGAATATTTTTGCATGTCTAACATTAGTACTCCTTGTATTTCTAATTGACAGCATTACTATATTCTACTTTGCAAAGGAAGAGGAAAAATGTAGGATAGCACCACTGTTTCCCAATGTATTTGAGCCAATCAGAGTTCCCTTTCAGAAAGGAGTTGGCCGGAAATTTTGTCAGCCCTCAGGAACAGGCATTGACATAGGGCTTTTTGAGTTGGATGATCTCTCGAAAATCTCACTTGGAGAAGATGTCTTCCCCCTTGTAATATGTGCTGAAACTTGTTTGATAACTTCTTCAGCAGATGAAAATCTTGGTGATTCTGTGCTAGATGTATCTCCTCACATACAGATTACTCAAGCCATTATAGAGAAAGGCACTGGTGGTGGTCCTTTCCAGGTAAAAGTAGACAGGCAGATTCTGTGGACTGACGGTGTTCGCTACGAGTTAAGAGAGTTATATGGAATAGGAGGCTCAGCAGCGGCAGGTTTTGATGACAATGATCCTGGGAAGGAGTGCGTAATATGCATGACCGAACCAAAAGACACTGCTGTCTTACCTTGTCGACACATGGTAAGATTTCATATCAAATCTACTTATGTAGAGGGTTATTTTATTTTATTTTATTTTTTTGGGTCAGGTAGAGGATTGATATTTAATTGTCAAGGAACAAGTGCATTTTAATTTTTAAGGTCTCAGCACTTGTATTGGATGAGGTGTGCTGATATAGGATGATGGTTGGCTCATAACTCTGCATAATGAACAGTTATTTGTAGGAGTTGCACTATATCTGTAGAAGAGGGAAATTGGTTGCTTGATGATCCTTGTGTAACCTAGATTTTTCTTTAAGACACTTGTGTGATCTTCCTTTTTATATGGTTTCAAAGCTGTCAGCTATTTGCATGTTTTCTGATCATGTATGTACTATTAAGAATGATAGAACAGAATATCATGTGTCAAGTCAGCATTAAAAAATACCATGGAAGAAGGGAATTTCTTGTACCTTTCTTTCTTCCTGGCTTGCAGGGGAATATATATCCTTAAAGACATCTGTTATTTTACATCATTGAGCTAGGGATGATATATATACATATATATATTGCATTGATTTCATTTTCTATGATTATTCTCATATTATAATACATCTGTTGTGTTTTCCAGTGTATGTGCAGTGAGTGTGCACAAGCTTTGTGGCTTCAATCAAACAAATGCCCAATATGTCGCCAATCTATCGAGGAACTTATAGAGATCAAGATAAACAATAATGATTATTGGGATCTTTTCTCTAGATGCTAAGTTGAATTGCATGGTGTTATCATCAAATTCCTCCTTTTTCCCTTTCGTTCTCGTGTCTGCAGTCAGATGATGTATAGCAATTCCATTTTGTATATTGAGTTAATGGTCTTTTGTTTATAGTTCTTATGTAATGTATTAAACTGGGAAATTAAACACGGTTTTCTGTACAGATGATTTTTCCCCCCCTTCGCTTTGTCTGAGTGATTTTGACAGAAGGTGGATTTTCTAGTGTTTGCAGAACAAGGTACGTAAAAACACCTGGTTTGATTGCTCGAAAACCTCCTCTGTATGTATCAGGGGTGTAAAATTCCTCCCTTAAAGAATTGATTACGTTTGAATGTTTTCAAGGTTCAATCATACTATTTTACAAAGTGGTCAACATCATTGCTTTGCCTTTATGCTTCCTAAACATTTGGGGTTACGAATTTTGAAGTTGTGAACCCAGTTGTTGGTTTATTCTCATCAATGTGACATAAGGAGTATAAAGAAAAAGACAAGATTCCAGTTGTTGGGGGTTGATTCCTTTTTCGGTTACAGCAAGAAAGAAGCCGGGGCTAATATTGCCATACAAGTTAGCATTTCCGTTGGACAAGTCCAGAATCTTCAAAGCTTGTACAGGACAGAGGCTGCTAACTTTTTGAGCACTTGTATACAAAAAAAAGATTCTTAGGGAAACTCAATTCAAAATATAAATAGATTAAGTTAATTATGAATAAATTTATAACCGTGTTGGAGATATACTTAATTGGAATGGAAACATGTAGATGTGTTGGAAATAGGCAAGATTATGGGTGTAAATTTGCTGAACCAACCTCAACACACTCAAACTTGCTTGTTAAATAAACAAGCTGCTCAAATTCAGCTCACAAAATTAAATGAGTTCTAAAATGATATCAAGCTTAGCCTTATTTGTTAAATGAGACCTCAAATTGGACTTGTATAAGGTCATTGAAAATTATACATAAATAAATTAGGAGTCTAATGAGTTAAATGAATTTTTATTATATTTAAAAAATATTTATAATATATATAACTATGTATAATATTTGAATATTTATATTATTTTGTTTTAAAATGAATTGTTCATGAGTTAAATGAATTTTATATTATATTCAAACCGACTAGTTTAATAAATTAACCAAGCTTTACTGGAAATATTCACAAATAGCCTGATTCATTTACCGTAGAGATTACTTCACCTATTCCCCAATAACAAAAGTTATAAGTCTACCCATTTGGGCTTTGCCAGAGTGCATTTTTTTCTTGTCTATTTCAATAGGACGAGTAACGTCAAATATATTTCCCCTTTTATCATACCCTAAGTATTCAATTGCTGGAAAATTTAATTTGTATTATGTTCAAACACTGTGAAACTATAACTGAAGATTAGCCATGGACAAGTTTTTTAATGAAGAAAACCACACTTATAGTCTCCCCTCACTCGAGGAACTAATATCCAACCATAGATGAGAGAAGCAAAGGAGCAAAATCAAATTTCAAATTAAGAAATATGCCATTGTCAAATCATGTCACATTAAAATGAAATCTCTATATTCTTAAATCCTATTTAATAAATGCTGAGTTCGTCATGGATTAACTCAACACAAAGACACTACTCGTGACTATTGTTGTAAATAAGAAATAAATTTAAGAAAACTGTGACACTTTCCAAAGAAAAAGTACAGAGAGAATGGGCTGAATTATTGCAAAGAACCTTGTTCTGCAGGGAGAATAGAGTGATCCGCTTGTCACCTGAAGCTAACTTTCAGTTCTTATTTTAATTTTCAAAGCTCCCCAAGTATATCTACAGCAGCATGATCTAGCCTTTGGATTTCTATTGTATTTATCTCTTCAGATATTCATCCTTTAACCATGTACATTTATAATTATCTCATATTTCTGGAAGTTACTTTCTATTCTTGTATAAAATACGACTTGGATTAAAGTTTGTTATATCTTTGCTATTAGATTTTATAATGAATACATGATATTTAAAAAGAAAAGTTAAAAGATTCAGTTGTTAAAAAAACAAAATCATTTATGATGTGGTGTATGGTAACTTGTCCATTCTACTGCATATAGTGTTCTCATTTTGTCCATTCTACTGCATATAGTGTTCTCATTTTTGTTCTGTTATAGAAATCAATTTTTCTTGAGCTAAGACAAAGATTCAATGTCACTGGACTTGTTCATAAAGAAAGCAAAAAATGGAAGGCAAAAGAAAAATAGAACTTTTATGTGATTCTGCCTGCAAGATGAAACTTGTGTCAGAGAAGAGACATTGTTAATGTAAGAGCTTTTTCTTTGGAAATCACACAGCTATTAATTCTCGCTGGATACAAAAGTGTAATATGATGATTGAGTTCTTCTTGGCGTGCCTTTCTTTTTGGCCCTGTAAAAAAGTAAGAAGTTAAAAACTGAAAAACTGGGCAAGGCACCCATTCCATTTCAAGTTAATCAACCTCCATACACGTTTCAAGACACCGTCTCAGTATACACATTTTTATATCTTTTAGAAAGTAATCAGGTCAAGACCTCAGAAAATGCCCGAATATACAAAAGAAAGGCATTTAGATATTCATCTGTGCTTTAATTGCAGATTGTCTTTAGCATTGGCTTCTTTATAAATGTTTAGCTGTTCGGTATGAATTTATAATAAAGTGATTAATCTCAACCAAGCAAGAATCAAAACTTTCCCTTGTAGTCAAATCTTCTCAACATCTGTACTCCATTATTGATTTCCCAAACCATGCTAAAATCTATAGCTATAAAAAAGGAAGGAATGCAGAGACCATGTGTGAGACTGAGCTCTTGTTGGTGAACCTCAATAAATATAGTGTCCTCCAATTCAATGTGCAATATTATTCTCTATTATTCAATCGCTTTCCAAACACCATGTGGTTGCTCATGTGAAGCCTTCAACATAAATGGCATTGGCTTTGCATAGCTGCCCTAGTCATTCCCTGATAGAAAATTGGTGACAAAATCTGTAAAATCGTATCCCAAATATAGATCCCCCAATTCAAGTCTCAAAATAACCCAATCATTTCTTCACTTTGTGTAAAACCCAAGTTATTGCTAGTCACATTCATATCAAAAGTACTTCTTTTTCTTTGTGGGTCTGGTAATTTTTGAAGTCACAAATCCTCAATATTAGAACCAACATACCCATCAAACTAGAGTTGAAGATCTAGTTCATTTTCATCTGGGTCTCACGACAAAAGGTACGTCCCCTATATAATAAAATTAATCCTAATGTCCCTTTCTTTAGACTAAGGGCAAGGAAAACCAAGCTGCTAATAGTTCCTCGGTCACCATTGAAGTAGGCTTTGAGGGGTAAAGTGAGATATTCAAAGAGATAAAAAGAGCAGAAAAGGGGAAGGTTTAGGCTTTTAAGAAGGGGCAACAATAATTTTGCTAGGAAAAGAAGGGCCCCAAAGTCCAAACTGTAAGTTAAAAAAACACAAAAGACGAAAGTTAATTATTTGAGCATTTATTATTAAGTTTTTAATAAAAATATAATATGTCGGAAAAAAATTGATAAACCAATCATGTAAAGTTAAATTATAAAAGAAAAAAAAATATTATACTTTTATTGAAAAATCCAATAACAAAAGCTTGACGATAATTCTTCAGTGTCCAAAGAGCTAGTTTTTGGTTGCTCTCTTTTATGGAAGGGACCCTCCACTGGTTAACTTGAATAGCAATTTAGATTGTTTATATAAAGTTAGATAGTCTAAATTTTTTTTATTTTTTTATTTTAAAATATATATTTAAATTTTAAAATAAATAAAATATAAAATAAAAATAATATTTTAACTTTCATTCGACAGAAATTTTTGTTTAGTAAAAATTGAAAAACTATCTTTATGTTACGTTTTTTTTTAAGTAAAAAAAATAAATAACTAAAATTAAAATCTAAATCATTTAACTTTATATGAATAATTCAAATTACCACTCAAACGAACGAGCACAGCCCATATGCCTCATTTACCCAATTGCTATTGAAGTATGGCAAGCACGAATTTATCAAATGAAACTTTATTATTATTAGTCGTAAAACACGACCTATGGGGCTATTTTTGCTTTTGTGAAAGATCATAAATTGTGACCACCCAGCAGCAACCTCACTGTTCAATTCACATTGATAAGTTAGGCACGAACGCAAGGAAAAAGAAAGCCTCCATAATTTCTGGCAATTCCACAGAATTCTATAGGTGGCGGTTTCTGCTTTTTATGTCAAAAGATATTTAATTAATCAACCTTGCAACATTATGGAATTAATTTTCCCCCGTATGGAACAACATACTTAACTGGCTTCCATTAGGCTTGGACCACCCTTTTATATGAAAGTGGCAAATCTCATTTTCCACAGAACATTTCCATCATTTGCACGTTGATCACAAATATCTATAAATTTTTTGTCATTTTGTGGAGCTCGATATATATTTTGAATTTTAAATTTTCAGTTTAACAAACACAAACTATACTGATTATGCAAGTGTCTTACGATAATAAGAGTGTTAAAAAAAGGCGAATTAATTTAAAGCTAGCTAAATAGTAAGTGGTTAGTTAGTCACTAGTCGCAACCATGACTTGAGGTTGAAGGGTTGTTTGGCAAAACTCAAAAATCAACGTACGTACATCGAGAAGAGGAAAGTTGATGTTGAGTATTGACCAATATCTCTGAAAGTACTTTTTTTAATGGTACGTAATTATACCTTCCAAATATAGAATTCAATTTCTTGTTTGTTCGGTATTCAAGGGTATAATCAATATCTCCTAAGTTCCAAAAGCTAATTGAAAACCAAATAAATTGATCATAGATACTCAAAATCTTGCCAGAATAATAAAACCTTTCATCCGTACTATGTGTGGGATATGTCGACAATTCCAAAATATTCGCTGGTACCAAAAACCATGTTTGGATGGCAATTTTTTTTTAAAAAAGGAAAATAACAAGTTGTTTTAATAATGTTATCGGGAATGATCAAGATCTTCGGTAAATAATTTAGCAAACGCTGTACTGGGGATGATGGACAGATGAGCCATTAGAGTATGAATTTGTTTATTATAAAATATAATATGTTATCAATTTTATTGAATTTATAATAATAATAATAATAACAATTATTATTATTATTATCATAGTTATAGAATCAAGTTGGTTTTATGTAATTGATAATTATAGTTATAATAATTATGCTTAAGCACAATCCAAATGGCAAGATTGAGAATATAAATATGTTAAGAGACTGAATTCTTTCATGTATATTATAATTCAAAAAAATTAAAGATAAAGTTAATGGATTTCTACCAACGTTGACATAACTCTTTTATTTAAAAAAAAAGGTTATAACTACTTGTGTTGTAAAGTATTGAAAAACAATAAATTATAAAGATGGGATTTTTTAGAGTTTTTATTATAAAAGTTAGGTAAAGTTTGGACAAAGAAAAGAGAAAATAAGAAGTGAAAGAGAAAAAAAAAAGAAAATAAATCTTTTACAAATTTTTATTATTTGTATTATTTTTTTAATTTTATAAGAACTTTATCATAAAAAAATTTTAGAGTATGCTTATCACAAAATAATAAAAAATAGATCCATCTTTCTAAAACAACCTTCCTTGATTCTAATTGCAAACTAATCTTTGAGCGTGCGCTTTAAATACATTTGCTTTCTCTATCAAACCAACGGTAAATGCATATTAAAAGTGAATAAAATTAATGAATGTACGCCTCATTAATTTAAGTTTATGTTGATTATACATTTATTGATAATTAATAGAGATTAATTGGGTTTAATGGAGGGAGGGAGACAGTGCATCTCCTACTCTCATTTCGGGTTTTGTAGCCTTTTGATTATTGGAAGACCCCAAAATTATTTTTGATTTGACGTGCATAGTAATTTTTGTACTCATCGAAGTACTTTGAGCAACGTATTTACTTGAAAATTATATGCATCACAAAAGCTTGAACTAACACGCTGTTTGTTATATAAAAAAAATTAGGAATAAAATTACAAATAAAAATTTATATTAAAAAATGACTGTAATATATTTATATTAAATAATAATATTAAATAATAATTATAATGATATAATAAATTCATTATTCTTCTATTCTTTCAAATGTCCAAACAAACAAATTTTTTTTAAAGGAAAGGACTTGTTATGAAATATTAATGTAATAGCTAGCTTAATCCAAGAATAGAAGAGCTTTTATTGGCCTTAATAATAATAAAAATATATTTTATCGTTTTGGATAAGAGAAGGTCTTACACTCAAGTTTATTATTATTCACTTTGGGACCAATTTTTCTATTTTGGGTTTACTGAACTAAATTAAGAAATGGCTGGATGTGATTGTAAACTGTGGTATAATATAGATCGGTGGCCCCAAATAAATGGTATTATTTAATGTTTACAACTTTATTAAAAATATTATACATAAATGCCCCTTCATTATTATAGTTAACAGAGTTCAATCATCGGTGTTATTACCTAGTGGAATTTACCATCTTGCCCTTAGACGGTGAAACTTTGAAGGTGAACCAGGAAAGGTAGATTCTTAGCCAAGCCGAAAGACCCACATGGACAATTACAAAGTGTTTCGGATGAGATGAACCATGGCTACACTGAATAACAATAAATAAAGGCATAAAAGATGGAGTGAACGCTTGTTTGTTTGAGCACCATTCTCATTCAATCTACTCTTGTGCTTTCCTCTCTCTCTCTCTCACCCCGAAATGCAGGATTCAGATGCAGCCAGAGAGATGTATGATGCTTTAGTGGTAGTGTCCACCCACCGTATTTCGAACCACATTTCTTTCTCTCTCTCTGTCTCTCTCCAAGTTTGAGCCTTTGTGTTGGGCCTTACTCACTTTCTTTTTCTCTCTCTGCTCGAGCACCTACAATCCTCCATTTCTTTGTTCTGTCATTTGCTCTGTGTTTGGTTCGAAAAGCTCTCTAGACGGAATACCAAAAGAAGTAGAGACTCTATAGCTTCTTGTGAGTTGTCCTCTCTGACTTCTGCTCTCTCTGTTTCTCAGATCTATTGGCCCCCTTTCTGTCTCTTCCCTCATTGTGACATCCTTTGCCTCCATTGGGTCCTAAGAGATGAGTAAAGAGGAGATATTGAAGATACAGGTACTCTATCACTCTCACCGCCCATTGTCACCAGCTGTTTTTCTTCAAGGCCTCTCTGCTTTATCATTTTTGAAGCTTTTGTTCCATTAGCTATTTTATTCTTTAATTGATAATGAAATTTCTCTTTACTCTATGTTGGATTTTGGGATTGCTGGTGCATGCAGAGATGTGTTCTTAAAGTGAACATACACTGTGATGGGTGTAAGCACAAAGTGAAGAAAATCTTGCAGAAAATCGATGGTATATCCAGTAATCTCTGTTCATTTACATTTGCTCTTAAAAAGATTTTGTTTTTGTTTCTTTCTATTTTGCTACCCGTATCTTGAAAATCCATGGTCTGTTTTCCTGATTTAATGTTCCATTCTACAGGGGTATTTACCATAGAGATAGATTCAGAACAAGGGAAGGTGACTGTCTCAGGAAATGTAGACCCAAATGTTCTTATCAAGAAGCTTTCGAAATCAGGGAAACATGCAGAGCTCTGGGGTGCCTCCAAAGCAAGCAATAATAACAAGAACAACAATCCGAATCACCTTGCCAACCAGATGAAGAACATGCAAATCGACAATGGAGGAAAAGGTGGTGGTGGTGGTGGTGGAGGAAATAACAAAGGGCAGCAAAAAGGAGGAGGAAACACCCAACCCAAGGGTGGACAGCAAGCACCGAATCCCCAACAGCAGCAACAGCAGCAACAACTTCAGCAGCAGTTACAGCAGCTGCAGCAATTTCAGCAGCTGAAGGGGATTCAAGATCTGAAGCTTCCTCAATTTAAGGACATGAAACTTCCCATCCAGCAGAACCCAAATCAGAAAGCAGTTAAGTTCAATTTGCCTGAGGATGATGATCTGACCGATGATGAATTTGACGACGAGTTTGATGATGAAGATTACGATGACGAGTACGACGATGAAATGGACGACCCTCAGCTTCCTCTGCACAAGATGAAGCAGCCGCACCCTATGGGCAATGGTGCTCACATGATGATGAACGGTATGATGAATGGGAATCATCAGCAGCTCATGAATGCTCTAAAAAATGGAAATGCGGGAGGCAACGGGAAAAAAGGCGGCGGCGGGGCCGGTGGAGGAGCTGCGCCGATTCAAATACAAGGCATGGGTGGTGGAAATGACGGGAAAAATGGCAATGGAGGAAAGAAAGGCGGGGGCGGTGGCGGCGGAGGAGGTAACAATCAGAATCACGGTGGAGGTAACAAGAATAACGGTGGCAAAAACGGAGGAGGAATGCCGGAGGGTAAAAATGGGAACAACGGTAACAAGAATGGTGGCGGTGGCGGTGGCGGTGGCGGCAACAACGGAAATAACAACGGGAATGGGGGCAAAAAGGGAAATCCAATGGGTGAAGGTGTTCAAGCTATGAACATGATGGGTGGTCATCATCCCGGTATGGGTGGGGTTAATCTTGGCCCTATGGGTAATATGAGCATGCCCATGGGCCCAATGGGCAACATTCCAGCCGTTCAAGGCCTCCCAGCAGCGGCCATGAACGGCGGTGCGGGCGGCGGCGTCGGAGGATACTTCCAAGGTGCTGGTCCAGAAGCGATGCCGGGAAATCCCTACCACCAGCAACAGCAACAGCAACAACAACAGTACTTGGCGGCGATGATGAACCAGAGAGCAATGGGAATGGGGAACGAGAGATTCCAGCCGATGATGTACGCGAGGCCACCACCTTCCGTCAATTACATGTATCCTCAATATCCATATCCATATCCTCCGCCAGATCCCTACACCCACTTTTTCAGCGACGAAAATACTTCAAGCTGCAGTGTTATGTAAAACTTCCGTCACGGTGGTGGTGGTGGTGGTGGTGGTTGTTCAGTTATTACTAGGCCTGCAAGTCTCAGATGCAAAAATATATTATACAATGAAAACGGGTTTAATTTTAGTTTTGGCTTTTCACCTCTTTTTTTTTTTTAAATTTGATTTTCCCGTTTAATCCTAAGTTAGGGCTTTAAATTACTACCATAGGCGAAGTAAGTTATAGATAATATATTAAAAAAAGTTTTGAGGGGAGGGATGAGAAGTCATGTAACTGTGATGGTCGTGGTGTATGTGTTTATATATGTTGGAAGCAGAAATAAACTTTTTCAAAGGAGAAAAAGAGAGAAGGAAAAAAAACCCTTCTCTCTTGCTCGTTTCTCTCCACTCTGTGCGTAAATAATCATTATTTTGTGGCACGCATAACAATATGACCTGGTACCATTAAAGAAATACTGATGTGCATAGCTCCTCACGTTTCAATGTGAGGGAAATCATGGTTGTTTGTGAGGTGGGTGGGGTGCACACCGAATTGGGGGTTCAGTCCTCAAACAGTGATCTTTGCTCTTGTGAGCTGTGAGTGGAGTGTGGGTCCTTGTCACCAAAACGACGTTTGGTCTGGCATTATATCAAATGATACGTGTAATTTAAGAGCTTGGAACCTAGAAAAAATTATTATTTAATGATATTTATTTTAATAAATATTATTTTAAAATAAAAATAAAAAATTGTTTTTTATTTTTAAATTATTTTTTATATTTTTATTTTTTTCTTTAATTTTTTACATATTAAACAAATTTTAAAAATAAAAAATAAAAAATAAAAAATAAAAAAATCTCAAGAGTAAAAAATGATTTTTTATTTTTATTTTAAAATAAATATTTATTCAGATATATATTATTAAATAATAATTATATAAGTATAACAAATGTTTTATAATTTTTTTTTTTTTTCATTTCAACTACCTCCTACTACCAGTTTTGATTTTCCTTTACATTTATTTTACTTTCAAGAGTGTTAATTTTCTTTTATTTTAATAAAGCAAATTTATATGAGATTTTTTTAGAGTTTGTTGGATAAATAAAATAAATAATTTTGGGAATAGAAATAATTTTTATATTTTTATTTACAGAAAGTAATACAAACAAAATAAAAATTGTTAAAAACAATTATTAAAATATAATAAATATTACATAAAATAAAATAAAAAAGGAGAGAAATCCCTTTCAAAACGGGGTGTTTGAAGACAGGCTCAAATGCTGACAGTGACTGGCGAGTGAGGCAGTGTCAGAGAGGAAGCAAGGGTGGGAATCCGGGTTCCAAAATCGGAATTTCCGTGCCTTAATTTCGATCATTCAAATTAAATTTGAATGATTTAAATTTTATAATTTTTTTTATATTTTATTTTTTGATATAAAATATTATTTTTTAAAATAATTATTAGTTATAAAATTATTTTTATTCTCTCTTTTACATCTTACAAAGTAAAAAGAATTTAAAATTTTAAAATATTTTTATAAAATCTAAACTGCTAAATAAAATTTAAACAATTAAGAGATGCACATACTATGCACATTCCATGACTTGCACAGGATCAGTGCATAACCAGTAGAAGGGCATTTGGTGAAAATTATCTAGTGCAGTGAAAAAGGGATGGAAGAATTATATACTATCTATTATGATATTTAAATGTATTTTTTTCTTTTCATTATTTTTTTAATAAAATACAAGAGTTATTTTTATTTATTTCTTTAATTTTTTTATTTTTATTTTTAATATTTTATGTATCAAAAGAACCATAGAAGTAAGGATTTGATCTGTATGTCCAAAGTCTGTTTTACTAATCGAATTTTTTATTTTTAAATATACAAATATTTGACGCGCGCACACAATTTTTTTTCAATTGGACGTGTGTGATAGTTGAATTTGGATATCTTCAATTTTCCCTTGAGTGGAAGAGAGGGAGTAGACCTTGTACATTTGAGCTGGCTTTATACATTTTTTTTTTCTTTCTTCCACCCCAAGATCCTCTCTTGTATGTATTGTACAGTCTAGCCAAAAAAAAAGAATGAGTAATGAATTCCATCGATATAGAACTCCCATTTCAATTTTTTTAATGCACACTGTATAATTACTACAAAGAATCTAAATTATTTTTTATTGCAATTTTTTTAGGAATAAAAAGGATTTTACATATGTAAGACTGTTTTTGTTCTTTATAATTACACGTTGTGTGATTACTGCGGGAAATTCGAATTGTTATTATTAAATTTTTCAGAATGTTGTATGCTAATGAAGAGGATCCAGTTGGGAGATATTTGAAGTGAAAAGTAAAACGTATTTGACAGAGACAAGCTATCGACTTCCATTTGGGAAATCTAACGGCGTTGACACCTTTGACACGAATTTTGTCGAGGGTGTTGTCTAATCATCAGAAAAGAGAGAAAGAGAGGGGGGGGGGTGGGATCCACACTTAGTTCATCATGATCATTACCGTCACATGATGATCATGATGTTAATGGGGTCCGCCAAATCCATCCACCTATCTAATCACGTAGTCTTTGTCTGATAAATGCGGGTCCCTCCTACGTCCTCCGTTCTCCCTAAAAGCCAAAAGTGCTCGTCTGTTTACATCATAACCCAATTTCAGCTGAGTACCAAAGCACTAGATTCCAACTTCCCCACTGGGATTTGCTAAGCTGCATCAACACCCACCTTTTCTTCCAGTGCACACTCAGATTTTCAGGCTTGCTTCATCGCAGTGTGCTTACGCCACACACTGTCCTTTACATTTATTGTGGGGCGGGGGCAGCACAAGATCCAAAATTTACTTTTCCTGTTTGGTTACAAGGATAAGCTAATTCATATTTGGTTTGTAGTACGTAATTCTCAATGTTTTAAAAATTAAACTAAAATAGGGAATAATTCCTGATTTAATGATCTTTCATCCCATTGGAATCAAACTGTTTTCAATATATATTTATTATAGCTAAAATAATACATATATTATAAAAAATTTAAAATAAATATAAATATTTAATAATACAAGATAATTTGTATATAATAATACATTTATGTAAAATAAATTAAGTGAAATATATTGAATTCATAAATCTTCATTACATAATTTTTCTGATCTACTTAGTCGATTCCATTTGATTCTTCAATGTTCAGGAACTTTTATTCTTAATTTCTATGTTTTTAGCTGGGTATGTGGCAGAAAAGTAAGAAATAGGATTATATTTGGTACAGAAAAATATTAAGTATAAAAATTAAAAAAAAAAAGAATATGGTAAAATACAACTTTCGTATTCCTACATATAAAAAATAATAAAAAGATATAACTATCATTAAATGATAATAAAAATATAACAGATATTATATAAATTAAATATTTTTTTTTCTTTTTCCCACTCTTCATTAAACCAACCAAACGTGGCCAAAGTATTGACGGTGACTGTAACAAGAGGAATCGGACTGGGGGATGAGGACACCGTCGCGTAGAGGACTGTGTTTGGAAGTATGTATTGGCGCGGAGTTACATGAACCAAACAACAAAATTCGATGTCAGCATCATTTTTGTTGGTTAATCGCATTCACCAAGTTATTTCATGGTTCAATATATAGTAAATCATAATGGCAAATGTGGTAGAACCTTATTTGAAAAAAGAAAATCTTTATTTTAGTCTCTAAGAAAATAAAAATATAAGCTATCACGTTACATTCTATGATTTCAGGATCGACGTCAGAGTGAAGTTGTGATTGTTACTTACCAAATTTTAGTATTACATAATAATAATGAGGACGATATCATGATTTCAACAAGATTGTATTGTATGTCAAGATTGAGCGTTTTAAATAGAAAGCCAAATTTCGGCAGAAAATTAAGGGGAAAAAGCGCGTCTGTGCAGGTGAGAGACAAAGACAGAGAAGACTTAATCATGGAGGCTACAGGTTATGTGATGCGTGAAGCTCTTTATGCTTGCTTTTGTTGGGCCCATTTAGGTTTTGACCACATTGAAACCCTACAATTTTCATGTGGACCCTTATATTTTCAAACCACTACTCACCACCCACAATATTTTTTCTTATAACAAGACAAAATAAGTAAAATTATGATGCTATAACATTATGTTCTCACTTCATTTTGGACCCTCACTCTTAATAATAAAAATCTTATAACAAAGAAAATAAGTGTGTAAATTTTATCTAAATGAATCTAATCCATCTTTTTTTTTCCTTACAAAATCAGTTTTATGACAAGAGGAGATCCTCTTCCCTCCTCAGTCACTTATGGGCACCAAATTATAATGCAAAGACACCATATCTATGTTGCTTTCATCACAAACCAACCTTCATTTTATTTTGTTCATACATGATCGCTTCCAAAATTGCTACCCATTAGATTCAGATTCACTGTGCATTTTGTAATTTGTATCGCATATTTTGTATCAATCTCATCCTACATGATTCATTCAATTTAATCAATTGTTTTCCTCTTAGACAGATCCTATATTTCAAAGTGAATTTAATAATTTATATAATTAATCATTCTTCCTCGTGTCATAGTTTGATTCGATGTGGGTAACACACTTGAGTGTAGATGAGAATCATTCTCCTCAGTGGCACTCCTACTCATCACTCATCGTCACAAGCATGAAGAAGCCATTGCTTGACGAAAAAAGAGAAAAGAAAAGTGGCGAAATGTGAAAGCAGAGAGCCACTAATGGAGACAGAGCTGTGTTTGAGAAAAGATTAAACTCAAAAAAGGCATTACCATTTTCTTATGTCACATTACAAGATCCTATAAAGATAGCCAGAGAAACAAATAAATTATTTTTAATTTATTTTGAATAAGAAAAAGAAAAACACTTTATGCTTTTATCTCCTGTTGTCATGTTATATTTAAGCGTTCAAATCAATTACGAAATATATAACTCGAAGTTAGAATAATATACACAATGCTCCCTTGATTAAAGTTTTATGTTTTTTTTTTTTTCTGCATGTTTTGCTAAGATGGAAAGCTATTTAGAAAGGCATATGTGTGTGTGTGTGTGTGTGTGTAATTTTCGATTATCGTAAAAGAGAAGTAATTTTGTTTTACAAGTAAGAAGGATTAGGAAGGTTTTCTTGGTTTGGAATTTTTTTCTCACGTAGTAGCTTAGATTGCTAATTAAAGGCAACATAAAAATTTGGCCACATTCAAAGTTTGCTAACTAGTTTGATGGATACAAAACCCAGATTAGTAGCTATAGTGGGGATTCCACCATCATAGAGTTGACACTTCCAAAGGATCTAAAAAGATTTTCAGTGCAAGCTTCCGAAAATCAAATTAAGGCACAAATAATTTACTAGTGACCAGAGTTACCTTATTGGAGTAAAAATCCATTCTTTGACGATCCAATCACACTTTAATTTGTTTCTTGTTCCAAAACAGACAGATAAAAGCAAGAATACCAGTAGTTAATGATGCTAGACTTCATCATAGGCATAGGCTGCCCTTTCTTCATACTTAAGGAAAAATAAGCAAACACAGTTTTTAAATTATTAATAAGCAAGAGATAATAGTAAATTTTGAACACCAAAAAGATTATTCTTAAAAAAATAGAAGAGAAATTAAAGCAGTGATTCAGTACTATTCTAATATACTTATGAGTTGTCCAAAAGCTGGATTAATTAAACTCCCAAGTGAAAAAGAATTCAAACAAGAAAAAGCTGGTGATAATAAGCTGTTCATTGAGGACTTTTGCGGAGATATTAATCTTGTTTATTTGTTTGTTCACGTGCCTTTGGATTTCGAGACACAACATGAAACCAAATGATTATGATTAGTTGGATTCATAAAGCGATCTCAAGTTTAGCAGAAAATAAAGACCAGTCCTGCAAAACAAGGTTGGAATCATCATTTGCTTGTATTGTGCAAGTCTTGTTTGAAATATTTTATTTGTAGTTAAAGACGATGAGTGAAAAGCAGCAAGTTGTTCTTGCGTTCGGTGTTCATAAAATGTTAACATTAGAGACAAAAAAGCAGAAAAAAGTATGACACTTCTTTCGATCTTTTGTGCTTTTGTGTTTATTATGCATGGTCAAATTCTTGAGTTCTACTCAAGTGTCGTCTTCCTCACAAAGTCTAACTTGTGCTTTTCGGCGTCGGCAATTTGAAAATTTTTACCTGAGATTTAAATTAAAGATAACCTAAATTTCAAAAAATAAGACGAACGAAAAAACGTCATGTAATTGTTATATACTTAAAAGGTAAAAAGAACTCAATCATTAGTTCAACAAATATATAATTTCATTTTTTTATAAATTTGGTAAGGACCTAATTAGAGATTCAAAGGAAACCAATAATTTAACCATTAAAGGGAAAGTTGGTTGGCTAGGCGGGTCGATAAACAGGGGCCAAGATATGACCAAATATTATTGCATGATGAGAGAGGTCACATGGAATAAGACATGCAACGAAAAGACTGATGATCTTTCATGAAAATGCAAGTGGGTTCAGTGCTTCAGCACGAAACCCATTGTTCAATGACCCTAATGTTTAACCCAAATATATACAGACATTCAGACTTCACGTTTCAAATAGTAGAGTTTTAGAATAATTGAAGTCCAGCATCACATGATAAGCCTCTAAGAAACGCATGTGAAGTACTCTTTTGCTGAAAACCTATATGCACTTATCGACCTTCCAAGCTGAAAATCAGTCACAACTCCTCCACCAGCTGCAGATTTTTAAGTTAATGATCAAACCATGTCCAATTCTTTATGTCTTAATTAGTTGGATACTCATTGTAAATGATAAGTTTCATTATTTCATTTATTTACCCGTAATAATATATATATATATATAATATGCAGACAAAATATATATATATATATATATTGGTGGATTTTGACAACAAGGAAAACAATAGCGACAATCATTGAAGTGTTCAATTATTTTATAGTAAAAACAAACAGTGCGCTTTTTTCTTTCTTTTTTTTTTCTTTTCTTTCTTTCTTTCTCTTCATTGTTAGATCTTAATTTGACTAGTAAATCATACTTTGGATAAGGATGAGCAGAGGTTTTTTTAAAGTGTGTATGAGAATGGGAAACAAATAATAATTCCAAATTATGGATATGTTCAAAATTCAAACGATTATTAGCCTGTTTGATTTAGCGTTTCATTGCCTCAAAATCACGTTTTGACAAAACATCTTTTTGTTGCTTCTGCGTTTGATGGCCTACAAACGTGATTCTCTTCCCTCTCCAACGCCAATCCAAACATGCACTATAACAATGGAGCCCGCTTCCCCCGGACCAACCTTTCAAATTGGTAAGTCAACGTGATGTTACTTGAAATTAGATTATATATAAAATACCCAAAAAAAAGGTTATGTGAAGCTGCACGTTCAATGCAATGGTATAATAGCGTTGTGATAAAAGGTCTCGGTGGGTGAAGATTGCAGTGGACAGCGACCACTAATTGGTTGCTTTTGTCGCAGATAATACTGCTGCAAGAAATGTACCCTACTCACTGGTTCATGCTTACCTATATTTCTTGCGACGAGTTTGAAGATTTTGATGAAAAAAAAAAGTGAAAATAAATGACTAAAAACTTGGAACGTGATTTCTCTTATTTATATAGTTGATACTTATTTAGATGATTGATTTTTAATAATTACACCGACCAGCTTGACACAAATTTTATCATTAAGTTATACTGTAACATTATAGGAATAAATAAAAAAAAAGATGATTAATTAAGAGTAAAATTAAAAAATCCACTGTAAAAATTTATTGGTTGTATTACGCACAGCAATGAAATTACTAGCAATATCTTCTCAAAATTGATAATGTCAGTTTAGCACTCACACACATTACATATTGTTATATTGATAACATCTTATCAGAATATTGATGATATTATTTTTGAATGTGCTAATAACCAATTATTAGTCTCTTGAGCCCCCAAAAACGCTAACAAAAAGGTTAGTATTAATAATTCTCCATCTCATTACCTGTGTTTTAGAAGGAAGTTACAAACACTTCAAAATTTGATAGCATCTTCTCAACATAGTGATTATGTAAGATCTAACTAGTTATCAACATATTATAAGAAGTTTATCAAGACTTCAAAAAATGTCACTAATAATTATGCACATAAAATATAAATGTGCATTTTAAAATTAAAAAAAAAGTGATGGAGTGCATTGGCGTGAAAATAATGCAAGGAGAGGAATGAATATATAAATATATATATATATATATAAAGAAAGAGAAGAAGGAAAGAAAAGTCAAAGAAGAAAGAGAGGGAGAGGAAATCAAGGTTGAAAGCCCAAGGACCGAAGCAAGTAAGTCACATGGTGGCCATTTAGTCCATCCCCTCCCTTGGGGTTCGTTCGCCGCCCCCTATATTTTTATGTTATATTCTACCCTACCCTATTACCAAGAGACTTGCCTTCTCTTTCTTCCATGCAAATATTATATAGTAGGAGGACTTGAGAGAGAAAAATAGGAGAATCTTGAAATCCGTTCAACAAAACTACATCTTCTTCTTTTACCTTTGAAGGAATTTGTTTATTTTGCGAGTGCAGCAATCAACCTGCAACTCCGGAAGCTGGGCTTCTTGTGCTTTGCCTTTGTCTTCCTCTTCTCATTTTACGTGGCTTTTAACATCCAATGCCAATGCAGCACATGTATAATACACCCAATATATTCCCTCTCTGTTTCAGACTCATAATTATGCATCCATGACTATCTATCTCTTCATTTTTTATTAAGTACGTAGGGGAGAAATATATTAATCATTACTAAATTGAATTAATTCATAGTTCAAGAAGCTACATCACTGAATACTAAGCACCAACCACGTTTATAATTACTCATCAACTTTATATAATTCATGATTCGAATCACATTAATAGTTTGATTTCAGTGTCACGAAAGCGATTGATTGTAAACAGCACTCTTATGGAAAGTTGTAGCTTTTAAGAGGTTAATTTTTTTATTATTTTGAAATTTGATTATAAGTCTCAAGATTTATATTAAATATTCTCTGTCGTAAAAAACTACCTTCTAATATCCATTCCCTTGTATATTAGCAATAGTATTAGTGTACACGTATGGGGATGAGCAATTTAGATTACCTGCAATATAAGCTGTTCAGATTTTTATTTTAAATCTAAAATTTTAATTTAGACTGTTCAAATTTAAAAATTTTACTTTTTAATATCAAATATTATTTTTTTCAAATAAACAGTTAAAAAACTATTTCATTCTACACATTTTTAACTTTTTATCACTTTTTTCAGTACTAATTGTATCCATCATTGAAGGGTTGATAGTCAAATTCTTGTTTGCTAATTAGTCGAAAGCGTTCAACTAGAGATTAAAGAGGAAGCGATCAATTCTTTCTTGTGCTTTATGAGTAGATGATGAAGATGAAGTATGATTATTTAAAGACTAAGAAAAAAAATTATAAATTAAGTTTTTTGTGATGTTTTTATGTTTGTTGGCCTTTTTTGCTTAAAAAAAAGGACGCGGAAACAAGAATAAAAATAAAAGAGAAGAAAATGAGATGATGAGGGACGGTGAAGAAGGGCAAAAGTTGTCAGATAGGGTGCAATCAGAAAAGGAGGCAGAGCAGAGAGGGCGGGACTCACATTCCCAGCATTAGAAAGATTCTTTCTCTCTCTCTCATCCTCGCTTAGGATGTACGGGAAGGGTGGGCTACCCTCAGGAGTGAGGACGTGTGGGTTCCGCCTGCCCTAACCACGCCTTCTAAATTCATTCATTATTACTTGTTACTACTTACTACACTCACCGCGAGAAACCCTCGTCGTTTTGCGGGATGGGCATCGTACTTTAATTGGAAGCGACGCTCTGTATCTCACAATGTGCTCTCTGTGAGGTCGTTTTTACTCAGACCCCACTCCCTTCTCTCTCTCTCTCTCTCCCCCACCCTCTCCTCTTCTTATTTCATTCTTCATTCTCATTTTTTTTATTAATTTTAGGACCACTTACATGTGTAATTTTTTTAAAAAATTATATGTAAATTTTTTATATTTTTATTGTCAAATTCTCAAATTAAAATATAATAAATATTTAATTTTTTAATAATAACATAATAAATATATGATTTTTAAACAACACAAATATATGATTTTTTAATTATCTTTAAATAGTTAATAATAACATAATGCTATTCCAACTAATTAATGAAAAATATATTTAACATTTTATTCCTTATGTATACAGAATTTATGTGGTGGTCCATGTCTATTAATGTATTCGCAAAGTTACTGGCTTCAGTTTATATAAAAATCATTCAAGTTTAAAATAAAAATACTAACAGCATTACTGAGAGTGAGAGTGTGAGTGGAGTGGAGTGGAGTGGAGGTGGATTTAGTTTATAGGCCCACTAATTGACTCAATCCTATATTAATAAACCGATAGTTTCGGCTCTAATAGTCCTAGTTCTACAAACCATATATGGCTATTGAAAACGACATTCTGCTTGTGTAATAGGTTTAAAGCGTTTAATTAGGTATATCCTATTTGCTGCAGTAGCTTTTGACACTTCAAAATTACTCAATGCACCACATATTTAATTAACTGTCTAACCCTTGTTAGGCGGTTCCCCTGACGTCACAGTACTGCTTCGAATAAGGTCACTGACATTTTGGACGCTTAACAAAATTAAAAAAAAATAAAAATCTTATGAACCAAATCATACAACTCAGGAACTTTGAATTATGAAAAAAAGTATAAATAAAGACTCATACTTAAAAAAAAATTATTTTGTAAAACTTATTATCATTAAGTATCATTGGTTGCAATTAAAGTCAATAGTGATTTACCTTATAAATAATAATAATAAGTCTTGTCAGATAATATTTTTTAAACATGAATCTTTATTTATAATTCTTCCTTAAATTATCTTTATAATTCTATATCATAGTAGTACGAACGAGAAGATAAAAGTAGACAAAGTTTATTATTTCCTTTTTCATTCACCCCTCTTATTTCTCTTTTATCCTTTAAATTAAGAGGATCTATGCTCATATGTTTTTTTTTTTTAAAGAATAGATCATCGATAATATTGTATAAAGTGTAACTACAAAAATTGAGAGTTTCTAATATTAAAAATTATTATTTAATTTTTCTTTAAATTACAAAGGATCTGAAGGTAGTTTTATTTGTTTAATTTAATATTATTCTTAATTGTTCAACTAGCTCTGTTGCTCTCACATCCCCATTTCTTACTAGCCAAAAAGGTTTTGAGAATCCAAGGTTGCTCTCTTTATTTGACTTTTAAGATCTCCGCTATTCACTGGATCAAATTGGCTTTCCCTTAAACTCACGGTTCAGCAGCCCAATCTAATAATTAATAATAAATAAATAAATAATTACATGAGGGTTTGCATGCATATATATATATATTTATGCGGATATGTATATATATTGAAAAGGATGGGTACTAGAAAAAGCACGCTGAAATGTGCTCAGAAATTTGGAGTGAGGAAGTAACGTCCCAGATATGGATGTGGATCGATGCATCCATATTTTTCAACGATGGGCCCATCGTAGCCACTAATAATTTCGAGGAGGGAGTCCAAGGAGAAGATGGAAAGTGATATATCAGAGTGCTGTTCAACAGTTCCTTTCATGATGGTAAAAGTGAAAACAAGGATGGTTTATTTTGACTTTCGGCTCCACTTTTTGTTGCTTTTCCCACTACTTCAATTTGCTATATATAAATCTAGTAATTCTCTATTTATAGTTTTTCTTTCTCCTTTACAGAGAGAGTTATGTCATAAAAAGATGAGATGATCTCGTACTGTATTGGTGAGATTTGAAGCATAATTGAGCGAAAGTGTGACCACGAGTATCTATATTTGTTTAGCTTTGCCCTAGGCCTTCTTTCTAGAGGAAGGGGAATTAATGGGTTTATAAAATGGCCAAGAGGAGCAAAAGTAATGCAAGTTTAGAACCAAGATTATGATTGAAAAATAAAAATGGAGTGTCCCACACAATTAGTGTTCTGCTCATGTGATCATATGATCGAAGTAGTGCATGTGAAGGCATAGTGATCAGTTAAGTACTTGATTTATGGCCTATTTAATATTTTATTTTATCTAATATTTATTATATTATTGTGACTATTATTTAATAATTTTTATTTTTTTAAAGTAAAATTATGAGAGTTATTTTTTTATTATTGAAATTGTTTTTTATTTTTTATTTTTTATTATGTGTACCAAATTAGCTTGTTGTGTTAGCCACAAATGATCTAGCACCCTGCCTTGTATGAGGCCTAATTGAAATCATAAAAATGGACCAAAAAATTTAGAGGTTGGAACTTCTAAAATGTAAAATCTCAAGTGCCGCTGAGATGAAAGAAAGATATAAAGAAAAAAGAGAATTAATGTGTCTTTCACAGAGTGGCACAGAGAGTAAAAGTTAACATAAGGTCCATTTTCTTTTGTTTTGCTCACCTCTTTTTTCCTATATTTTTTCGTTGAAAGATATTTTACTATTTACTAATTTGAAAGGATTTAAATTCAAAAGAAAATGGATAAAAAAAGAAGTAAATCTCATTTACACTTTCACACCTTATATCACTCACTCTCTCTCTCACACACATACACACACTCTAGATACACTTTAGTTTAAGTTTTGTTTCGCACCTTACATATATTTTCAAATATTTTAGTTTAATTTTAATTTTTTTATTAAAATATTTTCTAAAAAATGTAAGAATATTTTTTAATAGAAAAATTTAGAATTAAAATAAAATATAAATTAAATTTTTTAAAAGAAATTATACAATTTTAATAAAATTTATTCATAATTTGGTCGAATTTAAAGATCAATAACGCTTAAGCACACCTTGGACCCGTTGCGTCGTCACTAACAGTAGTAAAGGTACTTAGTTCTGCCCAATAGATTTGCAAGTTTGGGAATTGACAAGGCCTTATGCTACTCAACTGGCAAATGATACTTACCATTTCTCAACAGAATGTAAGGAATATCCTCATTTATAGAAAGATAAAGGTTGACTTTTTAGTCTAAATAATTTATTTTGTTTTAATATGATTTTTGAAGTTTTAATATCATTCTTTTTTCTTAACACTGTTATAACTCTACGGATAGAAGCCTTTAACGTGGTCATGTGACAGAAAAAATAGTCTCTTAATTTTTTCGTAGTTTTTAGATGGTTTCATTTTAATTCCTTATGTTTTAAATAGGTTCATTTTTAGTCCCTTATATTTTTTAAATGGTTTCATGTTGATTCTTTTTTTAATTTCAACGTAGACCCTGTTGTTCTAGCAACCCCAAAACCTTCAACCAAGACTTTTCGCTGTTTGAGATGTCAACACTATGGAATTGCCAAAATTACAATATATTTAATGCCTTGCACAACTTGTCGTTGAGGCTTGAGAAGCCATATATGCTTTTGATAGGATTGAAGCTCAGAATCCAAGTCTCTACTTTCTTTGAAGGTGTGAGGTATAAACCCTAAACTGAAACTTTGAGAACTAATTTGTTAGTGGAGTTAATAATGTTATGGAAAAGGATGATGATAATTTTTGTTTTGAAACATTGAGAACTATATTAAACTAAAATAAATATTTGGAATTAAATCGAAACGTTAGCAAAAATTGTACACACACACACACACACGAGTATAGGAATGCAGATTATAAAACTTATTTTACTGAACTGAACTGCATAATTGTGCACAAACCTTTGATGGAAAGAGTCGTGTTCCCTGTACTCTGTATTATTGGTTTTCTATGATAAGAAATTTAGGCTGGTTGTTTCCCATTTTTATTTTCTACCCGTTAAGTATCCTCGTAGAACCTCTAAGCCCTTCAATGTACGTCCGAGCCAACAGTTCTCTTAACTTTCGTGAGAGAAGCTAACTTTCTTACTAAGGTGATCCTGTTTATTCAAGAATATGAGAATAATAATTTGTTTAGGAGACTTTAAAAGATATTTTCGGGGGTCATAATGTTTGATAACAGTTATATATAAAATAAGAACCCTGAAGAAATGGATTAATTTGTTAAATTATATCCTATTTAACAACCATTGGAAATTGAGTCTCTTCTCAACCCAAGTGCTACATATCTCCACTGCGCAAGTTAACAGCTTCTGAGCAGAAAGTTTGTTGTACTCCCATTGCTAGTTCCTCCAGACTTAGCTGGCACTCCAGCCCTATCTGTATGATAGCAAAACGAAGAATCAAATTTCAGAGCCTGTTGGAGAAAGAATCATAGACAAATATTGCAAATTAAATTATTCTTTTCAGACCTTATACAACGATCCATTGGATATGATACTATGTATCCATCATCTTTCTCATCATCATCACTATTATTATTTAATTATTTGCTTAGGAATTGTCCTAGTTCTTAGATTACTGATTACTTTGACTAGTTCAATATGATTTTGTTTATTAGAGCATATGCTCCTCCAATATGTTCTCCTTAAAGTTATTCAAATCAACAGATAAACATGTATATGCATGAAACATCATTCAAATGTCTAACCTAGTCAGAGTTTAAAATCATTAAAATTGAAAGAGTTCCAAGAAAAAAATTTCCATATAAAATAATGAAGGTCATGAACACGTGGATAAACGCAAAGCATTTCTTCATAATCATAACAGATTGCGTTTTCCATGATAAGCTTATTGCGTGGGCAGTTAGGTCATTATTTAAAGGTATAAATTTGGTTCGAAATCAAGAAGAGAAAGTGGGCGCTTAATGTGCTCTTTCTAGTAATCTCCTTCATATATATGTAAATATATATATATATATATGTATATCCTCTCGTTTATAAACCTTAATTGCACAAAGCCAAAAATTCTAATTCCTAAAAGTCACAAGATTTAAGGATCTCATGTAGCCTTCTTTGAGTTGCTTAAATGGATTTAATTTAGTCAAATCAAATTTACTGTGCATCTGATCAATTAATGCTAAATTATGAATTTAAACAGCAATTATCAAAGAGCTATTTCATATATATATTTATATATATTGGGTTACCTTAACAACAAAGTGGTATAGAACTGTATCCTCCATGCTACTGATGTTGAGATGAAGGACTTCAAATGAAAGCCTTTCCAAAACGCTGATTATCTTTGAAACTTGACCCGGAATTCTGTGAGAAATTACTCTCAGTATCACGTTTGAACCTGAAATTTTCACTTGCACATCTGCAACTGAGGAATTGCAGCTTGCTCCTCCTACTTCCTCTTTAAAGGGGCTATAATCAAGTTGAAAGGCTGGGTGTGGTGTTCTTGGACTAGGGCTTACACTCTTTCTTCTTTTCTTGGATTCCAAAGATTCCAGAACTTGGTGTAACTCCTTGATGAACTCTATTACTCCCCCTATTATAGATGCTTGGTCTCCCTGGTATCCAACAAAAGAAGATGAAGGAAAAAATAATTATAAATTCATGAAATTGTAAATATTAATCCACTCGTAAAACAATTATGTAATACAAGAATACGTTATTGTTGGTGTGGTCAAAATCTTGTATTGCCAAGGCCTATTAAGGGGTTTAGGGTTTAGAAGTCAGATGAAAATATGATGTTTGAATTTGTGTGATTAAGTTGAAAGAGTTGCATCCTAACTAACAACTATATTTTTTGACCTAGTGGTAAGTGCTTGATTTAACAATTAGTATCAGAGTTATAGTGATAGGTTTGATTTTTCAAGAAAGCACGTTGAGTAAGACATACATTAAAACGGATTGTTAGTATGATCAACATCCTATCTTAATAAAACTTAGTAAGGGATTGGAGTAAAATTGAAATATAGTGTTTGGATTGATGCGATTAAATAGAAAAGGTTACATTTTAATTAACAGTTATAAGTGACAAAAGTTCGATACAACAATTATAAATAACAAAGTGTGTGGTGTAGACGAGAGTTTCTCATCCCCCTATATATGTTTTGACGAGTCTAGCCTATGACTTGTGTATCGGAAGAGGACGTCCTCTCCTTTTATTATAACTACCGTGCAGTCTTTGCCAATCATGCAAAAGCTCATTCACGAAGCCCACGTATTATAACCAGTAGCCCACTAATGGCCTCAACTGATTCCCAAATTTGATGATCGCATGTCTTCTTATATTAGCCTAACTAATACCACAATTTGATATTCATATTAATCCAGATTTCAATTTAGAAAACAACCTAACTTATTTTAGTCCATATTCTTATTGAATGTTTAAAAAACCCAACAGAGAAAAGACTTGATAATTGAATCGTTGAACACGGACACACACACACACAACAGAAGAAGAGGAGAGAGAATAATATCATGTACCCTTTTGATATAGAAACGAGGGGTCAAAGACCTTAAAACTTTGAGATGCTCGTTCATCTGTCTTCTCCTGTTCCTCTCGACAGCTATGTGAGACATCTTCTGGTTGTACCTTTGTTTTTCTTTTGATCTCTTTTTGTCAGCTACACGAAGGAAAATCTGCTTTATATGTACAGTATTTAGATGAGCTTGATACAAAGAGTGCTAAAAAAAACCAAAACAAAACAAAATCCCCAAGTTGGCTCATATTAAATGCTATAAGTTGCTTTCCCGTGAAGTATTCTTTAACTCAGTTTACACATAGGCATTCTGTGCCTTTCTTATGCACATTACGCGTCTCACGTTTATGATATTGGGTCAATTACGTGCCTCCCCGTGAGCTTAAAGAGAGTGAGAAATTGTTCTCTCATGCATTTTTTATCTCATCCCTTTCCTTCCTTCATGCACGCCTTGCTGAGATCTTCATCTCTCAACTTAGCTACCTCTCTACATCATGCAACCATATAATACAATTCGAAACATTGGCGGGTTCCAAAAATTTGTCTCAGTTTTGTTGGCTCATGGCTGTACTGTAAACGCATATATATTAAAACTTATTGCCGTTTCGGCGATGCAAAAATTGAAATTTTATTGTACCCAGTAAAAGCTACGTACGTAGCTACTCCACTTCTACTGTTCCATGAGACAAAGATGACAAAAATGTATAGGTAGATTTTACGATGCAAATTTATGTTTTATGTGCATCGATGCATAAAAAAGACATTAGTAGCACATTTTAATTGCAACCAACTTTGACCTATTTGTAACTTCCTTATAAGGTGCTAATAACGAGGGAGTAATTGATTATTAGCACATTTAAAAACACTACCAAAGTGTTGCCAGTATGCTGAAAAGTTGTTATCAGCACAGCCAACGTCGACTACTTGATGAAATTTTTTGGGTGCTTAAAAGATCAGCAGCTAAGTTCTAGCACATCGAAGAGACATTATCAACACCTGTCTTGCGTTTATATTGAACATAAATATGCATAGTTAGAATCCCCCAAAAGTATATCGTTGTGTTAAAAATTGAGACAAATTCACTTTGAAAAATAATTTAATAAACTATAGGCTTTTGCTTGAGAATCGTACGTAGGAGATATTTCGTATAATGTAATTCTTATAGGGACTATAAATAATTAAAAGAAAGTCAAAATGTTATTAAATTTATGAGCTTTAATTAGCCGTAGTAGTAATTCTACCTCGACCTTCAATTTTGCAGGAATTATGTATTCAATTTAGAATTTAGTGACATGTGTGACCCGCCAAACTGAATTGATCCTTGGATGTTGAAGTGGCTCTCTTCTGCTTAATTTTTCTCTTCCATTCAAATTTGTGTGATCATAGTATTCTACTACTACTAAAGTGGAATACGTGAGAATGGGAGTAGTAAAGCGGCTTCTGTATCGAACAGCTTACAGTCAATTCTGATGTGAATTTATCATTTGATCATGAAATCCAGAGTTATAAACGCATTTCGGCCCCTTGCAATCGATTCTGGGCCGTCCAGAATCTTATTCAAACGGGCAACTTACTTCTATAGGCCCAGTAAGCCATATTTGAATATGTTCTCTTTTCTTTTTTGTGGCATAGAAAATTTTAGGATCTATTCCTATTATGTATCGTCTAACCATACGTTTCCTTTTGTTCGATGAACAATCACAATGGTCGCTCGCAACTTATCCAATATTGAGATCAATATTCCCAGTCGCCGCGGGAATGGTCCATGACTCCTTCATGCTACTTAACTTCCACAAAATTAAGAAAAAAAATTAGTTCCTCAAAGAAACTTTCTAATTATCTGTCACCTGGCAAAACTTACGTCAAAGAAGTCTCATCATCGTCATTATGAAATTGTCAAAGAAACTTTCGGGCGAGCTAAAACTTATCCACTTTTGTCTTCCCATGAATACATAGGATTTATAAAGAATAGCGAAATTCAGACGTCGTCATAGATTGCCTGTCATTTATTAAAAGGAGAAGCTGAAGTCATAAGCCACACGATGGGCAGCATTTTATTACGGGAAACGCCCAAGATAACAGTAGTTGCAACAACAAAACAAAACAACCACCCTAACATCAATTTCAAGCTGTTTACGTAAGAAACTCGCAGTAGCAATATAAAATAGCGACACAAGATGATCAAGTAATCAACAAGTTAACCCATTCTCATGATTACTCCGTCCGAGCATGGCAACATCATGACATGGTGACCCTCCCTCTTGTACGCTCGCAGTGACAACGTTGCATTGACTCATTGATCAGGGCATCCACAATTGTTTGTATTTGTCAGCAACCAACATTGTTGATCCTTGATATGGTACAGCCCAACTAGTAGTTGCATCTTCGCATGACAGCAAATTTAGAACATCTCTCCAAACTGATTGAGATTGATCATCATTCGGTTGCTTGCTAGCCTGCAACAACTTTTCCATGTAGCTCCAGACCTGCGTTAACTCCTCCTTCCAGTTTTTCCTCTCATTGCTTTCAACGGGATAGGATTATTGGAAATTTGAAGTAGTAGACTATTTTAATAAAATTAAAAAAATAATAAAAAAATTAATGTTTTGTTATTGTATTTTATTTTAGAATTCAGACTGTTTATTTATAAGTTTATAAATAATTAAATACAAAAATAAATGATAATTAAATGTAAAAAATTATGGATACTAACTATTATTTGTTTTGACTAAAAAATTAGATAAAATTTTAAATTTTTTAGTTAACAAACTGATTAATATAAAAAATTTTAACAAAAAATTCAATTTTAAATCATATATTTTCAGTACTCTCCCTCGATTCAAAATTGTGAAACTCCAAACTCTATGGAGCACTTCTCTCCATATTTTTAGATTTGTGAAACACTTCTCTTCACTTCATGATACACTTCTCATCAGTTTGTTGATATATTTTCTTACTAACTTTCAATTGTTGAAACATTTCTCACCAACTAATTTTAAAAAAAGTTTTTTCTTCAACCATTTCTAACATATTTGCTTGTTCTTCTTTTTTAATTTTGCAATTTTTTTTTTGTAAATGCCTAAATCTTTTGCACTTGAAACATTGAGGCTTTTCCTTGTGCCAACAATTTTTTTTTATATAACTAGGCTTCTTGCAATAACCACACTAAGAAATTTTTCCTTTTTCTTTTGAAATTGTGGCTCAAGAAGCTCCTTCGACCGTCTATTTTATTCCTTCTTTTCTCATATCTCTTTGATTAAAAGTTGGATTGCTTCCTAAATGAAGTATTTCTCTTTCATTTTTAATCCACTGCCATAAACCAAGACCTCTTATGTGAGCGTTCATCTTGATAGTCCATACTTACTAGTTTTCACCATTGCAAAATTAGGGGTGAGAGAGTTGATATATTACTACGGAAAGCCATAAGAGTTTAAAGATTGAATTTTTGGTCACCTACAAGTTCTTTAAGATTCATAAGAGCTCTGATTCCATGTTAAAAATTTGAAGAAGTAGACTATTTTTAATAAAGCTAAAAAAATAGTAAAAAAATAATAGCTATTGTCCATAATTTTTTATATTTAGTTATCAATTATTTTTGAATTTCAATTATTTGTAAGCTTATAAATGAGCAATTTTAGTTCTGCTACTTCATTTTATTTCAAAATTAAAACTGTCTATTTACAAACTTACAAGTGATTGAAATTAAGAAATAACTAGTAACTAAATATAAAAAATTATGGACACTAGTTGCTACTTGCTTTAACTAAAAAATAAATAAAATTCTAAATTTTTAACTAACAAACTAATTAATAAATATAGAAAAGATTTTGTAGAATTTTTTGCAACAATTTTAAATCATATCTCTAACAAATTTTCAAACTTCATGAAACACTTTTCATATTTTCAAATTTGTGAAGTACTTCTTTTTATTTCATGATGTACTTCTCATCATTTTGTTGATACATTTTCTCACCAGCCTTCAATTATTGGAACACTTCTCACCAATTAATTCAAAAAAGAGTTTGTTCTTCAATCACATCCACTATATTTGCTTTTTCTTTTTCATGAGTTCTAATTTGATTTAAAGTTGGATTACTTCTTAAATGAGATATTTCTTTTTCATTTTCAACCCACTACCATAAGCCATGATTTCTTAGATAACCTTTTATCTTGATAGCCCATACTTAATAGGTTTCGCCATTAAAAATTAGGGATGAAAGAACTTATATATTACTGGAAGCTATGAGAGTCTCCAACAAGGATTGTATCCCATATTTTTCCAAGTCTTTAATTCTGTAGTCCTTAACTCTATGCAACAAAATGTAGTTTGCCTGATTGACTTGGATATGAACAAAAAATATGTTAGGCTAAAAATGAAGACATAATGTTATATATAATTTTCCCAAAGTATATATATGCATGTATTTTTTTTTCTAAGTTTGGTTAAATTAGTATTTTAGTACCTTAATTTTATTTATTTTCTCAATTTGATCCTTTAAATTTGTTTAGTGCCAAACTAGTTATTTGACTTCTAATTTTTATCAAATGCATCCTAGATGGTCAACTCAACTCTGCCTATTAGGTTAACATATGTAAGATGCTGAATTAGTGTCGTTAGAAATGTTTGTCAACAAAATTCATGATTTAAAATAGCCTATCTATTGGGTTAACAAATATGTAAGATGCTGAATCAATATCTGTTAGACTTGTTTATTAACAAAACACATGATTCAAGATATATATTAAATGAACTAGAAGTTAAAAAGCCAATTTTGCATAAAGCAAAATTAAAAAAAATCAAACTGAAACTCTAAATTTGATCAAAATGATAATTTAACATCTAAGTTTTAGTTAGATAGCCATTATTTTTGCAATAGATTCCGCAAGCATATGAATCGCTTTTTGTAATATAGTGAATTAAGGTCATCCCACAGAGAATTAAATTAGATTCAATTAAGCCTAAGGAAATTTGCTTTTGTTTAAGTCAAGTCAAGAAATTATCAATGTAAGGAATCAAAAGAAATAGACTAATACTGAGTATTAAGATTGTTCTAATAAGATTAATCACTAAGGAGTATATTAAGTTTCTATCTCTTAATTGCCACGAATTGTGTTGCTTAAGTAATTGGTTAATTAACAATTTGAGAGTTAAGGAGATTAAGTGAGCTCAAGTGTCTCTTGAACCACTTAGACTTCTATCCTAGTTAGTTGTAAATCTCTCTTGTAATTAATTAGGTTAATTGTATTCAATTCTTTTTATTACTTAGGGTTCTTGAGTATACTACTATACCTAAAAACAAATTAGAATGACCTAATCCTAAGTTACTTAATCAAATAGTCCATTAATATTTCTCCCTTTCAAAAGCTAATCTCAAACCCCCCAATTCCACAAAAGAGAAGGCCAAACTTTTAAATAAAGCACAATAGACAGATCAAGTATTTAGATCAATAATCAAACCAAAATAACTTCGCAAATCTCCATTACATGGCAATAGGTTCAAGTAAGCCTAGGATCTAGGAAATCTAGCCACACATGGCTCTACACATTGCAAACAAAACCAAAGATTCAAATAAACAAGGAGTCATTGAAGAAAAGATGGAGAATATAAGAAAACTCAGTAAAATCGCATTGATTCGGCCTCCAATCTTCAACCCAAGCTCCTTTTCTTCAAACTCTAACTCTTTGGTGCGTTTTTCTCCTTAGAAATCTCCTCCCAGGCTCAAAATGATGAATCCCTAGCTATTCATCACATTTTTAGTTAGCAAATCAAAACTATGCATTTCAGTAACTGTTCTTGCTATGATGAGGGGTATTTCTCGCTATAGCGAGAACTTGTAAGTTCCAAATCCTTATTGATCTTGCCATTACCTGTGCTATAACTAGAAGTTCCTTGGATTTTGCATAAGTTATGACTTCGCTATAGCGAATTGACCTCCTCGCCACAATGAAATAGCATCGTAGCTATAGCGAACTACATACTCACTATAGCGAAGGGACTTGAACAGCTTGTTTTTGAACTTCTAGCATTCTCACCTTTTGTTCATTCCTTTTTAACACATCTTTATTTTTCTCCTAAGATTAAAATAAGAATAAAATAAAGCTCAAAACTACTAAAAATATTGCAAATGTTATATTTTATTTATTTTCTTTAATTGGATAAAAATTTATACAAAGTCAATTAAGAAATAGGCAATTTGACTCCTTAATCAATCATAAAATACACCTTACACTTACCAAAATTAGAAAGTAATCATAGTTAAACTAATATTCTAATATATCATACCAATTATAAGGCTATGGCCACATCACACGTACAGCTACCTTACTGCTTCCATTGTGAGGGAAATTTTCACGAATGGTGGAGGAATGCAGTCATCATCATAGCGGCCGATTGTAAAAGGGAGGCCTTTATTCTGAATATCTCTATCTCATGGAATTTAACCTCACATTTCACTGAACCTTTCTGATCAACGAACACCACCATAGGTTCAGAGCTCAGGTAGTGCCACTCCTCCCTGACATATCGATCTAATAGCCAGAATTGGCTTATTGTACGAAACTGAATACCACCATTTCATTTCACTTCGCAGACACTCAAATATTCGTTTCTTATCCTCTTCCCATTCATCCTCTATTGGGATCCGCACGATCTTGTCCTCATTTTTGTCTAGTTTTTCATAAACGTACGAATAGAGAACAGAAATAATGGGGCGCTCAGTTATGGTAATGTCCAAAATAAGCAGCAGTATCTTCTTTTCCCTTAGCTGCTCTATCGATTATAACCTGTCTTTGAACCACGTACGGCACATTAACTAAACAATCTAATGAAATACAAGGCTTTAGCTGCTAATCAAGGCTTTACTTACACTGAGTGCAATTAATTAGTGTAATTGTTGGTAATATCTTTTCATCATGTTGGTAACGTCATTTCATTGTGTTTGTAATTAGATGGACTCCACATTACTGATACACATTAAGAAGACTTTATATTTACTCTTGAAATACTAGTAACTCTCTAAAAGTATTGTTACTGAAATGAAGGATTACCAACAGACTTATAAGGTCATTGGCTAGTTACCAGCATATTGAAGATTTACCAACGCCTTGAAAACTAGACGCTACCAAATTATATTAATTGAGCTGATGCACATAGAACTTTAATTTCTACGGTAGAAACTACCATAATTATTCGCATTTTTTTTTCACCACTAAATCATATCCATTGACTAAAAGTTATATATACTTGAATACTAGTCGAACATGAGAATCTGAGATGCTTAATTATCAGGCATCAAATTTCACGGCTTTAGAAAATTCCATTACAAATAAGAGAGAAAAGATATTCAATAGATATTAAAAATAGAATGGAAATGAATTTTCAAGCTAAATTAATTGCACGTATAATGTATTGTTTAATTAATTGCACGTATAATGTATGGTTTAATTTTGAGTAATATATGGTACAGACAATTAAACAATACATTATACTTGCAAAGTTGCAATTAATTGAGTTTGAAAACTCATTCCCATTCAATTTTCAATATCTATTGAATATCTTTTCTCTCTTATTTGTAATGGAATTTTCGAAAGCCATAACGAATATTTAGTATAGAAAATTGAACAATACATATACGTGCAATTAATTGAGTTTAAAAACTCATTCCCATTCAATTTTTAATATCTAATGGATATCTTTTCTTTCTTATTTGTACTGGGATTTTACAAAGCCATCAAATTTGATGCCTGATAATTAAGCATCTCAGATTCTCACGTTCAACTAATATTCAAGTATATGTAAGTCGATGTGGTTTAGTGGTAACAAAATGCGAATAATTAACAAGAGGTTTTAAATTTAAATCTTTTCTCTGCCATATATACAAGTCTGTGCAAGCATGGACAAATTAAAAAAGAAAGCTGAAAGCAGTAAAAAATTATTCACAAACCTTCCGTCCATAGCCACCATTAATAAAAAGCCAGCACTCGTCAACCTCCTCACAGTATATAAATTTCTTAATACAACCTCTGTGCTTCCAGTAGGCTTATCAAAGATTGAAATGAGATTCTGGTAAGCCTTGTCCTCCTCTACATAAACGTAGGTTATCAATTCTTACTTATGAATGATATAATATAATACTATATAAAACAGAGTAAAAAGTGCGCATGTGTCTTATTTAAAAAGCTTCAAAGTAATTAACACTAACAGATTAATGATACATCAATTCGTTTAATGGAAAAAACTAGTTCTCCCACCCAGAGCGGCAAACCTATTTTTTGTGAAAAAGCTCTATGCTCGTCTTCTAGCGTTCTGCAAACAGAGCTTAGCTTGGATTTCTTCTAGCTCAAATTCAGCTTCATCCCCATCCTGAAACAGGTTTATTCTTTAATTTCATTTAACAGGGCTGGAAGCCTCCCTTCTCGTCCTTTTCCGTGAAGGATTATTTAGTCACAATAAAATTGGTATGTATTTATTAAACAAAAAAGAATTAATTAAAATTATGTGGAGATCTCACAGACTCGAAAAAGCTGAAAAAAAGATTTATGTATATCATTGTTATTGAATAAATTTATACATAACACACACACATACGAAGAGTTAGATCTACCTGTGTAATGTATTACTTGGTCTCCTCTCTGAAATTTGCAATTTTAGAACCGTGCACATTGATTATTTTAGAGCGTATACTAGCCCTACAAATAATAATATTATTGTTAGGGCAACTCCACCGGAATTAGTTGTTGAGGAATTTGAAAGGTACAATTCTCATAACAATATATGAACTAAGCAAGCTTTTGCTAAATCCAAGAAAAATGATAGCAAGTTTTAATAAGTGGGAGAAGTAATTAATAAAGACTCCTAATTATTCTCATAACAAGTCTTAATATAACGTAGTATTGCTTGTTAACTTTATGCCAAAATGCTATGTCAAAGGAATGCTGGCTGGCTTCTTGTTTTTTGCATGATTCTAATCTAGGACTTAGGTTGGTCTTGTGAGAAATCTCTGCCTTGAGATGATGTAGCTGTCCTATATAGTCTAACAGGGGCTTAGATTTGTCTTTAACTTGATTTGAAGGTGAAAATTTTGGGTCATACTTGCTGCTTACCAAAGGGTGCTTGCAACATGTTTTAGGATCAATTTGAATCAAGATTTTTGTATTATGCTTTATTAATTGCGCACATGACATGAATAGTGAACAAGATTTGTAACTGGAATAAATTCTATTTGCAACAAGAATGGCGAAATTAGTAATTGTATTATGCTTTATTAAGTGCGTATGTTTATAGAAGTTTGAATGCCAAAGCAACATCATAATTTCTGCCATTAGTGTTGTTCCCTTTTCTTCTCTTTTCTTTTCTTTCCACTGGATTAATTGGGATGAGTTGATGCTTATGCTGTCATTTGAACTTAATTAGTTGTTCTTGGTCAAATCGGTGCCTGCAAGTGATTTGAAAAAAAATATCTCAAAGCCCTTGTTTATATGGTATGATTTTGTCTCACTAATAGTAATTAATATGTGCACAGCTTTAATACATGCTCTTTTTTTTTTTTTTCTGCAGAGATGTTGATGATCCATGTTTTTTATTCTCTTCAAGCCATGGGCCCGATAACTAAGGAATGACTATATTTTTTATTTTAGAATATTTCGAGAACAACTTTTAGTATTTTCTTAAATTTTGTAGAAACCACAAATATATTAATTGTATTTTTTTAAAATTATATTAAATATATAATTTAATTTAGTAATAATTGATAATATTAAAAATGATTCTAGTAATATATAATGAGGTATATATTATAGATGTATATACAAAACATAAATAAATAAATTGTCACTAGCAACGGCTTTTCAAGTGGTAATTGATGGCGGTTTTTATTCTTGCGGTCACATAATCATTATCATTAGCTGAGTCTCCATGGTTGCAACAGCGGCGATTAGTTAATTGCAGCTGAATCATTTAGCGGTGGTTAGAAATTGTCGCAAAACGATTAAAAAAACTGCCATGAAAAAGAACATCTTTTTTTTTCCTTTAAAAGTGGGAGGACTTGTTCCGTATTATACAAGCAGGGAATTAAAAAGTCGAAAGCAAACTGATTACCACTGCTCTGGATCAAGTGGGAACAACTAGGAATTGTGAAATGGGTGCAGCTCGTGCCACTGCGGAGAAGGGGAGAGATCAACCTAATTTTGAGGAAATCAGATCAAACCAAGTTTTAAGAAGTTGAGTTTTTGTTTTCTTTTAAATTTTTTATTTAGGGATATATATATATATATTATTAGAAATAAAACTCTCTAAATAAAGATAAAAATTTAATGGTAAAAATGTTTTGTCCTCATAAAGTAATCTCCATCATTAAAATTCTCCATTTCATTCCCTCAGCCGGAGCCAGAACCGAAGCATGGTCCAAAATCCAAATGGTGCAACGTGCGCTACTTTCTTTATTTTTCCGACTTCAATAATTTATTCAAAAAATCATAAACAAGGGTTTCATAAATAGAACTGTGTAAATTGGTACAAGGAATAAAGGTGCCAAATTTGGCGTCCCCCCTGTCCCTGTTTGTTTTATATATAATACCGTCAAGTTGAATTTTAGTGGATTCAATTTAAATTTATATGTGAAAAAAATCGATATATAGGTGTTTTAACACGTTTTCTATTTAAAAGAAGTGAGATTCCCTCTCTGCGTTTACAAATAATTCAATCAACTTGTTTTTATTTTTTATAGAAGGAATCTATCTAAAAATAATAATTAATAAAACAAGGGGCCAAAGGGAAGACACATGCTAGGTCGTCAAGGTTGGCAGGTTCTTTCGCCAACCAAGCTTTTGAATAAACTAATATGTTACGTCAATTACTCAAAAAGATGATTTAATTTCTGCCGGGCTCAGGTATGCAAGACAGGCTAACTTTGTTCTTACAGGGTCCAGCCCCCTCTTGATTAATTCGTGCTTGTTTCCTGGAACATCATTAAATATCCTGTAAGTAACTAATCTCTTATTGAGATTTTTTGCTCGACTGCTTTAATCATTGTTTACGGGTTTTCATTAAAAAGAAAACCATGTATCTTGATTAATTCTTGAGTGAAAACATATAAGAAAAAAATTAAGTATAATTTTTAAATTTTTGCTAGGGATGCTTCAATGATAATAAATATATAAGAAATGTCCGTAGGGCGATAAATAAGGTCAACAATATGTGCCATCTCCTTTTGACCCAAAGAAGCTCTCATAATTGAATGTGATGTTCAGGCTTCTGGCTTCAGCTGCTCTATTAGGACGTCCTCCCTCCACTCAAGCTAATCAGAACTAGAAGTACAGCTAGTGTTCTGTCGACAATGGCTACTCCTTTCAATATGCCTCCTTTCTCTCTTGTTCCTATCACATACATTGGATCTCCCTAAACCCCATGCTTTTCTTCTTCCCGTCCAGAAAGACCCAGCAACCATTCAATACTACACTTCCATCGGTATGGGAACTGCTTCAGAACGGATCTTTTGTGAGAACAATTGGATGGTTTAAATTTTATTTTATTTTTTATTTTTTATTTTAAAAGAAATAAAATGTAGAATAAAAATATTTTTATAATTATTAATTTTTAAAAAAATAGGATTGAAATTAAAAAAGAATAAAAAAAATTTAATCCAGATCAACCAGGTTGGAGCCACCAATGTGCATCCCACGTTGTTTCTTTTGGGATCATCATTTACACCAATTAATGGGCCATCCCTTTTGATCAAAGAGCACCTTGCCATCACATCTATATCGATATATCCTCTGCTATAAATAAGTGACGCTCTTGAAATTGCTCACTGACTCTCACAATGGCCTCCTCTGCCATCCATTTCTTATTCCTCCTCTCACTAGCCCTTTTTTCACCTTCCTGCTTGTCATTATCAAATGATTCCAAACCCAAACCTTCTCAACCTCTTATTCTTCCTATTATGAAAGACCCATCAACCAAACTGTTCTACACTTCGATCAGCTTAGGAACTCCTCTGCACAAGATGAGTCTAACGATTGACCTTGGAGGACCATCCCTATGGTACGATTGTGACAATCACTACAACTCCTCCTCCTACCGGCCTATCACTTGTAACTCTAAACAATGTCCCTCATCGTCCCCGTGCTCGAGCTGCGACGGCGTTTTCAAACCAGGTTGCACAAACAACACCTGCGGTCATTACATCTCCAACCCCTTCGTTTCCTTCACTGTCATTGGCAACCTAGGCCAAGATGTCGTATTCTTGTCTCGTACCCAGGCTCTTCACTTGCTTTCGAGCTGCATCAACTCCGATGAAATAACACAAGGATTGGCTACATCAAGTAAAGGGGTCATAGGCCTTGCAAGGACACAACTCGCATTGCCAACACAGTTCACTTTGGCGAACAAGCTTTCTCACAAATTCGCTCTTTGTTTACCGTCTTCCAATAGAAAAGGCTTTGGTCGCATCTTCATTGGGTTCGGTGGACCCTATTCTTCGTCCCAAGTTCTCCACACAACCCCACTTCTTATCAACCCCGTCAGCACAGCTCCCATTTTCAGCGAAGGAGACTCCTCTTATGAATACTTCATTGGCGTCAAATCAATTAGCATCGACGCCAAAGTCGTCAACTTCAAGCCTTCCTTGTTGTCCATTGACAAAAACGGAAATGGGGGTACCAAAATTAGTACAATGAATAATGTCACTAAACTACATAGTTCCATCTTCGGACCCCTGGTGAGAGAATTTGTAAAGAGGGCTTCTGATAGAAAGATAAAGAAAGTGGCATCGGTGGCTCCATTTGAGGCATGCTTTGATGTAAGTAGCATTGGAAAAAGTAGCACCGGACTTGATGTGCCAACTATTGAACTGATGCTACAAGGGGGAGCGAAGTGGAGTATTTATGGAGCCAATTCAATGGTGATGGTTAAGAGAAATGTAGTATGCCTTGGATTTGTGGATGGAGGAAAAGTACCAGATAAAGCAACTGGTGTAACTGCGATTGTTATAGGAGGGCATGTGTTAGAAGATAATCTTTTGGAGTTTGATTTGGCTTCGTCTAAACTAAGCTTTAGCTCTACGCTTCTACTCCGGAATGCAAGTTGTTCCCACTTTTGAGTCTTCTCAGTTTTTGACACATTTTAATTACCCGTTGATCAATGCAAACTTAATCACCCCTTTTCTATGTAGAATAAAGGCTCATATGGGCCAACTGAAAATTTAGTCATGATCGTTTTAGCTCTAAGCTTTTCAACTTTCAGTTTGTACCACGAGGAATGAGTGTTCCTTTGGTGAAAGTTCGAAGTTGACAATAAATTGTATTTTGTGACAAATCAAATTAGAATTTCAAGTGTGTATTATTAATAGTTGATATCAATTTATTTTCATTATGGAATCTATGCATAGACTAGATCTAAGCCATCAGATAGACTTGATTTAAGCTATTCATTAATATAATTTAATAAGAAATCTAAAGTTTAAATCTTTAGCGTAATATATATATATATTTACATATATAAAAACGAGATCTTGTAAGATAATCTTGATCATTCTTTGGTGGCGTCAGGTGAAGGTCAGATATATCTATGAGAGTCACATGAATGCACAGATCTAAAAGAGGGAAAAAAACACCAAAACAAAACAAAACACACATATATATCTATAAGAGTCACATGAATGTACAGATCTAGAGGGGGAAAAAAACCAAACAAACAAACACGTCTTCTAGCTAGTATAGGGTCTTTAGCAAGCATGACACTGAAGCAAGTTGGGGTTGGAATATTCTGCTACGGGAGTCTCCAGGGAATTGTAAACATATGTTGGTGTCTGGATTCAGAAGAAGAGATTTCACTTGGACTTGCATTGTGACGAATATATCAAAGACAAATTCAATACCTAATTAATTGATATTTGTACGGATAATAACTTGTAAGCTATAACATAACTTGGTTCCTTAAAACCAATGTCCTATATGGAGAGAAAACTTAGATAAAATTATGATACAAATTTTTTTATAACTTAGTATTATATTTATAATTGAGTGTTTCATGTTATATTTTATTTAAAAAATCTTGTAATAAATATCTAAAAAACTTTGTTTAAATCTAATCCATCTTATATTTTTAGATAGAGAGCTAATCATGGATTAAGATAATTTCTAACTCAAATTTCAATAAATTATTGGCCCTAAAGTTTTGATATGATCTTATTGCATTGAAAGTCATTAAATTTAATAGGCATTAATAATTATTCAAGAGAAATAAAATATCTAAAGATAATTAAATTATTGTGTTAATAATATTCTGATTGGGTTATCTTATTTAAATTAATTGCTATGCTTCATGTCATTTGCATTATCTTAATGAGTTTCATTGGTTTACACATTTTTTGTATATTGCACACTGCATAAAGCATTATTGCAAAAAACATTACAATATATATATATATATATTATTTCATAAAGTGGAATAAAATTATAAGACTCATTAGACCAATGTTTTTATTATTAAGTGAAACATTGTTAATATAATAGGCCAATATAAGTTTATAGTGCCGGACTAAAATGAAGAAACATTTTCACAGGCCCACAAAGCCTTCATCAAGTTTTTGAATTCTAACATGTTTGTCTATTATAAATAGATCTACAGATAAGACCCAAGGGACATAAAGGGAAATGACATAAAGAAAAAGTATATGTAAGAAAGCCAAATATACTGCAAGTTGAATAAAACTTTTCAAAAGTTTTTTTTTTTTTGCTATTGAAGCATTTATCGTGAAATGATACGTTGAGAAAGAGATGACCGTAAATGAAGCTATAGCTTTTGCACCACTCTTCTCTTCATTCATGAAAAAAGTTGCTGATGTCTCCAAAGTTCTTTTCCCATGGCTGGAAATGGCGTTAATTCAAATTAGAGAGCAAGTGGGAGAAAGATGAAGTAACGTGTAGGCATATTTAAAGTGCATTCATCTATTTGTGGAAATAGTGAATCACTTCGTCAACAATAGTTGAAGCTCGTGCAAATAAGGAAAATGAGTACTCGAAGAAGAGAAAATTGTATTAAAAAAAATAAGAAGAAGAAGATTTGAAAAAGAAAGCTCAGTGAAAAAACATTAAAAAAGAAAAAAATTGGTAAATTAAGAAAAGCTGAAAGAGATGAGAACATAGGAAGTTTGAATAATATTATAAAAAAAAGTACTATTATTTTATTTTTCTGTGTCTTATTTTCAGCACTTTGTCCGATGCATTAAATGAGAAGATAGGAGAAGTTAGAAGATATAAGTCTTCTTTGCACCTATAGATACAGAAACGTGAAAAAAGAAATAAATAGTTTGTGCAAGTCAAAAGTTGTTTTTATAGTCAATTATTCTCTCCTTTAATGACTATTTCAAAAGTTGTTCTGCAACGAATATATTTTTGGTCTTCCATATAAAAGAAAGAATGTGAATAGAAGAATACAAAGCAATACAGGAAAGAAAAGAAAAGAAAAACTAAGTAGGTCTTGTTCTTTTCGTCTATCATCTAAGTTTAGTTTTGGGCTTTTATTTGATTTGAAAGAGTTTTAAAAAGAGTGAATTTATTATATTTTTATTTTGTATAGAGGTTCAAAATCTACTATCATATTGTCTATAAATCTCTCCTATAAATGAAAGTGAGTTGTGGGTGAATTTTAAAGAAAAACCCAATGCATAAAACTTTAGGTAAGCTATTGTGCAATCTAAGTATTGTAATAATTTGAAGTAAACTATAAAATCATTGTATTTGGTGAGAAGCACCTATAAAGTCATCTCACTTGTAATTTGAGTATGATTAAAAAATTTTTTTTAGAATTTAAAGAGATCAAAAATAGACTAAAAAGACTGAATAAGATAATTTGTTAATATCATTCTTCTCTTTAAATCTCTCTTTTATTTTATTATTTTTAATAATACTCCAAATTTAAAGTTAACTCTAAAATTCTCATACCTAATTTGGAGTATACTCTAAATCTATCAACACTTATAAACTCTATCCTTCTCAATTAGAAAAATTCATAAAATTTATTTATTTATTGTTTATTACTCCTATTTGTTCTTTTTTAGGTGTGATTATTATAAATATTTATATAAAATAAAATAAAATCGTAGCAACAATTGTTAAGTTTAGTTTTAGATATGAAAATAAACATTAACACTATGTTTGGATGGGGTGATTATTGGAGAGAAAAAAAAAGGAGGGAGGAAAAATGGAGTTTTCCCCTGTTTGTGTCGAAGAAAAAACGGAGGAGAGGAGAAAGTCGCAAGAGAAAAATATTGTGGGATCCACGCACAAATTTTCTCCTCGAATATGGAGAGATTATGGGAGAAAACGCCTTGGCAATAATTATTTTTCAAAATTACCCTTCGTTATTCCAATAAAATGTCCGCCTAACCTCGTTAAACGAATATACAAGTTAGGTTATCTTTTTCATTTTCTTGTGGTAGAACTCTCAGGATTCGATTTGCTCTTTCACCTATTGCCCTGTCTGCAAGGTTTCTTCTCTTTCTCCTTGTCTTCCTCCTCCTCATCATCTTCCATCATAATATCAGTGTATCTATATTATTTAGATGCGATAGGCCAATTATTGCTATGCTTTATAACACTATTATAATATTGTCCTCACATACTGTAGAATGAAACCACAAACTTGATTCTGTGTGAAAGTTGGAAAGATTAATTTTTGCATTCATGTTTTGTTTTTTTCCCATACGCTGACATGGAACCAATAGAAAAAGAAAAAAAGATTCCAACAAGCAAAGATGGGGAAGATAAAAAATATGATATGATGAGTGAACTAATCCTTACATTTTTCATCATAACTCATAGGTTGTAATCATGCTCTAAGTATGATTTCATTATGAAATTTGTAAAAGCCCTTACTCTAACATTGTGTTGTTTTGCATACCAAAAAGTTTTGACATTACTTTCAGAATTTCTTCATCTCTGTTCTTATTATTTCTCTAGCATGATGTGCAATTTGAGACAACCGGTTCGGCCGCTCCGAAAGGAGAGGCTTGCACTCGTCTTTTCCCTTGTTTTATCATCATGACTTCCTTCCATGAATGTTTTTTCATAGCACATTTGTATCCACTTTCTTTTAAATTATTTTGTTTAAATTCTGCAAAATATGTTGTTACCTATTTTGCATAATTGTTCACTAACGGCACACCTACAGTATATATGGAAATCACAGAATTCTTAGATGATGTTGTTGAGGACATTCACGATTCTAACTTTGAAGTTAAGCATCTGATAAGTTTTGGAGTGACAACTGAAAATTCAAGATTGAACCATTTAATTGAGGACTTGGAAAGATAGAGGAGTACATGTGTTGTACGTGCTATTTGTTTGATGCTCTATGCCATACAATTCTTGGAAGAATTGTCCACCATAGTGAATAAACCCATAAGGGTGAGTGATATCGAGCGATACAATATGCGAAAACAATTGATGATACGACTTGATGATGAAAAAAATTGTCAGGATATTTTGCACATGGATCCACAAGCTTTTCAAGAGTTATGTGAGAAGCTTCGAAACACCAGGAGAATTAAAGACTCACGCTGGGTTACAGTTGAAGAACAAGTTGCTAAGTTCCTACATATTTTAGCCTATAATGTTAAGACTAGGACTATATGTTTTTATTTTTATCGTTCATGAGAAACTATTAATCGGCATTTTCATAATGTATTATGTGCTGTGGTTTCACTTGAGGCTGAGTTCCTTGTGCAGCCTTCTGAATCAGAGGTTCCTAATCAAATTTTTCATAATAGCAGATTTTATCCATACTTTAAGGTATATAACAATATTTTTCATATCACACTTTATACTTCATACACAATGAGTTATAAATTACATATGTTGCTTCTAAATTGATAGGATTGTGTCGGAGCTATTGATGACACTCATGTTCGAGCAAAGGTGCCTAGAGAAGAAGTTGCTAGATTTCAAGGACGAAAAGATTACCCTACACAAAATGTGTTTGTGGCATGTTTATTTGACATGAAATTCTCTTACGTCTTAGCTGGTTGGGAAGGATCTGCATCTAATTCTCGAATTTTAAAAAATGCTTTGTCTAGAGAAGATAACCTTATATTTCCACAAGGTATAGCCAATAATTATGGATTTATAATGTGTTGATTTAGATTAGAATTGTATGTCTTTTTCTTCTCCTTAATTTATTATTTCATTTGCAGGAAAGTTTTACTTAGGAGATGCCGATTTTCCACTGATGCGTGGGCTCTTAACACCTTATAGAGGAGTTTGCTATCATTTAAAAGAATATTCTTCCAGGGCACCACAAAATGAAAAAGAAATTTTTAACCATCAGCATGCTTCGTTGCGAAATGTCATCGAACGAATATTCGGAGTATTGAAAAAAAGATTTCTGATTATAGCTAGTGGCACTGAACCATATTATTCCTTTCAAACCATGACTGATATTATGATAACTTGTTGTGTATTACATAATTTTTTTATGGGAGTAGATCCTGATGAGAATCTAATCGCTGAAGTTGATCGTGAATTACTACTTAACCCGCCTGATCATAATGAGGACACTTCTAACCATGGTCCAGAGGAAGACTACAGACAAGGAGCAATTTTGAGAGATAGTATTGCATGCCAAATGTGGCATGACTATCAGAGTGGATCATAATTTAGATTATATTAATTTATTTTATAAGTTAACTAGTGTTTAATTGAATAATGTATGATATTATTGTTTATGTTATTAAAATATTTTATCGATGACATTGGTATATTTCGAATAATCTATTTCATGTTAATTTCATATGAATTATGCCTTTTTTATTCAATTTTCGTTCTAACTGGTTCTTCATGACATTGAATTATGCCTTTTCTATTCAATTTTCACTCCAATTGGTTATTCATGATATGGTATTCTATGCAGACACTTAACGATGGCCCCGAAATTAGTTAAGGATAATCTGCGTTGGACGCATGAAATGGATGAAGCCTTTTAGATGCTCTACTAGAAGAGATGATGAAAGGGAATCGTCTTGATGGGACATTCACAACATCTGCATATGATAACGTATTGCAAGTGCTGAAAACTTCTTTTGGGCCCCATATAACAAAGCAGCACTTGAAAAATCAGAAAAAGACATTGTCCCACCGATTTGGAAAGCTATATGACTTATTTAATGGATTAAGCGGATTCTCATGGAGTCCTATTTCAAAACTGTTTAAAGCAGATACTCAGATTTGGAATGAATTAATTGAGGTAGTTTTATTTGTTTCCTGTGCATGTTAGCTTATATGTAGATGTTTTCACTTTTATTTCATTCATACTTATTTAGCGAATGATTTGATATATTTGTTATACTATTTGCTGAAAAAACCACAAGCAAAGAAGTGGATAAGTACCCCAGTTGTATATTATGATAAGTTGTATGAATTATTTAGTACAGACAAAGCAACTGGAAAGTAAGTTGAGAGTGCTAAAGATAAGTTGAAACGATGGCAGAAAGAGTGCATTGATTTAAATGATTCTGTTGAAGGGACGAATATGAATGATATAATAACTGAAAGTGAGTTCAATTAGGGATATGAGCCCACCAACTCAATAGCTAACATGGATTCATTCAGTCCAACCAGAGGCAACTCTAACCATTCTACGGGGACTGCATCCTCAAAGGGACAGAAGCATAAGAAAGTTGTTATTGAAGCTATTGAGGAAAAATATGAAAAAATCACTTCGGGGATTAAAGAGCTAGCTGAAGTTATGCGAGATGGCAACTCTTTGTATGACAAATCAATATCTTTATCTAAAAGACAAGTGGTTGTTGCTGAGAAACAAGCTGAAATTGTGGAAAAGGGGCTTGTTATACTTGAAAGAAGTAGGCCCCGTCATTATAGTGAAGAAGAGGTATGGGCAGAAGTTGAACAAATTGGAATAAGCGAGGAATATAAATTGCAATGTTATTTTTTTTAATGTAAGGAAGAAAAGAGTAAGCGAACCTTTTTTGAGGTTCCACAGCACATGCGACTGCAAACTTTGATACAAATGATGAGGGATGTTGGCATATCGTAATTAAGAGAGGAACATGATGATAAAATGTTCCTTTCATTTTTGTTATATGAACGTGTGATACTATGCTTGTAGTATGGTGTAGGATATTTGTTTCATTGTTATTAGCTGAATTAGTTGTCAGAATTTTGTTAAAAACTAGAATGTATCGAAATTTAAGATAAGCTAGTGAGTATTCGTAGATTATTGGACTGATTAGCAATGAAATTTGAGTCTTATTTATCATTATGCGGGGTGATACTAAATTTTGCATATTTACCATGGTTTCTAGTAATAAACTTACATAGTTTAGAAGTGAAGGATAAGAAAAAGATGATAAGACAATTAGGGCCAATAACTCTTAAGAAAATACAACAAAAAAAATATAACTTTAAATGATTGTTAAAATATTAAATATATACAAAGGAAAAAAATTTTAAGCTATTACAAAAAAAATGTGACTAAAAAAAAGGATAGAATAACATGTATCATTTTTTGACAAAAATGGCACGACCTAAGACCTCAAATCAAATTACAAAGAATAAGAAAAAAAACAAAACAGAAAAAAAGGGAACCAGCGCGAAAATAAAAAATGCAGTCGGACTTGGAAGTCCGACTGTAGAGTAGTCAGACGCCGCAATTTTTTTATTCTCTCGCCAAAAATTTTCTTATTCTCATTAGTAAATATATTTATATTTCATATAATAAATATAAATATGAGTATATTTATATTAGGGCATTTGATTTCTGAACTTTTTTGTATATATAAATACTAGTATGTTTATATTTTATATAATATAATAAGCATTTTATTCATTTAATTGAAAAACTAAGTTAGAGTTTTCAATATATAATACCATTAAAATACATAAATTTTTTTTATTATAAAAAAGATAATCAACATACTTTTAGGAAAACTTTATTTTTTCAAAAATATAACATATTATAATGTAAAAAGTTATTTTAATATTATTTACTGTGTGTGGAAAACTCTAAAGTCAATATAATGAAAATTTAAAAAGTTATTATTTTATATTAACTAAATGAATATTAATACTTATCATATTATATAAAATACAAATAAAATGATATTTATATCAAAATATATATAATTATTGTTTATGCTTCGTAAAATAAACAATGTCAATTTTTATCATTTCTTATTTCTTTTGCTTTCATCACTTAAAAACTTTATATATTTTTTAACGAATTTATAAATGTCATTAAGGTTATTTAGCAGGATATATCCAATATATTCACATCATATATATGTATGTGTGTGTGTGTGTGTTTGTACTGAAATTGGATCGGATATACTAATAGCGGTATTAAAAGATCAAATATATATTTAATAGATATCAATATAAATATATATATGTTTATAATCAATAACCTAAAGCAAAATATATAAATATATATGTTCATAAACAGTAGGTACAACATTTTTATTTTGGGATGCTAGTAGGTTTGAAGTACCATGTCTATATTATTCTTTCTCACTATCATCTCCTTCATCACTACTATCATCGTCATCTTCATCTCTATCCAGAGATACTGTTGTGACACCTTTTTTCTTTTGGGACGAACGTTTTTCCTTTGGTTGTCCATAATTACTTTGAGTTATTTGTTGTAATTAGGTGCGCAGCTCTTCAATCTATCTTTGTTGGTTTTGAAACATACTTTGATATGATTGTATAGAAATATTGATAAATTCATTACGTAACATATCTTGTATGTAATTTGAATGTGGATACGGGGGTAATTGACTTGAGGATACTTCTTCATTATAGGTATACCCTTGTTTAGAGTTTCTAAAAATTTTGCAAGATATGTTACTAAGACCATAAACTGCGCTGCACTTTTTCCCACTAACAACGCTAATAAATGTATTCATATCAGATACATTACCGCTTGAAACTTGGGCGGTATCTTTTTGTTTCATATATTCATCCTACAAAAAATTCAAACGATTAACACCAAAATAAAAAAAATACAAATAAAATATGTAAGTATATTTCTGATTTTCATACCCATATAGCTTTTGACTTTTCGTCCACCTATGTTTGGGTAGACTTATGTTGATGAGTTTTCATATAAATTTCAGAAAATGAAGGATCTCGTCCCAAATCACGAGCCTACGTAACAAAATAAGAAATAATTTGTCTAAGCATGCCACATGAAAAGTATAAAATAAATACATTATTTATATACCAATTGTTTAGCATGTTCTTCCATCGACGTAGAACCTCCTGTGTGCAACGAAGCATTGGCTCGATTTTTCTTCTTTTGTGCACTGGTAGAACGAAATCCTTCAGAATCCCAATGGCCACGGAGATCGTCCCAGATGGATTGTTTAATCCATTCCGGTCGTTTGCGTGTATCACATACATGTCCAATTATATCCTTCAATCAAGATTTTACTCGATTTTTCTAATTTGCCCAAATATCATGATGATGTCTTGGTTCCCAGCAATAAAGTTTTTTCCAAATCATATAGGATGTCAATAACGATTATACGTGCACAACTTATTTTGTTATTATTTGCAATGTAATAAAGAGGAAATACATAACACCTGAAATTCATGAAACCAGAGGTATTGGTATTCTGGTGGCACTTCAGTCCAACAATTCCACGGACCATCATATTTATTTTTAAAAATCTTAACAATAGCAACACCGATATCTTTATCATTTAGGGTAAATCTAAAAATATAAAAAATAATGAAATATATTATTATCCTACAGATAATATTGTTGAACAAATAGTGAAACAAAATGATATACCCTGTGCCATTAGGTCTAATCAGTGTTGGCATAGGTTGATCTTGGTCATTAGAGTGTTCATTCGAGTGCTGATTATGAGGGTCATTAGACTCTTGTTGAAAGTTCTCCGGGGTTGGCTGTGTTTCTTCTCTAGCATTAGATGACTCTGGTTGTAACAAATTACTTCGTGTTCTCCGACCCCTTCTAGAAGACATCCTGTAATGATATTGATGCCATTTACTACATGCACATTTCTTAAGTTTGAGTATAAATATAACATCCCAAGCTTCTCTTCTTACCTTGTGAACTTTGCAGATCTTTGTGAATGCTGTCCTGAGTGACTTCCGCTTCCTCTTTGGTGAATGGGTTGGGGCTCAGTAAAACATTATGGGGGAGATATATAGAAAGTTATGTTTATCTATACGAAATAATGTGTATATATGTTATTGTAGATGGTGTGACATGCGGGACCAACTGAGAAAGATAAATACAAATATGGAAGAAAAAGTAATGTCATACGATTTTAGTGCCACGTGATATACAGGCAAAAGTAAAAAGTACTAACCAAGTAAATGCCAAAGATTCCAATGAGTTATAATGGCAATATGTGTGGGACCTAATGAATATGCATAATAGTGCATCTATCTTGATAGATGTTAAGAATTAAATTTAAAACCGACATGGATGTGCTAGTAGTAGAAAATGTTGTTATCCACCTTATATTACAATAATTACAGGACACATTTATAATAGCACACATTTATACACTGGAACCAAACATGCAAAACATGCAGATGTTGTATGTTCAACAATTGAACGTTTGGTTAATTTTTTTTTTGAACTTGAAGCTTTATGCTGCTCACTTGAAGCTTTATGTTGCTGGCAGTATTCATGAATTTGACGTTGCAGGTCAAATATTGCACTTTCATTGGCCTGCATTTGGATCTTGAAATTTTTTAATTTCTCCTCAATATCGGGATGTAGCCGACCTTATGGACCTTGTGGGTATATGGCACCTGCCACGCTTGGATATGATAACGATAAGAACTCATTTTCTCATCGATAATTATAACCTAAAGGTGGATCCTCTTCTACTTTATGTGAAACACTTCCTAACCCGTACACGGAGCCACCACTTTTTTTTCCTCCAGTAGCTACTCTCCACAACGTAACCTCATTTGCTAGTGAGAAATTTTGTGCATTCACAACATTTGCAATGTTGGTTTTGAATCTTGTATATTCATTCTTAACCAAAACAAGGGGAAAAATTATATAACAGTGATACATAAATGATCTTTCACATAGAGGAATACAAAGTTAACAGACTTACAAAAATTTTTTTAGATTTTTTATCCACCCAAAGACCAGAAGTTGGGTTCTGATGTGTTCGAACATAAGTTCTACTGGAGCTATAGGCCTGCCGAAGTCTTCAGCTAAAGTTGCAGCATGATCAGTGAATGGAATATTACCACCAGTGTGAAGAGATGGGTCGTCTACCGAATTGAAAGCTCTATTTTGTTTTGCACGTTCACTTCTTCGTCTAAATTCTATCTTATTCCAATCAGCACATAAATCATTCCAAACATGTTCATTTATCCAAATAGGCCGCTTCCCTTTATTTCTAATGTAATAGATCAAATCTTTCAACCAATTTCTTGCACGATCTTTAAAATTCTTATAAATTTGGCGATGATCCTCTATTATCTAGACATAATATTTCTGACAACGTCACCTAAAAATATTTATTAAATCATATGCTTCAATGAAATAAGTGTAACAATTTTTTTTAAACTGTACTTGAAATTCTTTGAACCATAATTGTCGTATGGCTTTAGGAACTTTCTTCCATGAATTATAAGGTCCTAGATAATTATGCTTCATCACCGCCACTATATACTCGATGACATCATTTCCATCGGGTGCAAATCTAATCAATGCAGATGAAAAAATAATGTAAACTGAAGTTATAGGCATTAAAGATTTTGAAATAGAATTTATACTCGGTTTCACCATCGAGATGAATAAGTTGATTCCTTATATCCACTCCAGCTTGAATCTGAGAATATAAGACTTCTCCATACGTTTTACCCATTTGCACAAAGCATGAGGAAACAAGAAAGCATGTAGAATATATATCCTCCGCAGTTCAAAAAAAATTTAAAATGTGTAGTTTCAGGGAAATTATATAGATATAGATGAACTTATTGTTGTTTCTGTGTGAAAGGTAAGCCTCACAATGGTGTTCACAGTCAGTAAAATGAAGTTCAACTATATTCATCATACCTTCATGTCAATTACTACAGCCTTATCTCTGCATGTAGATAACTTCTAAACTTTTGTCACTTCAAACAAAAAGGATAAGATGAAGACAAAGTGACTTGCATACATGTCCATTTAACTACTCGTCCCGTGAAGCTGGAGCCAAAGGAAACTTACCCCCACGTGAAGAATATAGGATGAAGACAAGTTAAGATGATAAAGGATGAGAAACGAAAAAGCTTGGAAGGGACGAGGATGTGAGGACAAAGGAAGCCACGTGAATGCATTGTAGGATGGCTTTATCACATGAGGACGAATCAAGGGTCAACTATTCTTATTTGTTTATATATATATATATATACATATATATATATCTTTATGTGAAAAATCGATAATAATATTTATATTATAATAATAATTGAAGTGATTACCAATATATTTCATTTCACTTAAATAATAATATATTTTTATTATGTTAAAATAATTAGGTGGATGGAATTGAATTTATTTTTATGAGAGTTAAATAAACAAAAACATAGGTAACGGATTGACATGGAAAAATTTTAAAATTATTATACTATTTTTAGTTTTCAAATTGTTCGTTTAAGAAATTATTTTAAAATTTTAAAAATTAAAAAATTGGTAGGGCTGTAGGATCAAATTCGGACGATTGCATTTATGCATAGCTGAAAAAAAAAGGAAAAAGTCATTCCAATGATATTTCAAGGATAAAATTGTCCAAAAAAATAGTTACAAATTTTTTCTCTTCCCATCTCTCCATGTTCCATCCAAACAGGGGAAGAGAACCTTCCTTCTCCGCTCCTCTCTTTCTCCCCCACTTTTCTCTTCACTTTTCTCTCCCTCCACTTTTCTCCTTCTACATCCAAACGAAGCATAAGTAACAACTAAAGATAAATCTCCCAATTAATTGACCTTTATTTTAATCGGCTAGCCGGGACATGGGAAACTTTCAAAACTAAGCGGGTAAATGCACGGTCTGAAGTCCTCATGTTGATAGACTTTTTAAATGGATATGGGAACATATGTGTGTGTGTGTTTGTGTGTAACAATATTATCTCGGCATTTTCCTCTTTCTTTATCTAAACAATCTGTACGTATGTTCTCTTGATTTGCGTAATCAAATTATAAACATTTCCCATTCAGTCGCATATATAGAACATTAGATAAATGGTATCCAAAAAAAAAAAAAAGAACATTAGATAAAGATGTGTCAATGACTTGGACAGGAAGGAATAACGAGTTTAATGTCAAATGTTCAGTCTCTATTCCTGACTCTTTCTTTATTCTTTACTCGCAAAACTTTTTCTTTTTCAAGTTTCGTTTCTATCAATAGAAAATTTGATCTACTTTGCCGTAGATCAGTTTAAAGTATTGAGAAGTATATATTTTATTGGGGAATCTCACGTGTTTCCCTCTTCCCCATTTATCCATGTGGTTAGCATTCCACTTCTGCATATTTATGCAATTTTAATGGAATCCTAGTCAAGTTCAACTTGACATAATATTTAATATTAATATTTGGATCTGGAATTATCTATGTCGTCCTTTACCATCTAAAGCATATATGTATGTATATATATATACATATATATATATATATATATAATTATACTTGCCTGCAGTACTCAAAATTTTTTATTTAAGTGTAACGTACGCAAGTACCAAAATATAACTATGCGAAGTATGTGGAGGATCGCCAACTTTTCAAACTTGCATAAAATCGGGTTTACATAATTATAACGTTTATAAAACCAATTTTTTCCTTTTTAACAATTTGAATATAACAATGAACGGATACATATTGTAACTTGGCTTAGCCAGTTTAACCTATTTGTATGCAATATATATATATATATATATATGCCAAAATAGAATGTAAATCAATATTCTATTTACACATGTAAATATTACTAAAAAAAATGTGATAAGTATACTTATATGTTTATTAGCAATCAATGTTTTTAAAATTAAATTAGTTATTAAACCGATAAAAATGCTAATTTATGGTTCAATAATTTGATCATATTTGATTTAATAATTTAATTATAGTTGGATCATGGTTAAATTAATGAGTCTTACATATATATTTTTAAAATTTTATTTATTAAAATTTTAATATAATAAATAAATATTAACAAATTGTATTTTTTAATAATGTTTAACAAGTTATTTTTTAATTAAAAAATAAAAATTATCTAAGATTAAAATTTAAAAGTATTTAATATTAAAATTTTTGAATTTTTACTTATGTTAAAATTTCACTTATCATTTAAAAAAATAAATTAAAAAAGAATAAATAATTTTGACTAAATACCTTAATATTTAAAAGAGCAATACTACTAAGAGATAAAACATAAAGAAAAGAAATTATTGAAAATAGTTAAACATATGTCTTTTGTTTCTTTTATATTCTTTTTTTTTTAATTTTTTTAGTTTCAACCTTCTCTTTTTTCTACCATCTTCTATTTTTAGTTTTTTAAATTTATCTAAGATAAATTATGTTGTTTTATAAAAAAAATCTTTAAAAAAATTCAATAACGGGTTTAATGACTAATTTGATCAGTTTTTAACTATTTTTTTGATTGATTAGTTTTTTAAATCAATTGACTAAGACTAAGAACTAATTTACTGATTTTTCACACGAGTTAACTGTCCAATATGATTTTGTGAACTATGTTAGCAATTGACTTTATTTATTTATTTTTATAAATTAAGTCTACCTCAAGATTTTTAAAATAAAAGCAAAAATCAAACAACCACTCAAACCTATTAATCAGTCCTGGAATTCTATTAGGACCTGGTTTACGAGAAAGTAAATTACACGTTAAACAAGGAACTTGATCAAAAGAATCAAATTAACGACAACAGACAACACGATAAGCAAGGTTGACTATATCTTTTTTTCTTTTTGGGTCGATAATATCGATGCTGGAAAGTGGACCTAAAGCAAAGTTTTCACTTAACTGGGCCTGAAATACCAAATTGCTGAGAATTAGCTAACGGACAACGCTGCGTTGATATTTTTATATCTTTGGTTCTTATATGAGATATACTTTGAGATGTTTTTAATCATAACGAGAAAAACGTGACTGAATCAGAGTAAATTAACTTTTTTATTGAAATTACATGAATTTGTTTTTCGTTTTTAAAATTAAAGATTATATTATATTATAATTTTTCTCAATTTCTATTAATTTAAATATTATTTTAACTAAAATATTCTTCTCTAGATTTAACAACTAAAAAGAGTAATTCGGATAATGAGAAATTTTAATTGTTACCATAAAAACTTAAATAAATTAAAATCTATCTTAAAAATAAAAAGTTAAAATTTCATCAAAACCTATTATATATATTAATTTTGATATAAATTGTATTATTTATAATTCATGAACATTATGATTTCTCTTACACATATATTATTTGTAAATAATACAACTTATACATTGAACTACATGTTTTCCCTTTTTTAATTTTTTTTATCTCTTTTTTAATGTAAATTTAAATTTTATTTTAAGGGCGCAAACTCCTACACTATTAACATGCGAGCCGACTTTAGTTGAAATAATGTCTGTACAATGAAATCTACTCTGTCAAATAGCCATGTGACCCACCAGGAATGAAAAGATGAGAGGGTCGATAAGCCCAGGGTGTTATCTAGTCAGCACCCGTCGGCGGGAACGAAAGGGGCTTAGGCCTTATCCAATTTACATATAACCAAACCTCGGCCAAATGCGGCGCCTCACCGCAACTTCCTTCAACTACCAACTCCTTCAATCCTCGCTGTGTTTTCTTCTCTGCTTCTATGGCTTCCTTTCTTGGCCTTCTTCTTCTCTGCGTTCTCTTTAACATCTTTCATGCTCATACCTTCTCTTACCCTCCACTTTCTTTTCTTCTTCCTGTCACTAAAGACCATACTACCCTCCAGTACTTGACTTCGCTTTCTTATGGCACCCCTCTTGTACCCACCCAGCTTGTGCTTGATCTGGGAGCTCCCTCTCTCTGGATGGATTGTTCATCCAGAAACGTACCTTCCTCTTCTCTCCGTACCATTCCAAGCCGTTCAATCCAATGCCTTATGGCAAAAAGCCATCACCTTGAGACTCGGACTCAGCTTCCAGATCAACACCAGCCATGTCAAATTTCCCCAGAAAATACCATAACAGGAACAATAACCAGAGAAGGAGACTTCGTACAAGACATCGTGTCTCTCCAATCAATCGAAACCGTTCATCCCCTTCTCTTCACTTGTTCACCCACTCAACAGTTGAATGGCTTAGCAATTGGTGCTAAAGGTATGGTAGGCCTTGGTAGGGATCGTAGTTCCCTATCATCTCAGATTTTCGATTCATTGAACTCCCAAAGAAAAATCACTCTCTGCCTCTCGTCTTCATCTGGGGTTGTACTATTCGGCAGAAACTCCTATGAAGCTCAATCCGGAGGTGAAGTTTTCAGATCTCTCACATTCACACCCCTCTTTACCAATCAGAAGGGATACTTCATCAACGTGAACTCTATTAAAATCGATGGTAGGAGATTGTCTTTATCACTGCCCAAGGACCAAGAGGGTAAAGAAGGGACTCAATTGAGCTCGATTGTGCCTTACACTACCATGGAGAGATCAATCTATGATACTTTCAAGAAAGCTTATATGAAAGCTGCTATTGCTATGAACATGACTAGAGTGACTTCAGTGGCACCATTTGAGCTCTGTTTTAGCTTCGAAGGGGTTGATAATGTGCCAATTATTGATTTTGTGCTGCAGAGTGAGATGGTGAAGTGGAGTATATATGGCAGGAATTCAATGGTACGTTTGAGCAGTGAAGTGATGTGCTTGGGGTTTGTGGATGGAGGATTGAACCCAGGATATCCCATTGTGATAGGGGGATACCAATTGGAGGATGTCATTATGCAATTTGATTTGGATACTTCCATGGTAGGATTTAGTTCTTCTCTGTTGATGAAGCATTCTAGTTGTTCTGACTTCAAATCTGGTTACACGTCTACAGAATCAGTTTGAGGATCACTTACTTAGTTTAGTCCTTCTTTGTAGATAATGAGGCTTTCTGCCCATTTTTGTGACCCTTTATGTATATCAATGAGATTGAGAACTGCTTAATTTTTTGGCACTATAATGCGATTGTTTTTTATTTGAACATATCCATCTTTTTTAAGGTGTCCAAATTGGAAGTTGTGGAATCTTGGCGGTTCGGAAAGGATATCCATTTTACATCAAAGAATAGATATAGCACACGGAAAATAAATTGGGGAAAATATTTGTTTTAAAGGACCAAATAATCACCCCGTTAGACTGTTTAGAATGACTTTGAATAGAATGACCATATTACCGTAACTTCTACTTAACACTATCACTACTTATTTATAACCATCTCTAACTCAACATTTTTTTAGGCATACATGTAGTTACCCTAAAGCGATCTACTTGTAAATTAGTTATGAGGGTCATCAAAGGGTCAAACCCTTCTTTTTTATTGGTATTTAAACAGAGAATCAATGTATATGATATCAAAACAGAGACTATGTTATGTAGTTATAACATCCGTTGACAAAGTGGATATCCAATTGTTTAATCAAGCTTCATGGAATTTAATCTTTGAAAGACAAATGAACGAAAAAGAAATGGGGTAACATCGAGGTAGAAGAATAAGAAACAAAAGATACCAAGAATCGGCAGGAGATTCAATTTTTAGCAAACTAGACTGATGCAGACCATGATCAATTTTTAGCAAACTTTCTACTTTCTTGATTGGAGCAGTTAGTAAGCACAAACTACTCTTTTGATACCACAGCTTATGTTTGAAAATTTTCATAAATACAAAATGGAATAAAAAGAAAAATGTAAAAGGAAAAGAACATGATGAAATAAATTTATGTTTCCTCTATCTGTAAGTTTAATACAAAAAGGAACGGAAATTTCCTTCCCTTTGTTTGACAGTTATATTAATAATTAATGAAAGGGTAAGTATTATAAATATTACATTACAATATAATACTTTTACACTACGAACTAGCATATGAATGCAATTTCAGCATAAAAGATAAATGAAAATCAAATAGCTTCGAAATCAAAGAAGGGATGAGAATTTTATATGAAAATTTACGTTTGAAAATGATAATTCTTTATTTATAATTAGATATGTGAAAATAAATGAAGTAGAAGTTACTACTTGAGAAGTTAACTTATTCAGCAGCCTAATAGATTTAGAGCGAAAATTTGAATTTGGGATAAAGGATGATAATAGCCTATGCTATGATATTGAGAAAATTATCATATTAGTCCTTAAAAATTTATATCTATCGAATTCTGTCTTAATAACATTAACGTAGTCTTGACTAAAGTCTATTGTTATCAATTTAATCCAAAGATTTCCATGACATCTAATTAGCCGAAAATTAGGAACTAAATGATGCATATTATAAAACATTAGGATAAAATTAATGCTAATAAATTTTCAAAGACTAAATTAATGACAATAATATTTTTTAAGGATCAAAATAGTAGCTTTATTAAATTTTGTTAAAGGAGGAAAATGTCCACTTATAATTAAAATTTAGTGTTCTCATCCTTTATCCCCTATTGTGAATGGAATAAAAATTGGTTAGGTTTAGTGCAATAGAATAGAATGAAAAGAGAATAAAAAAACAAATAAAATTGATGAAAAATGACATATATATATATATATATATATATATATTTTAAAAAAAAAATAGATACTATCAAGTAATGATAACAAAGGTAAAATAAATATTATATAATTTTTTTCTCTCTCCTTGTACCAAACATTTTATGAGAGGAAGGGTTGGAAGGGGCTCTAGTCCTTTTCGATTCTCATTATTTTTACAACTTTCAAACAGAGAAAAGTTCTCTTTCCATTGTTTCCCATGCCATTCCATTAATTGGCATACATCCAAAAACACTAGTAATGGGAGCAACACATCATATCATTTGTTGTTGAAATCTCTCGAGAGTCTCGACCCTCATTTTTCACTCAAACCAAATATGCGCAAGCATCAATAGGTTTCTTTCTAGTTTCTACCATAGTTTAGCTTCCCCTGATTGTTGTATCATGATTGTTTCATGGAATGCAAAAATTGAACTTTTCTAAGCAACATGTTCTTTGTTTCTCCCATATGTATTTGAGATCTCATTAAAGATTGAGTTGGTGAAACTTCTCCAGTGAGGTCTCAGAAAAGTTCAATACACCATGAAATATTTAAAGAGTAAGGTGTGTGTCAAGGAGAAATTTGATCATGAAAGATATGTTTGATTTAAAAAAGAAAAAATTGTTTCCAGATATATCAAATTATGCTGCATCACGCAATGGCCATTCTAGAGAAGATAAGCATATTGGCTACAGTTCTTCAACGAATAAGCATAAATTTTACTATCTTTTTTTCTAGTGAATTCAAGTAAAATTAGATGCAGTCACATATTGACTATGAAGAATGCCAAATAAATATTGTTCCACTTATCGCATTCTCTAAGAAAAATAATAATAGGACTTTTTTCATAAAATTAATTTAAATAGATATATAAATATTTTTCTTTTCTTTGATAAATCAAAAAATTAGAACTTCTCGAAGAGTTGAAACAAAGATATATTTTAAAAAGAGAGGAATATCAAATGAAGTTTATTAAGAACAGAGAGATTTGATTCAATTGATAATCACCAATTGTCACTATAACTAGTCAGATTTCTTAGTAGTTATATGATAATCATAATATGCCAAGAAAATGTATAAGTGAAATTAAGATGGCTGTTATCTCCATTATAATACCATACTAGTGAATTTGAAAAGGAGACTATTTTATTAAGATTCTAGCTAATTGTCAATTAGATTAATACTTAGAGAAAATTAACAGTTCATTAATTTGTTTATATTAAATATGATATTTGATGTGACATTGAATTTATTTTATATTTTAAACTAATAATAATTTGTTGACTGAACGCTCGCTGCTAGCTTTCGATTTATTAGTCAAAGATTTATATTTTATAATAGAAGTCAAAATAAAATATAAGCAAAGACTCAAAGCTAGCTTTGATTATCTGATATCCCTTATTTCCAAACCAACAGATAACAAGAAAAGTTGATTTTGTACCAAAGGTTAATGCTTAGTACCAAAAACCATTAAATTAAGCCATTGAGAGCCATGATAATCCTTTCAAGAGGATAAAAGGAAACATATATTAACATCCCTGTTTATCTCATTTTCCTGGCAAACCAACCAGAAAGACAGTGAGTAGCAACTGATATACTAAGTTCAATTCAATTCACTTGGATATTTTCTCTCTCCATTTCTTGAACCAAATGGCTTTTTATTTCGTTTTGCTAATTACTAAAACTATAAGCAGAATTCTTAATAATTTAACTAGTACAACATTGTGAACTTTAGATGCCACTTTAATAAACATAATCACTAGAAAACAGGCATTGGTTGGAAGACTTACATTGAACTTGTAAAGGAGGGTGGATTAGGGGGATTTGGTACATTCATAAATCCTTCAAGCATCTGTAAGACCTGCTTCATCGTGACTCTCAAAGATGGATCCTCCTGAGTGCACCAGATAGCGATCATCACATACTTCTCCACCCTCTCTATGTCGTCCAAAGCTTCCTTATCATCTTCTACCAACAAATGAAGTTTCCTATCCTGAAAGCAATCATATACCCAATCTATCAGTACCATCTTATTCTCATCCTTAGCTTCCATGTCAAAGTTCCTTCTGCAGCAAATGAGCTCTAGTAACAAAATTCCGTAGCTATAAACATCCACCTTCATGGTAATGGGCTTGTTTTTGAACCATTCAGTTGCAACATACCCTTTAGTACCTCTGATCATTGTTGTAGTTGCAACCTGATCAATCTTCAATAGTTTTGCTAAACCAAAGTCTGAGATTTTGGCTGTGTAAGAGTCGTCAAGCAAGACGTTTTGAGGCTTGATATCACAGTGGATGATCTGAGTACTGCATTCTTCATGCAAATACAAGAGTCCTCTAGCTGTTCCTATTGCGATTTGCACTCTTTGATACCAACTTGGTCTTTGGTCTTCACAAAGAAAACTTGCTAAAGTTCCCTTGTTCATAAATTCGTACACAAGTAGCTTGTGCTCCCCTTCATTACAGAATCCCAAGAGTTGCACCAAATTCCTATGGTGTGTTCTGCCAATTGTACTCACTTCTGCTTGAAATTCCTTATCGCATTCGTTTGCCATCTTTAGTTTTTTCACGGCAACGAGGTTCCCCGGAAGGTCTAATACAACTCCTTTGTAAACAGTAGAAAATGCACCACAACCCAATTCTTCTGTAAACCCATTCGTTGCTTCCCTTAACTCTTCATAAGTGAAACTTCTAAGATTCATACTTGGTGCAGATTGGACAGTTTGATGCGCTTTAGGAATCTTGTGTCCAAACCGATTTGCAACTAGACAAGCTGCCACTAAAAGGAGCAAATTCAAGAACACTGAACAGCTTAAAAATGTCGAACCAATGATAATCAACTTCGATTGATTATTCTTTCCATCAATATGCCCTGAAATCAGAGTAGAATTATCTTTTCTTATTTTGATTAGAGCTTTGCCTCCGTTAGTTAAATCCATTCTTCCATTAGAGAGAGGTAAAGCCTTCTTCCAGCATTTTCCGGCTTGGAAAAAAGCAACTGCACAAAGACAATCATCCAAGCAAGCCTGTCTGCAGCTATCCTCAGCTACTGATTCAAAGTATTCGTAGTTATAATGTAGCCAATCTGTATTTTGCATCTCAATGAAATCAAAGAGATGTGCTTGTGAAGAAGTTTCATCACAACTTTGTGAAACAAAGTTCTGTTTGCAACCCTTCATCACATCGCTTGGATCAACGAAGCTGTAACCAGATGGACAACTGCAGCTTTTAGTCCCATCATGGGTACAGTAGCTGTTGAATCCACAAGCTCCACTTCCCGGCTCTTCACGAATTCTCAAGCAAATATTTGAAGGTATGAAGGACTGAATTGACCAGGCCATGGGCCAGCTTCCTCTGCTGGAATTACTGCTCTTGGGGTAGATATAGTGCTTGAAAACTCCATCATAATCAAGAATAGCTCTATGGTAGAAATCTTGTGTGGACGGGGCATTTTGGGATATTGTATCGATTATACTTCCGTTACTTCTCTGAATAAAAATATAGCCTGATTGGTTGAAGACCAATGAGAAGCCACTGCCAAAAACCTGGGTAGTCCAATAAGCAAAATTTACAGAATCCGATGGGAAATGGGTTGTGTAAAGCACAAGATTCCCATCATCCTGTAGTACAAACTGAAATCTTCCCCTTGAATAATTAGTTGCCAAATAGCGTGAAACAAGTCGGGCTGGTTGATTCAAAACCTGTCCTGGTAAAATTGTGTCAGTGGGTTGATCAAAGCTCTCCCACAAATTTTGAGAATCTTGGCCAACCAATACAAAGTTACCCGTATCAAGCATGGCTGCATAAGCAACTCCATTTCCTGAAGGGCTAGCAATCCAAATCTGCTTACCGCTGGGATCAATGAGCCGGAACCAACCATCTTGGGTGAGCTCAACTTTAGAACCCTTTGGTGCAAGGTTTTGTCCATTGGCTGACCAGACAACAGTTCTATCTGGTATTTTGTTGAACCAAATGGCTAGTAAGAACCCATCTTCCTCAATTTTTTGGAAACCAAATGCAAAATTACCAGAAGGCGATGCCCAGATGGAGCTATCTTCCACTGCAGTGAGGGAATTGCCCAAGGAGATATTGCTGAAAGTTTGAGCAAAAATGGAAAGTGGAAGCAAGGCAAATAAGAGGGACAAGAAGAGGGGAGATGGCTGCTCAAAAGCCATTATATGAAAGGACTCTGTTTTCAGGAAACAGGAGTGGCAAGTGGTTCTTAATATAGGCGTCAGTTAGCTTCCATTGTTGAATCAAGTTGCTGATAAATAGACTCGGTTTACCAAAGAATGGCGTGAAAAATCTCGAGCAAAAGTCAAGCAGAGTTTGTCTCAGTAGTTGCATTTCTTTGGAAAGTGATATTGTTGATAAGGTTATTATTTAAATCGTTTCAAACACTCCATGAGAAAATGAGGTCGTCGCTGTAAAGGATGTTTAATGACCCCAAAAGTTTGTCCTTGTATCGTTTTTCACGGTGTTGAAAAGTAATCTGGTCTTAACAGTCTGCAAGATCTAACAACTACTCATTTGAAAGCCCCCATAGCTTTATGGCAGATTTCACGCTGCAAATTGCTATTGAAATATGACCCGCTAGACCATTGAGAAATTTTTTGATAGGTCTTACTTTTGCTACTATTTATTTTTTAATTTATGAAAAATTAATAGACTAAACTAGGGTGGCACGAGTTGGGAGGAGTTGGCATTTGTTTCAAACCCAAGTCTCGGCTTGATTTTAATTTTGAACCAAAAAATTCGTCTCAAAGCTAAGTCAACGGGTTAATTTTTTATCTTTTAAGAAAATTCTTTTTTAAAATTTAAAATTTAAAATTTAAAATTTATATTTATTTAATTATTTTTGACGTATAATCATTTTTTAATATATTTTTTAAAAATTTATGCAATGAACATAAAAAAAAATGAATTCAAGGGAGAAAATAGAATAAAAAATTTTAATATAATAGTTAAAATTTGAAAAAATATGTATTTTTTAATTTAATTTAATTTTATATGAATGTGATAATTATATTTAGAAGAGCTTTAACATAAAAATTTTTAGTTAAAATTATAAAAAGACCTTTAAAAAAAAATTTTTTTTAAATTTAATCCAAATCTTTATATATATATAATATATATATATATATATATATATATATATATACATCGGGTCGGGTCGGGCCGACCCCAATAGTACCAAAGAGTTATTCCAAATCTTATCCCGACCCGAAGTACTATCCCGATCCAACTTTATTTTAGTTTTTTTTTTTAATTTTTTCTACCCGTCTCAACCTAATCCTAATCCTGACTCAATCCGATTGTACATCAGGCTAGGACAAGACAACTTTGCACATCCCTAAACTAAACTTTAAATTATGAAAGAAAAAGAGGGGACAGAGGCCTTGCTTTTGGTGCCCATGTCTTATCAAATTAAAAATATGTATATATATTATTTTTGATCTTATATATAAAATTAATTAATTAATTCACAAGAATTAAAAAAATAGTTAAAAATAATTAATTATTTTAATTTTGTTCTAAATATAAATTATTTTTTAAGAATGCTCTTATTTCATGTATGTATTTTTTATTTAAAATTAATGACGGCTACTATTTATAATTTAACAAACTCATTTAATAAAAAATATAATTGAAATATTATAATTAATATATCAAACATTAGTAGCCTATTTTTTATATTTTAGATAAAATTAAGACTTAAAAAAAAATTTATATATAAGATTTGAGGTAATATACAATAATAAGATGTCGACAAAGAAATTATTAAAATTATGATAAACGAGTATGTTCACAAAACCCATGACCGGCGAAGAACTAAAAGAAAATTGTTTAATCAGAACAGTTATTTTATAATCAAATTGTACTTACACATTTTTCAAATGGTAGCCATTAATCATTAGATAAACTTTAGATTTTTGAAAATATAACGTTATGAGTATCATAATCTTTTTGTTTAATTAACTCAAAGAAAAAGTATATATACAAGCTCTAATTAACAAATGGATTTTAATATATTTAGAAACTGATAAAAAAATAGAATTAATGATTGAAAACATTATTTCTGCCAAAATTTGACAAGTAAATTTAATTAAGGGTAAAAAGGAGAACAAAAATACTTAATTTCTAATATATATTGTACTGAGATGTTCATATGATGACCATATATTTTGAAGGGAGAAAACGATATGCACGCCGGGGGAGAAGATGGCATCCTTCGGAGAGGCTAGTGGGTTAAAATGTGTCTTGATGCCCCATTAATTTACTGGGACACTACATATATGTCAATTGATTTATGGTCCAATCACGTGTTTTTTATATTTTAATTTTAATTGATGTATAATATTTTATTTTTTTAAATAGTTTAAGGTAATAAAATATTATGATGTGCTAATTTAATGGGTAAAGTAATATGTTTATAGAGTTGTGACTTGATCATAGTTCATGAAGTTATATTAAATTTTTTTCTAATTTATATAACTTTTTCTTTTATTTTTTTACCGTGTATTGAATAAATTTGATAATTAATTTTTTGTTAAAAAATTGCGCACCTTGACAATAATAAAATTTATTTAAAAAATTATTAATAGAGTCAAAGAAACTAAATTAATTATTAGTAAGGGTTTTATATTTTTAATTTATTATGAAAGATTAAAAAAGACTAAAAATATAACTTTTTTATCAATATACCTTTTATAAATAAGAAACTTAATAATATATCTTCCTAATATCATGTATTGAGTTTAAATATGTTATTATCAAGTTTTAATTATTTTAATTTTTGTTACAATAAACTTGCAAATAACTACTTCATTTTAATGATTTTAACTTGAAACTTGCTTTTTTTTTTTCATTTTTGGATGTATCAAAATTTTGATACTCTAACATGGTAAAAACGAAAGCATATAATACCCAAAAAAAAAGAAAATGAAATTGGAGTTAGAATGCGGAGACAAAGGATTGGCAAAAATAAAATTATAAAAGCGAATTCTTCTCCTGAGCAAAACAGAATCACTCTCAAACAAAACTGAAATTACAAATTAGGTAGAAACAAATCGCAGTGTTATGAAATGGACTTGGCCCATTACAGGAAGAGGATAGGGGTGATATTTATAAAAAGAAAAAACTTAGTTATAATTTTTATTTTTTTACTACTGTATTTTTCAATTAGAGAATAATGATTGTATAATTTTTATAAATTATATGATTTTTATTGTTCATTATTATATGAATGAATCTTTTAAAAAATTATTATATATGTTATATTTTTATTAAAGATTCTAATAATAAAGATATAAAGAAATATAACTAAGTCTAATCCTAATAAATATATGAGAGAAAACAGTATTATCATTTGGATAGCTTTCAATATTTTATTAGTGGCAGTGAAATTATGTGCCTGACTATTAGTTATGGTTCAGTCCTTCTTTGTAGATCACGAGAGACTCTGCTCAGTTTTGTAATCCTCCATTGTTATATTTGTATATCACCTGCTTTTCTTTAATGGAACTTTTGGGTCAATGTTTTTTAGTTCAACACATCTATCTTTTTTATTTTTTTAAATTGTCCAAATTGGAAGTTGTGGAAGAAGAGCTATAGCACACAGGAAAACAAATTGGTGAAAATATTTATTCCAAAGAATCACATAATACCCTGTTGGACCGTATAATCAGATTTTGCCTAGAATGACCATAACTTGTACTCATCACGATCAGTAATTATTTTTAAGTATCTCTGGCTTAACATTATGTTTTTAGGATTAAATGATTTAGTTACCCAAAACCGATTTACTTGTAAATTAGTCGTGAAAAAATAATGCATAGAAGGATAAAGTAATGGGCTAACAACAAGGTAAAAAAATAAGAAAAAAGATACTAAGAATCAGGAGAAGATTCAATTTTTAACAAGCTAGACTGATGTAGACCATGATCACAAAATAAGAGGAAGTTCATATTTGTTGGAAAGGAATGGTTTACTTTCTATAAGGGGGTAGTTAATAAGCACCAATTACTTAATCTGTACAAAAGCCAAAAATGTGCAAGCAACAAGACATTTCTTTCTAGTTTTTACCACAGTTTAACTACCCTAATTGTTGCATCATGATTGTTCCATTTCCATGGAATGCAAGAATTGAACTTCTCTAAGCAGCATGTTGTTCTTTGCACTTCTAACATATTCCAGATCTTGTTAAGGAGTGAACAGGTGAAAATTTTCCATTGAGATCTCAAAATAGTTCAATTCATTGAATCATCAAATTTGAAAACAAACCATCTCCTACAGATATTTCAAACTATGCATCAAGCAAGGGCCGTGATCTAGAGATGATAAGGATTCTGACTGCAGTATTTCAACATTCAAGTATCACTATATTTTGTATCAACAAATTAACTTTTCACTGCTCACCCATCAAATTTGACCAGAATTCTGCTTGCATTGTAGTAGGACTGTATTTATAATGCAATATAATGTTTCATAACCTAAGAAGTTTAGGTTCTCTTGATATGTTGGTCATAGTAGAGGTGGTGGGTACGTTTATTTTTATGGTCAGTTATGTGGAATTATTGCAAGCACACAATTCCAAAATGGCGAAGTGGATCTTCTGATGTATGCAGCAGCAGGATTAATTGTGATTGTAATCATTTTCTCACAAGATTGTTTAAGGACAAGAATTTAAATTGATAGAAAAATAAGATTTTTTTCTTTTATAAATCAGAAATTTGGAGTTTATTTTGGAGGGTTTAGACAAAGATATATTTTAAGAAGGGAGAAGATATCAGATGAAGTTTATGAAGTTTAGAATGGAGAGAATATATTATTTTAGATTGATCACAAATGATCACTATAACTAATCAAATTTGTCAATAATTATATGGTTATTAAAATATGCCCTCAAAATATAAAAGTGAGACGAAGATGGCAGTTGACTCCATTATAACAAGATCTTTGCTTATAATACATATTCTACTCAATCTGATGTTGGATCTATTTGTTAATGTTTTACGCTAATACATCTATTTAAGTTATCTTGGTTAGCAGAACTTTCAAGCAACGGTTCAAAACTAGCTATGAGTTCCCAAAATCTGGTTCAGGTATAGTAACTCGGGTAAATGATGTTCCTTATTTTCAAAACACCAAATGACAAGGAGAGTTTATTTGGTCCCCGAAGTTAAGCCTTATAACAAAAACCCAGTAAATAAAGTCATTTAAGAGCCATGATAATCCTTTGAAAATAATAATCATAAACAAAAAAACATATATTAACATCACTTTATTCTCATTTTCCTAGCAAACAAACAAGAAAGAGAATGAGTAGCCACTAAGATACTCAATTCACTTGGATATTTACTTTCTCCTTTTCTTAAAACCAAATGCGTTTTGTGATTTCATATTGGTATATGTGATAAAAGTATAGACACCATTCTTGATAATTTAACTAGTACCACAATATGAACTTGGGCAGCAAAAAGACACACTAATCAACAGACCATATGCATTTGTTGGAAGGCTTACGCTGAACTCGTAAAGGAGGGTGGATTAGGGGGATTTGGTACATCCATGAATCCTTCAAGCATCTGTAAGACCTGCTTCCCGGTGGGTCTTACTGATGGATCCCCTTGAATGCACCAGATAGCGATCATCAAATACTTCTCTACCATCTTCATGTCGTCCAAAGCCTCCTCATCATCTTCCACCAACAGATCAAGTCTCCTATCCTGAAAGCAATCATATGCCCAATCTATCAATACCATCTTATTCTCATCCTCAGCCTTCATGTCAAAGTTCCTTCGGCAGCAGATGAGCTCCAACAACAAAATTCCGTAGCTATAAACATCCACCTTCATGGTAATGGGCCTGTTTTTGAACCACTCAGCTGCAACATACCCTTTAGTTCCCCTGATCGCTGTTGTAGTTACAGTCTGGTCAATCTTCAATAGCTTTGCTAAACCGAAGTCTGAAATTTTGGCTGTGTAAGAGTTCAAGCAAGACATTTTGAGGCTTGATATCACAGTGGATGATTTGAGTGTTGCATTCTTCGTGCAAGCACAAGATTCCTCTGGCTATTCCTATTGCAATTTGTACTCTTTGATACCAGCTTGGCCTTTGGACTTCAAAAAGGAAACTTGCTAAAGTTCCCTTGCTCATGAATTCGTACACAAGTAGCCTGTGCTCCCCTTCATTACAGAATCCCAAAAGTTGCACTAGATTCCTATGGTGCGTTCGACCAATTGCACTCACTTCTGCTTCAAATTCCTTGTCGCTTTCGTCCACCATTTTCAGTTTTTTAACAGCAATGAGGTTCCCTGGAATGTCCAGTACAACACCTTTGTAAACGGTAGAAAATGCATCACGACCCAGTTCTTCTTTGAACCCATTCGTTGCTTCCCTTAACTCTTCATTAGTGAAATTTCTAAGGTTCATGCTTGGCGCAAATTGGATAATTCGATGCACCTTAGGATTATTGTGGCCAAACCAATATGCAACTAGACAAGCTGCCACTAACAAGAGCAAGTTCAAGAGCACTGAACTGCTTAATAGCACCGAACCAATGATAATCAGCTTCGATCGAGCATTCTTCCTATCAATATCTTAGAAGTCACAGCAGAATTATCTTTTCTTATTTTGATTAGAGCTTTCCCCCCGTTAGATGAATCCATTCTTCCATTAGAGAGAGGCAACTTCTTCTTCCAGCAGTCCCCGTCTTCGAAAGAAGCAACTGCACAATGACAATCATCCAAGCAAGCCTGTCTGCACCAATCCTCAGTTACTGATTGAAAGTATTCGTAGTTAGAACATGGCCAATCTGCATTTTGCATCTCAATGAAATTAAAGAGATGTGCTTGTGAAGAAATTTCATCACAACTTTGTGAAACAAAGTTCTGTTTGCAACCTTTCATCACATCGCATGGATCAATGAAGCTGAAACCAAATGGACATTGGCAACTTTTGTTCCCATTCCCATCCTGGGCACAGTAGCTGTTGAATCCCAAACCCCACTTCCACTTCCGGCGTCTGCACCATTTCTCTTGTCTGCGCCCATTCCCAAACAAATATTTGAAGGTATGAAGGACTGACTTGACCAGGCCATGGGCCAGCTTCCTGTACTGGAACTACTGCTCTTGGGGTAGATATAGTGACTGAAAACTCCATCACAATCAAGAATGGCTCTGTGGTAGAAATCTTGTGTGGAGATGGCATTTGCTGATATTGGATAAAGTATACTTCCGTTACTTGCCTGAACAAAAATATAGCCTTACTGGTTGAAGACCAAAGAGAAGCCACTACCTAAAACCATGTCACACCAATGAGCACGACTTATAGAATCCAATGGGAAATGGGTTGTGTAAAGCGCAAGATTCCCATCCTCCTGTAGTTTAAGCTGAAATCTTCCCATTGAATAATTAGTTGCCAAATAACGTGAAACAAGTCACTTAGGTTGATTCAGAATTTGTCCTGGTAAAATTGTGTCAGTGGGATTGTCAAAGCTCTCACACAAATTATGAGAATTGGCAGCCAGCACAAAGTTACCCGTATCAAGCATGGCTGCATAAGCAACTCCATTTCCTGAAGGGCTAGCAATCCAAATCTGCTTACCGCTGGGATCAATGAGCCGGAACCAACCATCTGAGGTGAGCTCAACTTTAGAACCCTTTGGTGCAAGGTTTTACCCGTTGGCTGACCAGACAACAGTTCTATCTGGTATTTTGTTGAACCAAATAGCTAGTAAGAACCCATGTTCCTCAATCTTTTGGAAACCAAATGCAAAATCACCAGACGGCGATGCCCAGATGGAGCTATCTTCCACTGCAGTGAGGGAATTGCCCGGGAGATATTGGTGAAAGTTTGAGCAGAAGTGGAAAGTGGAAGCAAGGCAAGTAAGAGAGACAAGAAGAGGGGAGATGGCTGCTCAAAAGCCATTATATGAAAGGACCCTGTTTTCAGGAAACAGGAGTGGCAAGTGGTTCTTAATACAGGCATCAGTTAGCCTCCATTGTTGAAGCAAGCTGCTGATAAATAGACTCGGTTTACCAAAGAATGGCGTGAAAAACCTCTCATAGAATATGTCTTTTAGCCGTTAGCATTTTCTTGGCAGAAAATGACTCAAGGAGTACTCAATTAATTATTTATCTGTTCAACTAATGAAAACAAAATAATGGCATCACTAAAATAACTACATTAGAATTTCTTTACCAACTCTAACCTTATGGCTTTTTTAGACTGCCAAGTCCTTGAGAAACTGTCGAACGAAGCAATTATACGGAAGTTGCCGTCCTCTGAAAAAATATAAAATGATATTGTTGAGAAAGACAGAATTTCGTTGAAAAAGATGCCTAGTAACTCTAGACGTTTATGAAGGAAAGTTGTCCCATTTTTTATGAAATTTTGTTGAAAAATAATCTGGACTTTTAGCAACAGTCTGCAAGATGCAACAACATCATTTGTAAGCTACCTATGAAATTTTTGTGTACATTTAATTTATTAAAAATCAATATATTTTTAATAAAAAAATAATTACATGTACATGTAATTAATTTTTTTATAGGCCTTACTTTTTATATGTGCATGTTGCTATTTTTATCAGTTTAATTTATGAAAAATTGATAAACTAAACTAGAAAAAAGTTTTTGATAAAAAAAGAGGGGACAGAGGCTATGCTTTTGGTGTCATAAAAAGTAATTATTATAAATGCCTTATAAGTTCACTATCTTCACAGGTTCTGAATTGTCCTATCCACTTTATCAAGGCTCAAACTACCAAGCCAACATCACATATCCTTGAAAGAGACTCACAATAGCAAGTATGAAATTCTTAAATAAATAAAAAAATCTAAAGATTTTTTAAAGTTATTTAGTGTACAATTTTTGTAGGATTAGAGAGAGAAAAACACAAATAGAGTGAAAGTATATATGAGACCTCCTCTTTTTTTCTCTCACTCTTTCTTTGCTCTTCTCTCTCTTTTCTTTCATTTCTATAAACTCCACAAGAATTTTATAATAAAAAACTCTAAAAGATCCAAACTTTATAAAAAAATGCCAAATCCTTAGGCAAGACAAACATTAATCATTTTTTTTTAAATATCACTTTATATTAGTGACTAAAGATAATTTCCTTTTTCTTAGCTCACAGAAAAAGAATTTGTGCCTTCTCAATATTCTAAGCAATAAATCATTTTTTTTGGACTAAAATACATCCTCACCACCAACAATTATGATAGAGTATCATCACAAGAACTATGACCAATTAAAAAATAAAAGAAAATTATTTAATTAGAACAATTCTTTTACACTTAAAAATGTACTTAAACATTATTTAGTAAGTTTAGATTTCTTAACAAAGATATCAATATATTGCGAGTATTATATATATTTTTTAATGTAAACAACTCAAATGAAAAATATATATAGGTTTTTTTGACTCAAATGTATTTAAATAAATATATATGTATATTTAAATTTTTTTTAACTACGTTTTTTTTTAAATGGGAATGTGGAGTTTGTAACTCCATGTTCCCTTTTAATTTTTTTTTTCTTAATTTTAGGGGACACAGAGCCACAGGCTCCACGACCCTAAAGTAATTTTTAAGTTTTATTATTTATTTGAAGGACGCAAAGCTTGTGGCTTCACATCCATTTTATTTAAAAATTTTTTTTTTTTTTTTTAAAAAAATTATACTCTCTCCTTCTCTCCTTTCCCATCTTCTTGACCATTTTATATACACTATGGCCTTCTTTTCCTCCAACTCTCATATTTCTTCATCTCCTTTGAATTCATTTTTGTATTCTATCCCATTCTTCTTCATCCCCTTTCAATTCATTTTTGTATTCTCTCACATTCTAGTCACATTCAAGGCTTGAACTTTCAAATCATCCCTCTTCTATCTTCTGAGGTTTGCATTTCATTTTGGCATTTTTTTTACGTTCTTCTCATATGCTCCCAATTTTTTCTTTTTAGAAATTTTGATTATTTGTTTCTTTTTTTAATTTTTAATAGATTGTGAAGAGCTTCTATTCTACACATACTCTCATTTTTTAAAGTTCATTGTAATATTCTCTATTTCTTTTATCTCTTATCATTTTAATATATTGTGTTTGATTATTATTTACAGAAAAACATTGAAAAAAGATTCACAATGAGTAAAATGAAAGAAATTATATGCATTTATGCAAATGAAAAAAAAATTATACAAATAAGGGAACAATATTTGTCTGTGACAAGGTAAAATTGTTAAGAGTCGACTTTGACATTAGTCTTAAACAGTTGAAGATTGCGGTTGGGAAAAAGTTACAATTTCAGTTAAGACAGTATGTGTCCGAGTTGGTATACCGATACACATAATCACTTGATCCAACTGGATACTTATCATGTATATTAGAGGACAATTCAAATGTCCAAACCATGTAGCAAGCAAATTGACGCTTTCCATCCTAATTGGGGGCACCAGAATTGTAGGCACAAATCTCAACTAATTATATGGGCCCACGTGTCGAAGAGAATGATGTCATTGAACCGTTGGCAAATCCATATGCAAGTCAAATTGATAAACCTGAAAAATTGGTTTCTTTGTTTAGCTTTTATCTCAAAGATGTTCATCCATTTAAGGCCCAATCTTCCAATACTCAACAAATGTCACTCGTCAATGACATATGTTAGCCAAGTTCATCTAGACTATTAATGTGTAAAAATAATCCTCTGAGTCCCCATATGTGACTAAAGATATAATGAACAAGTTTGAGGCCAAGGATGAATATAATGCTCCACCAAATGCTAATGAATATGTAGATAATGATATCGATGGTATTCATGTTGAAGGAGATCTAGTCACTCCATTGAATTAGTATTCTAATCGGGCATTTATCTTTTTATTTTAAATTAACAATGATGATGTGAATGAATTTGAGATGCCCGACATGGAGGGAATCGTCAATCTGAATGATGACTAAAAGATGTATGTTGAAATATAGTTTCTTAATAAACAGTCAATGAGCCGTGTTGCAAAGCTTTATTTAGTTCGCACACACCACACATTCAAGATGCATCAATTATCGATAAAGTACATGAAGTATCAATATCTAAAATATGGTTTTCAATGTAACTGGTGGATAAGGTCTTGTCAATCAAAGGGAGAAAATGAATGGCAAGTAATGAAGTACACAAACCCACATATTTGTATCTCTTTCATATTATCACAAGATCACCTAAATCTAGACTCTGATATAATAGCATTGAATATCGTGTCAATAGTCACAGAAAATATTTCTATTTTTGTTCATAATATCATTAAGAGAATACATAGTATCTTTGAATATGTAGTGTCTTATAAAAAAAACATGATGTGGTAAGCAATTGGCAATTATAATTGCTTTTGGAAATTAAGGTTTAGGTAGTGGCATAAGGATCATATTTCCTTTGGAATTGACCTTGAAATCTTCCTACAGCATTCGCTTGTTCGTCCTCCTGAAGAGTTGGGCACATAGGTGGCCAATATTTAAGCAAACCTCGCAAGCCTTTACTTCTTGATGATTCCCTACAACCATTTTCTAAACAAGAAAGGTTAGTTTATCAAGCCTATGTTCAACAGAATTAATACTTACCTCATTTACCTTTTTTGTGGGAGGATCCTCGTGAGTTCCAAACTGTTGTATTGGCAACAACTTTAGTAATCAATTCTTTGGCTTGTTCCATTGTCTTATCTACTAATGCTCCACCGCAGAGGCATCTATCATATTTCTATCACTCTGTAACAGTCCTTCATAAAAATATTGAATCAATAAATGGTCTAGTATTTGGTGATATGGGCAGCTTGCGCAGAATTGATTGAATCTCTCCATTGTATTGACGAATCCCACAATATCTTTTCTAATTGTTGTGGCTCTAAAAGCTGGAAATTTTTTTTCAAGAAATAGCTTTCTCAGTTGGTCTCAAGTCGTAATTGACCCCGATGGAAGATAATATAGCCAATCTTTTGCTTTGTCTGTAAATGAAAATGGAAAAGCTCGCAATTTAATTTGCTCTTCACTTACTCCTTGCGGCTTCATGCTAAAGCAGATGACATGGAATTCTTTTAAATGCTTATGGGGATCTTCACCTGCAAAACCACGAAAGGTAAATAGTAAATGAATTAAACCAGATTTTAGTTCAAAACTTACCTCTACATTTGGAAATTATATGCACAAGGGCTGTTGGTTCACATCAGGATTGGCCATCCTTCTCAGAGTTTGTTCTGCTTCAACCATGATTTCAAGTTCTCTGAATAATTCAGATAAATTGACTACAAAATTACTGTTAAAATTAGATGAAGAAAAAGCCTTTTGCTACTTTGTCTTCCTTCTTAGCCTTTGAGTTGTCTTCTCTATCTCAGAATCAAAGATTAAGTCACTTGTGCGAGAAGAACGAGGCATAAAACAAAAAAAAAATAGATTAAACAATGACAACAGTCCCCGGCAACGGCGCCAAAATTTGATGGGTGTCGAAACTACCAAAAATAAATTCCTACTCTCAAAATAATATTTCTTGCAAATAAGGTGAGTAAGGTCGTACTCCACAAGTACTAGCCAAATTATTCAACCCAAAAATAGTAAAATAAAATAAGGGAGATTTTTCTTGATAAAGAAAATTAAAAATAAATAAATTCAAAAAATATTTTTGATAGATAAAATTTTAATGTAATAACTCCCAGCCAATGTTTATTTCATATCTGACTCAATCAATTTGATCATTGAGTACCCAAAAGGTAAAAAAATAATTTCTTTTCTAAAATAAACTGGTTATGAACATCAACAAGCTCTGATGTTCTGCTCTTCCTTAAAAATATTTAAAAGGAACAAACTCTCCAATTAAATCTCATTCATAAATCAATCTCAAATAAGCTCTTGGAATTTAAACTTTGAATAGTATTAAGAAAAAGAAAAACAACCAATCACCGTTCAACAATACATAAGCTCGTATGTTTAAAACGGAAGAAATATTTTCTTCAACATACAAAGACAATTTTAATTTATCAAAGGTATTGAATTGTTACTCTACCAAATCAAATGAACAATTACGGATTTAAAAAAATTCAGATATTAATAATTACTCAACTAAAATAAGGTGCCAATTAAATTAACTGAATAATAATATCAAAATAATAGAAAATATTTTAATATTAAAAAAAACAATTAAATCAAACCTCTCATAAATTATTTAGAGTCAGACCTCAATAACCTTGACTAGGAAACAAAGAGATTAGCCACTCATGACTTTGAAACACTCAAAGATTTTTTCTCAAAAATTTTGAGAAGATGAAAAAAAAAGGAAAAAGAATGCAAAGAAAATAACGAAGAAGAGAAGCCTCTGATTTCTATCTCCCTTTTCTGGTTCTTCACCCCTCCTTTGATAGGCTTCCTCCGTGTGAATCTGAGTAAATCTGTTTTCAAAAAAAATCTGCGTAAATTTCTCTCGATAGTTTTTCCATGATAAACATCATCTTATCTAATCCTACAGATAAATATCATCTTATCTGATCCTGTAGATAAACATAAGAGAAGATATAAGATCAATTAAATAGATATAGACTATTTATAAATTATATTAGTTAAAATCTTAAAATTACAACCATTTAAGTAATTAAAATATATTTATCAGTGTCAATGGTCATAGAAAATATTTCTATTTTTGTTCATAATATCATCGAGAGAATACATAGTATCTTTGAATATGTAGTGTCTTATAAAAAAAATGGTGTGGTAAGCAATTGGCAATTATAATTGCTTTTGGAAATTATGAGCGATTGTATATAGTTCTCCTAGGATGGTTGTTTGCCACCAAGAACTTCAATTCAGGCTTATAATTTGAATTTGTTACTAAGAAATGCCAACAAATAGCATCAGATATGGAGGCGACAATTATGTTTCATAAGGTATTTTGGACATTAAAGCCTTGCATTGATATCTTTGATCACTTAAAGCTGATTATTCAAGTGGATAATACTTTTTTATATGGGAAGAATAAGAGAATGTTGCTTATTGCCAACTTACAAGATGAGACAAGAAAAATTGTCCACCTTGGATTTGCTATTTGTAATAACCGAAAGAAAAAAAAGGAGGGGGGGAGTAATAATAATAATAATATTTGTATGGAAAATAAAATGGAAGGAAGCATTTTTATTTTTTTTCCACGTTGCTTTCCTCTCTCCCGTTGCTTCTCACTGGGTTGTCTGGTTTTGTTTTCCTCTCACCTTGCTGCGTCTGGTTCTTCCCATCAACCCTCACATGTTGCTTCCCAGCTCCCTTCTCCGGTGATTAAGCACCGGAAATCACCTCCTTGGCTTCATTCGAACACTCTGAGCAACTCCCCTGTGATTCCGTCGCTATGCCCTGCTACTTCTCCCTCCCGTCGCATCTGCCTCATCTCCTTCCAGCTCCCTCGTCTCTCCTTCGTTCAAGCTGCCATTTCCTTTCATTCCACCGAAGAGCTCCCTTCGGCGTTGTGCAGGCTTCATTCGACTCTTTCACTGCTGGGTTGAAGGAGCTTGTCCACGAGCGAGCCAGGGGCATTACGAGACCTCGGTGAGCATTTTTGTTTTAGATCCATCTATGTTCTTTACTCAATCCTAATGCTGATCTATTAAATTTCACCCTTCCTCCCATTTTCGGCCATTCTAGCTCAGTGGAATGTTATTAGGGTTGATGTCCTTACTTTTAGGTAGGTTGGCCGAAAAAAATGGGGGAATGAAATGGGGATCTTTTATTTAGGCTTTCTAGTCATGCAAACCTTGCATAAATCTTCCATTTCTACTTCCTTAAGGTAATCTGTGAACTCAGATGATGAATTGAAAAAAAAAATGGATTAGGTTGGAAGGTAGATGTTATGCGAAAAGTAAAGTTATATTGATGAATAAGATTGAATGAGGTGCCTATTAAGAACTGTTGATTTTTTTTTTGGGTCTGTATGCTGATCTAGTGAGTTGGACGTTATCAGGAAGTCCTATAGGCATTAGCAGTGAAGGGAACTGATCTTTCAAGGAGGAACAAGTGTCAATCTAGCAGTGGGCACCGTCTGTGAGTAAATAATGGGTTTTCTTTTTGAATGACTATTATGACCATGGATCTGATATCATTACGCATTATTTATTTTATTTTATTTATTTTATTTTATTTTTCTCCTTTCTTCTTTTTGTTTTTCCTTGTTATCCTATGTGAGTTAAAACTTAGGTCATATGCATATTGGTGGGAATGATTTGATCTTGAAAGGGAAATTATCGGAGGAATAACTCTTATCTACTCATCTTTTAATTGGTCTTAGATAGTTATTTATTTATATAGGAATGGAATTTGGTATTCATACTATTTCGTTAGTAATTGTTAATTGAGCTAATTTTGGTTCCCTATAATCTAAACCCCTATATATATATGTTTGGTTAATGATATATATATATATATATATACTTGGAACTAGAATACTAATTAGCATTAACCAGGTACCTTCCTTGTGAGCGCGAGCTCTAGGCATTGGGGGAAATTTGGTGATTAGGCAGGTCAAGCATGTGAAGGAAACTGAGTGAAAAAGGAGCTACCCGTTAAGTGTAGCCGCCCGAGTGAAACGGGTAAGGAGCTGCCAACGAGGTGTAGCCGCCCTCAGGAATTATGAATTGGGACGCGTAAGTAAGAAAGGTAGAGAAGGAGCTGCCCGTTGGGTGAAGCCACCAGAGTAAAACGGGTAAGGAGCTGCCAATGAGGTGTAGCCGCTACCTTCCCTAACCGGATGATAAACCTTCATTAAGCAATCACACTTAGGGACTTAGGTCCAGTGGGTACTGTTATATGTAATAAGTTATGGATTTGTTGGATTGTAACGTGCGTTGATTAATTCTTTTTCTTTCCTCTCTTAAATCATTGGTTATGAGCCTTGAATTAAATTGCGAAAATCTATTATTTGCTCACTGAGTTGTCTCACTCCGTTAATCTTAATTTTTTTTCAGATAGCGTCACAGGATCTGATCTGCCTCCCTCATTGTAGGTTCTGAGGCATAGTGGCGATGAGCCCCTTTTTGAGCTGGGGATTGGTTATTCTTTTGTGGTGTTGTTATCTATTGTAATTAATAGAAAAGTGCATTGTAAAGTATTTCAAAAGTAGAGCCAATGGTTATATGTTTCGTTTTCCCCTTCCCCATTTTGGTTCCTTGATATTTTGAATGACTGGTTGAGTAGAGCGGAGCTCTCCGTTGTTGTTTAAATTGAAATCTGGCTGTTTGTAGAAATTTGGGATGTTCTATTTACAGGGGACACTCTGCCGAAATTTCTATAAAAAGCTAGTGCACAAAGAAAAGAAATATATATAAATATATGCAATGAGGTAAGGTTACCTTTAATGAACAATTATTCGGTAGAAGATCTCCCAAGGATTAGTTACTAATATGGAGTAATCAATTAAGCTGTAGCTAAGAACCCCATATGGGTTCCCCGTGTTGGTCACCCCTTCTCTCGGGGAGGGGAGGTGTGACACTATTGTTAAGAATGAAACGCATGAGGCGCGATGGTGGTTTCTTAGTAATCTCAGACGACGAGTTGTGCCAAACAAACATGACATTTGTTTGATATTTGATCGTTATTTGAGAATATTAATAACAATCGCAAGCTTAGAAAATGGTTAACAACCACCCTACACACATCACATGTTTTGTTTATGGCATATTGTAAGTAATTTGAATATAACGTTAAGGACCAAGTAATTGAAGAAGAAGTTTGTCAATATTGGATATTTGAACAAGTGTCACTTGGTTGATGAACAATTGGTACAGATATGACGGTTACATTCACGGGATGGCAAATTGGATAGAGGATATATCAAAGAATAAGTAGTCACATGTATGTGACGTTGATATGCATCATTGGAGATACATGACAACAAATTTAGCAGAGTATATAAATAATATCTTCAAAGGAGTTAAGTTCTTGCTTATAATCAGCTTGGCCAAAGCAACAATATTGGTTGAACAGATACTGAGTTAAGTGGGCACAAATCACATTTGTCTAAATGCAAGTAGGTAGCTTATTTTTTGAGGATATCCACAAGAAAATCTCAACTAAAATTACAAGAGCATCTACCTTATGAGTTTGTAATTTTGATAAAAGATCTTCAAAGTTTGAAGTTGAAGAGCCATATGATCCCTCCAACAAATAGTATGACGAACTTGTAAGATTAGTCTTACGAACTGAATATGTGACTGTGGCGAGTTCCAACTCTAAAAATATCCCTGCCAACATGTCTTTGTTGTATGTGTCAATGTCTGTCTTGACCCTTTACAATTTGTGTACACTGTCTTTTGGCTCAAAATGATACTAAATGCTTATAAAAATGAATTTCGCCTAATAAAAGGAAAAGTTTATTGGCCTCACACAAATAGATCTTAGTTAGTCCTTGATCCTTCCATGATTCGAAATAAAGGTCAAACCAAGTCTTCATGAATATAAAATGAGATGGATTGGCAAGAAAACTCCAAGGATAACCAAAGATGTGGGTTATGTAGACAAATGAGACATAATCGCACCAAATGCCCCTTCCGTCACCCACGAAGATAGTCATAGTTATAGAAGTTAATTAGATATTCATTATTCATGATCATTTGTATCGAAATTACCTATCAACAATAATTTATTTAAATTAACAGTGTATGACTTGTTAATGATATCTTTATAAATTATATATCACCTTTGCCTGATTGAACTTGATTATATATGAATTGTTAATCATTAGTTTGAAAGTGACAGTTCAGCCATGTCACCGAGGTACAAATACTAAATTAACTTATTAGTGTTGCACTTAAAATGCTTGTTGAACCTTGTTGATCAAGTTCCAAGTAATGGAAGGAAGTATTTGTTGGGTTAGTTGGACTTGAATTATTCAAAATATAGATAATGAACAATATGATGAAAAACCTTGCCTTTTTTTAGTGAATTTGATAAAGTGAATGGGTTAATGAAATCATCTTTATTAGTTAGTTATACAGTAGTGTAGCTAGAATCATTTTTTTGAAAACTAAAATTAGTTAGCTTCAGCTTAAAGAGAAACTTTTGACCCACTAGTTGATCCAACTAAGGTGAGAAAGAAAGTTTTTGTCCTTCTTGTTAATATAAGTGCAAGATGTTATAAGAAAACATAATAAGTATAATAAGGTGTAAGTAACATAAGTTGTATAAATTTTTTTACCAACAACATAAAGTTAAAGGGAAAAACTAAGATTTGTACTAACAAAATCCATTATTAATTGCCAAAAGCTATTATCAATTGACATTTGAATTGCATAGTAAATATTATAAGTGGAAAAGGAAAAGTTATTACTATTTGACAAATTGCATTATTATCAATTGAGGCCATTTTTATTTTTATTTTTATTTCGTTAAACCCATTAAATGATGAATAAGATTCTAAGTCAAAGTAAATGTAGTTTAAAAAAGAAAAAATTTATGGTTGCTTGTACATCTAATAATGAGCATTTGGTTTATATATATATGGGGTAATAATTGTTGGCACCCAAGATTTAACTATGATCTTAAATTATTTTGCAAAAGAATTAAGTTAAAAATAAGTAAAAATCAATTATTGCCTTGGTGTTTTAAAAATCACAAAATTTATTTTTCATATAGGCAATAACAATTATTGAATATTGAATATTCTCTTATATAGACTCATTGGGTTTAGTTTGTTATGATAATATTCATGGGTCACTTTATTGGACTATATATACATTGCAACAAAAGAAATTATATACCAATATTATGTAAAACTCCAATTTAATGAAAAAGCCAATAGTTATTCAAATTAATCAATCTTTCTATCTATAGTCCAACTCATTACACAACTCATTACATAAGACACAAAATAAACAAATGAGTTGAAAGGAAAAGAACTAGAACCATGCAAAGAGAAAAAAGCATTAGAATATATATTTATTCTTTCCAAAGTCAAAAAAAGTTATGCACTTTGTACCTACTATCTTTTCTTTCTTACAAAAGTCTTATAATATACTATTTGGGTGGTTGCTTTTCTATCTAACTTATATAGGCACATTAAATGCATTTTTTAAGATTCAAATATAAAAAACTTGGCAACCCTTTTCTTCTTCCTAGACCAACACTGCAGAGGCAAGAAGAAAGAAATATAAAATATATCTTCCATGAGTCAAAGCTTGCAAAAAAGAAAAGTAGTTCAAATTAGAAGACCCATCTATCATGTACCTAACATTGTACTTGTGACAAAGATAGCAAAGAAAAGCAAATGAGCAATGCATCTCAAGAAAGAAAAGCTTTATTTCTTCTCTATATCTCTCTTTCTTGTCCAAAACGAGCAACAAAGGAAAGAAGAAGAAATTTAGCCATTGAAGACTAGTGAAAAAGAAGAAAAGCCACACTTGTGAGTAACAATCTTCTCCTCCTTATTGGGTATTTAAGGTAATGCTTTGAAGAAGAAAAAGAGATGGTGAAAAACAATGAAGCAAAAATAGAGCACTAATTTCTTTTGCACTTCACTTCATCTTCCATTCTCATTAAGCTTAGTTTAGGTTTATCGTGCTAGTTAAGAGCATTTATTGAGCTATCATTATATCCCTTTTGGTTATAAGCATTCCAAAATCTATTCTCATATTTTTTGTAAATCTCTCATAAGTGTAAAGAAAATGAATTTATGGTGAGTTTAGTAAAAAATCCTTATGTAAGAAAAGTTTTAGGTGAATTTGTGTGAAACCCAAGTGTGTATATTAGTATGAAATGAGTTAAAAAAACCTTATGTTAAAGGTGATCACTAGAAAACCTCCCTTGTTGTGCTATGCATTTACTAAAAAAAATCTCTCAAGGTTTAAGAGGACTAGACATAAGCTTTAATGTTAAATCATGATAAATTTGATGTTGTCCCCTTTGTCTCTTATCTTTCCATTATTTACTATCCTAACTTTTCGCTAACTATTTCTAGTTGTAGTCAACTACAAGTTATTTTTTCATGCTTTGCATTTACAATTTTAATCAACTAATATTATTTTGGTTAACTAACTCTTCTACTTTGTCCAATTTGCAAAAATTATTAAATATTTGTCTTTTTGATTAAAAACACATATTCACTTCCTTTAGGAAAATCCTTCAATAAGTACGTATGTAAAGAAAATATCTTAATTGTAAGGTATACATGTAGCAAGAATTTTTCTTAAAAAAATGAAAATCATATGAGATGTAACCACCTCATAAGAAATTTCTAGTTCTCATAGTTGTATTGAGACACCAACTAAGGTTTCTCCACTATTTGTAATGTAATAATAATAATTTTTAGTGGGTCCATTAATTAATTTTATTATAAAGTATAATCTTTAAATGGTGGGAAAATGTAATAATGTAATGTCCAAAGATGCAAAAATGCACAAATTAAATCCTCTGCAATCATATAAGTATACAGAGAGAAAATTATAAAATGGTAAGAGTTTGTATGAAGCTCATTTTTTCTCTTTACACTTATTCTTCTTCTTTTTTTCTCTTTATCTCTATCGAACTATACTATATATAATCAATTTGTAATTACAGAAGATACAAACTTGACAACACATCATCTATGTGTGTGCATGCATTAATGGAGGGAAAATTGACATAATCTAGTATTAAGAAATAAATGGATATACATATATATACACACACACGCACACGTCTAAAATTTGAGTTTCATTATGGGAAAACTAAAATAACATGGCATTAGGAAGGAAGTATGAAGTCGTTTTTCATAACATAACATTATAATGAAGAAAAGTAAATAATGCTTCAAAAATGACCATGGTAACCACCGGCCGCACTCCTTATCTAGATGGCTTTTTCATGTGTGTGTGTGTGTATTAGTACTCTGTTTTCCTATGCAACAGTTTCAAATGACAATATTTTGTTTGAGAACAAGAGAAGACAAACACAAAGCAAGCTAGATCGATGCTGGCTGTGATCACAAAGTAAGAGGAAGTTCGTATTTGTGGGAAAGTGATGGTTCAAGACCCGATTGGTTACTCAGAACAAAGGAGAGGAAAGTGGAAAATTTGGAGTAATATTTATTATGTTCTTATAATCATTATTTAATAATATCTATTCGTTTTTATAACTTTTAAAATAATAACATAATAGTCATTTTTAATCAACAAAGTCATATTTTTTTATTTATATTTTTATTCTTAACTTTTTAGAGTAGAGCAGAATAACTTATATTTGGAAGTTTCATAAATAAACAAAAAGAAACAACCAAAAAAAAAAAAGAACAGAATGAAATAAATTTATCTTTCCTCTATCTGTAAGTTTAATACAAAAAGGGACGGAAATTTCCTTTCCTTTGTTTGATAGTTATATTAATAGTAAATGGAAGGTTAAGTATTATAAATATTAAATTACAATATAAGACTTTTACACGACCAGCTAGTATATAAATGCTATTTCAGCATAAAAGACAAATGAAAATCCAAGAGCTTCGAAATCAAAGAAGGAATAAATTTCATATGAAAGTTTAAGTTTGAAAATGATATGAAATGAAGTAGAAGTTACTTAATTGAAATGTTAACTTATTCAACAGCATGATAGACTTAAAGTGAAAAGTTGAATTTGGGATAAAAGATGATAATAGATCAGGCTATGAAATTGAGAGAACTATTATATTGGTTCTTAAAAAATGTCAATGACATCTTTTTAGTCCTCAAAAATTTATTACCATCAATTCTGTCTTAATGACATTAATGTGGTCTTGACAAAAGTTCGTTGTTATCAATTTAATCCTTGAAAGATTCCAATAACATCAAATTAGCTTTAAGTCTGAAACTAAAATAATATATATTGTAAAATATTAAGATAAAATTGATGTCAATAAATTTTTAAAGACTAAATTGATAACAATAATATCTTTTAAGGATCAAAATAGTAATTTATTCAATTTTGTCAAAGGACTAAAATGTCCATTTATAAGAAAAATTTGGTGTTCTTATCCTTTAGCCCCTTGTTGGGAAAAGATAAAAGTTAGTTTTATAAGGAGAAGAGATGGAAAGGGTTTCTCTTGTTTTCCATTTTTATTATTGGGAGAATTATAAAAAAAAGATTCAAAGGTAAATAAATTTATTTTAAAAGATCTATTATTATTGATTCAACTGTTTTATGTTAAAATCAATAATAATCAATCCTAAAACAATAATAATAGATTCTTTATAGTAAATATTTTTAATTTTGAGTCTTTAAACATAATTCTCCCTTCATTATTTTTACAACTTTCAAACAAACAAAAAAAGTTCTCTTTCCATTGTTCACCGTACCGTAGCATTAAGTCCCATACATCCAAAAACACTAGTAATGTGAGCAACACATCTTATCATTTGTTGTTGAAGCCTCTATCAAGAGTCTCAACCTTCATTTTTCACTAAACCCAAATATGTGCCAGCAACAATAGATTTCTTTCCAGTTTCTCCCACAGTTTAGCTTCCCCTGATTATTGCATCGGGATTGTTCCCTGGAATGCAAGAATTGAACTTTTCTAAGTAACGTGTTCTTTGCTTCTTCCATATTTATCTAAGATCTCATTAAAGATTGAATTTGTGAAACTTCTCCTGTGAGATTTTAGAAAAGTTCAATACACCGCAAAATATTTTAGGAGTGAGGTTTGCGTCAAGGAGAAGTCTAATCATGAAAGATACGTTTGATTAAAAAAAACTATTTTCAAATATTTCAAATTATGCGTCAAGCAATGACCATTCTGAAGATGACAAGGATACTGGTTGCAATTCTTCAACAAATAAGCATAAATTTTACTCTTTTTTTTCTAGTGATTTCAATTAAAATTAGATGTACACACATAATATTGACTCTAAAGAATGTCAAATAAACAATTGTTCCACTTATACTCTTCTCCTAGAAAAGTAATCAGAAGACTCTTTTTTTTTCATAACATGAATTTAAAGTTCAAACAGATATATAAATATTTTTCTTTTCTTTGATAAATCAAAAAATCAGAACTTTCAAAGATATATTTTAAAAAAGGGAGAGAATATCAAATATAAATTTACTAAGAATAGAGAGATTTGATTCAATATTTAATCACCAAATGTCACTTTAACCACTTAGATTTCTCAATAGTTATATGATTATTAAAATATATGTGCCAAGAAAATATAAAAGTGAAATTAAGATGACTGTTGACTCCATTATAATATGATTCTCGTAAATCTGAAAAGAAGATTATTTTATTAAGATTTTAGCTAACTGTCAATCACATTAATACTTACAGTAATTTATATTCGATATGCTATTTGATGTGACATTGAATTTTTTCATATTTTAGACTAATAATAATTTGTCGGGTCGAGCACTTGCAGCTAATCCTTAATTTTGACCTAGTTAAAGATTTAGATTTATAACTGAAGTCAGGATGATATATAGACGAAGGCTTAGAGCTAACCGTGACTATCTAATATTCATTATTTCCAAAATAGCTGATGACTAGAAAAGTTGATTTTGTACCATAGGCTAAGACTTAGAGGCAAAAACCACTAAATTAAGCCATCGAGAGCCATGATAATCCTTTCAAGAAGATAAAAAGAAACATATATTAACATCCCTTTTATCTCATTTTCCTGGCAAACCAACAAGAGACAGGGAGTAGAAACTGATATACTGAGTTCAACACAATTCACTTGGATATTTTCTCTCTCCATTTCTTGAAACCAAATGGCATTTTATTTCGTTTTGGTAATCACTAAAACTACAATCAAAATTCAGAATAATTTAACTAGTACAACAATGTGAACTTTGGACGCCAATTAAATAAACATAATCACTAGAAAACGTGCATTTGTTGGAAGACTTACATTGAACTTGTACAGGGGGGGTGGACCAGGGGGATTTGGTACATTTCATAAATCCTTCAAGCATCTGTAACGCCTGTTTCATGGTAACTCTCAGAGATGGATCCTCCTTAGTCAAACCCAATGTTGAGTCAAGCTGTAAATAATTAGACTGGGTTTACCAAAGGCGTGAAAGACCTCTCAATTAAAATTCAAGCAGAGTTTGTTTTTCGATAGTTGCATTGTCTTACAAAGTGGTATTGTTGATATAGGGTTATTATTTAAATCGTTTCAAATATTTCATGAGAAAATCAAGTCGTCGCTGTGAAAGATGCTTAATGACTCGAAAAGTTTGTCCTTGTATCGTTTTTTAAACGGTGTTAAAAAGTAATCTGGACTTTACCAACAGCCTGCAAGATCTAATAACCACTCATTTGAAAGCTCCCATACTTTCATATATATTGGCAGATTTCACGTTGCAAATTGCTCTTGGAATCTGAGTACGAATCCTGCATAGACCATTGAGAAATTTTTTGATAGGTCTTACTTTTGCTACTATTGATTTCTTTAATTTTTCAAAAATTAATCGACTAAACTTTAAAATATGAAAGAAAAAGAGGGGACGGAGGCCTTGCTTTTGGTGCCATATGTCTGATCAAATTAATATATATATATATATATATATATATGATAATAAGATGTCGACAAAGAAATTATAAAAATTATGATAGACAAGTATGATCACAAAAACTATAACTAGTGAAGAACTAGAAGAAAATTGTTTAATCAGAACTGTTATCTTATACTTAAATTGTACTTACACATTTTTCAAATGATAGCTATTAATCATCAGATAAACTTCAAATTTTTAAAAAGATAACAATACATTATATATGAGTACCATAATTTTGTTTATTTAATTAACTCAAATAAAAAATATATACAAGCTCTAATTAACAAATGGATTTAAATATATTTAGAAACTGATGAAAAAATAGAAATGATTGAAAACATCGTTTCTGTAAAATTTTAACAAGTGAATTTAATTACGAGTAAAAAGGAGAACAAAAGCACTTGGAAAGTACATACATCTCTATTAATCTATAGTCTAATGATGTGTTTTTTATATTTTAATTTTAATGGATATATAATATTTTTATTTTTTTTAATAATTGAAGGTAATAAAATATTATGATGTGCTACTTTATTGGGTAAAGTGTTATTATAAAGTTTTAACTAGATTATAGTTCATGAAGTTATACGTAATTTGTCCTAATTTTAATCATTTTTTATTCTTTATTTAATAAATTTGATAATTAATTTTTTGTTAAAAAATGTGCACCTTGACAATAATAATTTTTTTTGAAAAAATTATTAATAGAAACAAAGAAATTAAATTAATTATTCTTAAGAATTTTATTTTTTAAATTTATTGTGAAGGACCAAAAATATAACATGTTCTTATCAATATACCTTTCATAAATAGCAATTTTACTAACATATATTCCTAATATTATTTATTGAGTTTAAGTATACTACTATTTATTTTTAATGATTTTAAATTTATTATAACAAATTTATAACATTTTTTTAAATAACTTCTTAATTTTAACGATTTTAACTTCATTGAAACCCACTCTTTCATTTTTCGATGTCTGAAATCAAAATTTTGATACTCTACCATGGTAAAAACGAAAGCATATAGTACCAAAAGAAGAAGATGAAATTGGCGTGGGAATGTTGAGACAGAGGATTGACAAAAATAAATTCTATAAAAGCGAATTCTTCCCCAGAGCAAAACAGAATCAATCTCAAACAAAACTGAAATTACAAATTAGATAGAAGCAAATCACATACAGTGCTATGAATCGGGCTTGGCCCATCAAAGGAAGAGGATAGGACTGGTATTTATAAATTAAAAAAAAAGTTAGTTATAATTTTTAATTTTTTACTACTACATTTTAAGTATATGATTCTTGCACTTTAGCATTATATGAGTGAATCTTTTAAAAAAAATTATTATACATGTAATATTTTTATTAAAATACGTAATAACAAAGATATGAAGAATTATATTTAAATCTAATCTTTATAAATATATGAAAAAATAATAATATTATTAGTTGGATAGATTTTTATTTTTTATTTTTTAAGTGGCTATATCAAATTCAATGATCTTACTATCTCTTTTTTTTTTTTGAGTGATTTTCAATTAAATGTAGATGCAATCACACACATGACTGTGAAGAATATGAAAAATAAAATTGTTTCACTATTAGTATTCCTAAAGAAAAGTAATAATATGACCCTTTTTCTTTCATAATATGAATTCAAACATATGTATAAATATATTTCAATTTTTTGCTTTCAATAAAATAGAAAACTGCTACTATAATTTGAACCTTTATCAAATTCAATTTATAATGCAAGACCTTTTTTTTGTCAAATGTGCCCATTATTAATTTTGTGTTGCAAAGTGAGATCGTAAATTGTATTGACGGATATATGGCAGGAATTTGATAGTAAGATTAAGCAGTGAAGTTATGTGTTTGGGATTTTTATATGATAAATCAATTTGACTATTAGTTATAGTTATAGTCCTTCTATGTAGATCATGAGGCTCTCTCCTCAATTTTGTAATTCTCCACTGATATATTTGTATATGACCTGCTTATCTTTAATAGAACATTTTGAACCATGTTTTTTATTATAAAGGATCAAAGTTGAAGCCTCTCTCGACACTCAATTTTTACAAAAGCCAAAAACGTGCAAGCAACAAAACATTTCTTTTTAGTTTAACTACCCTTAATTGTTGCATCATGATTGTTTCATGGAATGGAAGAATTGAACTTTTCTAAGAATAATGTGGATCTAAATTTGTAAGGGAGAAATTTGGGAAAAAGTGAAGAGGAAGAGAGAGAGAGAGAGAAAGTAGTAGAGAAAGTGAAAGAGTAGAGAGTAGAAATAGAAGGAGACGAGAGTAAAGGAAAGATAGCAGAGAGGAAAAGTCACATATCATTCATTGATAATCTCTTCTGATATATTCCCCAGCATTTTAACATGGTGCTAGCTAGCTGTGAAGACTAAAATATCCCATCTGATTTGTTTATAAGAGAATTATTGTAATTGTTGAACACAAGTTCAAGAAATATGGTATCAATGTGAATGTAGGATCTTTGGATGTGATTGCTGATGAAGGTCATCCACCAAAGGGTAATTACAATGAAGTTCAAGCAAAATGCCTTTTACCAAATGAGTTAAAAGTTAATGAACTTGTTAGTGTACTAAAGGAGAAGGAAATTTGTGTTGATGCACACTTTTACATGGATCCTAAAGTCTAAGGAATCTTAACTGCTGCTCAAAGGCAATAGCCTCACATCCATTTATTTGACTCATTCGTCATGACAAATTCAGCTATCAAAATGGCAAAAGCTAGATGCCAATTCTTGCTGGGATTATTGTGACAGTTTTTGATCTTATAGGTGGTTTACTTCTCTTCAAAGTAGTGTGTACTAGATGTGTTTGAGTTGTAGGACTATGGTTTCACCTATTATTAGATGTTGGTTGATGGATTGTTGAATTTGGCAAGTCCTAAACCCTTGGGGTTGTTTGGTGACTAAGCGTTTAGTAGACATCTAAGTGTAGGAGTTGTTAGTAATTTTCGTTATTTCATTAGGAGTATTTTTTATATTTCTTTGTAACAGAATTTTGTTGTTGCTTACCCTTGTGGTCAATGGTTCTTTTAGGGGGAATATTGATAGGAAAGTAAGTTGTATTGAAGGATATTATTGTCATAACTAATAAAAAGGGGTATTATAGTCTTCACAAGTAGCTGGCGCCATGTTAAAACGCTGGGGAATGTATTAGAAGAGATTATCAATGAATGATATGTGATTTCTCCTCTCTGCTATCTTTCCTCTGCTCTCATCTCCTTCTATTTCTATTCTCTACTCTTTCTTTGCTACTCTCTCTCTCTCACATCTCTTCCTCTTCACTTCTTCCCAAAATTTTCCTTTACAAATTTAGATTTGTATCAAAGAAACATGTTGTTCTTTGCGCTTCCAACATATTTGAGATCTCATTAAAGATTGAATGGGCGAAATTTCTCCAATAAGATCTCAAAATAGTTTAATTCACTGAACCATCAAATTTGAAAACAAAACATCTCCAAATATTTCAAACTACGCATCAAGTAGCATCCATTCTAGAGATAATAAGAATATTAATTGTAGTTCTTCAACATCTAAGTATCATTATGTTTTTATTAACAAATTAGTTTTTCACTGCTCACCCATCAAATTTGACCCAAATTCTACTTGCATGGTAATAGGACTGTATCTATAATGCAATATAATATGTTTCATAACTTAAGAAGTCTAAGTTCTTTTGACATGTTGGCAAGGTGGTGGGTACATTTATCTTTATGGTCTATTGTATGGAATCATTGCAAGCACATAATTCCAAAATGGCGAAGTGGATCTTCTGGTGTATGCAGTAGCAAGATTAACTATGATTGCAGTCATTTTCTTCACAGGGGCAAAATTGTTTAAAGATATAAATTTAAAAGAATAAAGAAATATTTTTTTCCTTTTATAAATCAAAAATTTGGAGCTTATTGGAGAAGGTTTAGGCAAAGATATATTTTGACAAAGGAGAGAATATCAAATGAAGTTTATTAAGTTTAGAATGGAGGGGAAATATTATTTTAGATTGATCCCAAATTGTCACTATAACTAGTTAGGTTTGTCAACAATGATTATTAAAATATGCCAGCAAAATATAAAGGTGAAATTAAGATTATAGTTAACTCTGATATAACAAGATCTTTGTTTGTAACACATATTGTACTCAATATGATGTTGCATCTATTTTTTTATCTTTTTTATGCTAGGAATAATTCGTTGGGTCTAGCCCTACCAACTTGGGTTTTGACTTAGTTGAAGATTTAGATTTATAGTTGAAGTCAAGGATATTTACGTTATCTTGGTTAGCCCAACTTTCAAGTAATGGCGCAAAGCTAGCTATGAGTTCCCAAAATCTAATTCAGTTATAGTAACTCAAGTGAATGATGTTCCTTATTTTCAAAACACCAGATGATAAGGAGAGTTTATTTTGTCCAAATGCCAAGCCTTACAACAAAAAAACCAATAAATAAAGTCATTTAAGAGCCATGAAAATCCCTTGAAGATAACTAAGAAGCATATATTAACATCACTTTATCCTCATTTTCCTGGCAAACAAGCAAGAAAGGGAATAAGTAGCCACTAAAATACTCGGTTCACTTGGATATTATCTTTCTCCTTCTCTCGAAACCAAACGGGTTTTGTCATTTCATATTGGCATAAATACTAATAGTACAGGCACCATTCTTGATAATTGAACTAGGACCAGAATGTAAACTTGGGCGCCAAAAAGATACACATAATCAACGGACCATACGCATTTGTTGGAAGGCTTATACTGAACTTGTAGAAGAGGGTGGATCTGGGGGATTTGGTACATCCATGAATCCTTCAAGCATCTGTAAGACCTGCTTCATGGTGGGTCTTAGTGATGGATCCTCTTGAATGCACCAGATAGCGATCATCACATACTTCTCTACCCTCTTCGTGTCGTCCAAAGCCTCCTTATCATCTTCCACCAACAGATCAAGTCTCCCATCCCGAAAACAATCATATGTCCAATCTATCAATACCGTCTTATTCTCATCCTCAACCTTCATATCAAAGTTCCTTCTGCAGCAGATGAGCTCCAGTAACAAAACTCCGTAGCTATAAACATCCACCTTCATGGTAATGGGCTTGTTTTTGAACCACTCAGCTGCAACATACCCTTTAGTTCCCCTGATCGCTGTTGTAGTCACAGTCTGGTCAATCTTCAATAGCTTTGCTAAACCGAAGTCTGAAATTTTGGCTGTGTAAGAGTCATCGAGCAAGACATTTTGAGGCTTGATATCGCAGTGGATGATTTGAGTGCTGCATTCTTCATGCAAGTATAAGAGTCCTTTGGCTGTTCCTACTGCAATTTGCACTCTTTGATACCAGCTTGGCCTTTGGTCTTCAAAAAGGAAACTTGCTAAAGTTCCATTGCTCACGAATTCATATACAAGTAGCCTGTGCTCCCCTTCGTTACAAAATCCCAAAAGTTGCGCCAGATTCCTATGGTGTGTTCTGCCAATTGTACTCACTTCTGCTTTAAATTCCTTCTCGCTTTCGTTCACCGTCTTCAGTTTTTTCACAGCAACGAGGTTCTCTGGAAGGTCTAATACAACTCCTTTGTAAACAGTAGAAAATGCACCACGACCCAGTTCTTCGGTGAACCCATTCGTTGCTTCCCTTAACTCTTCATAAGTGAAACTTCTAAGATTCATGCTTGAAGCAAATTGGACAATTTGTTGCAATTTAGGACTCTTGTATCCAAACCGGTTTGCAACTAGACAAGCTGCCACTAAAAAGAGCAAATTCAAGAACACTGAACAGCTTAGAAATGTCGAACCAATGATAATCAGCTTTGACCGGTCATTCTTTTCATCAGTATTTCCAGAAATCAGAGTAGAATTATCTTTTCTTATTTTGATTAGAGCTTTCCCTCCAACAGAAGGATTAATTACTCCATTAGAAAGAGGTAGCTTCTTCTTCCAGCATTGCCCATCTCTGAAAATAGCAAGGGCACAAAAACAATCATCCAAGCAAGCCTGTCTGCACCAATCCTCACTTATTGATTGAAAATGTTCGTAGTCAGACAGCGGCCAATCTGTATTTTGCATCTCGTTGAAATCAAAGAGACGTGTTTCTGAAGAAGTTTCATCACAACTTTGTGAAACAAAGTTCTGTTTGCAACCTTTCATCACATCGCTTGGATCAATGAAGCTGTAACCAGGTGGACAATAGCAGCTTTTGGTCCCATTATAGGTACAGTAGCTGTTGAATCCACAAGCTCCACTTCCTGTCTCTTCACGAATTCTCAAGCAAATATTTGAAGGTTTGGAGGACAGAGTTGACCAGGCCATAGGCCAGCTTCCTCTGCTGGAACTGCTGTTTGAGGGGTAGATATAGTGCCTGAAAACTCCATCATAATCAAGACTAGCCCTCTGGTAGAAATCTTGTGTGGACAGAGCATTTGATGATATTGTACTAATTATACTTCTGTTACTTGCCTGAACAAATATATATCCTGACTGGTTGAAGACCAAAGAGAAGTCATTACCAAAAACATTGGTACTCCAATAAGCAGAATTTACAGAATCCAATGGGAAACGGGTTGTGTAAAGCACAAGATTCCCATCAAGTTGTAATTTAAAACGATATCTTCCCATTGAATAGTTAGTTGCCAAATAACGTGAAACCAGTTGAGCAGGTTGATTCAAAACCTGTCCTGGTAAAATTGTGTCAGTGGGTTGATCAAAGCTCTCCCACGAATTATGAGAACCTTGGGCAGCTAGCACAAAGTTACCCGTATCAAGCATGGCTGCATAAGCCACTGGTCCATTTCCTGAAGGGCTAGCATTCCAAATCTGCTTACCGCTGGGATCCATGAGCCGGAACAAACCATCTGATGTGAGCTCAACTTTAGAACCCTTTGGTGCAAGGTTTTGTCCATTGGCTGACCAGACAATAGTTGTTTCTGGTATTTTATTGAACCAAATGGCTAGTAAAAACCCATCTTCCTCAATTTGTTGGAAACCAAATGCAAAATCACCAGACGGCGATATGCAGATGGAGTTATCTTCCACTGCAGTGAAGGAAGTGCCCAAGGAGATATTGCTGAAAGCTTGAGCAAAAGTGGAAAGTGGAAGCAAGGCAAGTAAGAGAGACAAGAAGAGGGAAGATGGCTGCTCAAAAGCCATTATATGAAAGGACTCTGTTTTCAGGAAACAGGAGTGGCAAGTGGTTCTTAATATAGGCGTCAGTTGGGCTCCATTGTTGAATCAAGTTGCTGATAAATAGACTCGGTTTACCAAAGAATGGCGTGAAAGACCTCTCACGCAAAGGTCACGCAGAGTTTGTCTCAGTAGTTGCATTGCACTGGAAAGTGCTATTGTTGATATACGGCTATTATTTAAATCGTTTCAAACACTTCATGAGAAAATCAGGTCGTCCTTGTATCGTTTTTTAAACGGGTCCAGCTTCTCTCCCGTCCTTGGCGGCAACAGGAGGTCCAGTCCAAGCAGAAAAGCTCTCCTCTTCAAATTTGGTTGATCAATCTAAACATTAAAAAAAATAAAATAAAAAATCCAAGACAATGAGACCGGCCGTCCCGTTACCGCCAAGAACGGGAGAGAAACTGAAAGCTTTTTAAACGGTGTTGAAAAGTAATATGGACTTTACCAACAGTCTGCAAGATCTAACAACCACTCATTTGAAAGCTCCCATACATTTATACAGATTTCACGTCGCAAATTGCGGTTGGAATATGAGTATGAAGCCTGCATAGACCGTTGAGAAATTTTTTGATAGGCCTTACTTTGGCTACCATTTATTACTTTAATTTATCAAAAATTAATAGACTAAACTTTAAAATATGAAAGAAAAAGAGGGGACAGAGCCCTTGCTTTTTGGTTCCATATGTCAGATCAAATTAATATATATATATATATATATATATATATATATATGATAATAAAATGTCAACAACAAGATTATAAAAATTATGATAAATAGATGTGATCACAAAAACTATGACCAGTGAAGAACTAAAAGAAAATTGTTTAATTAGAACATTTATTTTATAATTAAATTGTACTCACACATTTGTCAAATGATAGCCATTAATCACTAGATAAACTCTAGATTTTAAAAAATATGTCAATGTACATTATGAGCATCATAATTTTTTTGTTTAATTAACTCAAATAAAAAATACATGTACAAGCTCTAATTAACAAATGGATTTTAATATATTTAGAAACTGATAAAAAATAGAATTAATTATTAAAAAAATTTTAAAATTTGACAAATGAATTTAATTAAGAGTAAAAAGGAGAACAAAAATACTTAATTTCTAATATATATTATAAGGAGATGTTCATATGACGCCCATATATTTTGAAGGGAGAAGATGGCACCTTTTGGAGAGGATAGTGGGCCAAAATGTGTCTTCATGCCCATTAATTCGCTGGAAGACTGCATTTATCTCTATTAATTTATAGTCCAATCACGTGTTTATCATATTTTAATTTTAATTGAGATATAATATTTTATTTTTAAAAATAGTCTAAGGTAATAAAATATTATGATGTGATAATTTAATGGGTAAAGTTTTATTTTTATAGAGTTATAACTAGATTATAGTTCACAAAGTTATATTAACTTTTTTCTAATTTGTATAACTTTTTTTATTTTTTACTCTGTATTTCATAAATTTGATAATTAATTTTTTGTTAAAAAATTGTGCACCTTCACAATAATAAAATTATTTAAAAAATTATTAATGGGGATTAAAAATTAAATTAATTTTTATTATTAAGTACTTTATATTTTTTATTTATTATGAAACACTAAAAGGGACTAAATATGTAACATGCTCTTATCAATGTACTTTTCATGAATAACAAACTTAAGATCACTTGTTGAGTCTAAATGTGTTATTATCTAATTGTAATGATTTAAGTTTTGTCACAATAAATTTGTAACATGTTTTTAATAACTACTTAATTTACTTTGATGAAGCTTGCTTTTTTTCATTTTTGGACGTATCAAAATTTTGATACTCTACCATGATAAAAACGAAAGCATATAGTACCAAAAAAAGAAGATGAAATTGGAGTTACAATGTGGAGACAGAGGATTGACAAAAATAAAATTGTAAAAGCGAATTCTTCTCCTGAGCAAAACAGAATCACTCTCAAACAAAACTGAAGTTACAAATTAGGTAGAAACAAATCACATACAGTGTTATGAATTAGACTTGGCCCATTAAAAGAAGAGGACAGGGGTAACATTTATAAAAAGAAAAACTTCATTATGAATTTTATTTTCTTACTACCATATTTTTCAATTAAAACATAATACTTGTATAATTTTTTATAAATTATATGATTTTTATAGTTCAATATTATATGAGTAGATCTTTTAAAAAATTTATTATATATATATATATATCATATTTTTGTCAAAAATTTTGATAGTAAAGATAAAAAGAATTGTAATTAAATCTAATCTTAATAAATATATGAGAAAAGACTGTACATTTGGATAACTTTCTTTCAATATTTTATAAGTGACAGTGAAGTCATGTGCTTGACTATTAGTTACGCTTCAGTCCTTCTTTGTATATCATAAGACTCTCTGCCCAGTTTTGTAATCCTCCACTGTTATATTTGTATATGACATGCTTTTCTTTAATGGAACTTTTGTGTCAATGTTTTTTATTTCAACACATCTATCTTTTTCTTATTTTTTTAAATGTCCATACTGGAAGTTGTGGAAGAAGAGCTATAGCACACAGGAAAACAAATTGGGGGAAATATTTATTTCGAAGAATCAAATAATACGCTCTTGGACTGTATAATTAGATTTTGCCTAGAATGACCATAACTTGTACACATCACAATCAGTAATTATTTTTAAGTATCTCTGGCTTAACATTATATTTCTAGGATTAAATGATTTAGTTACCCAAAACTGATTTATTTGTAAATTAGTTGTGAAAAAAATAATGCATAGAAGGAAAAAGAAATGGGACAACAACAAGATAGAAGAATAAGAAACGAAAGATACTAAGAATCAAGAGAAGATTCAATTTTTATCAAGCTAGATTGATGTAGACCATGATCACAAAATAAGAGGAAGTTCATATTTGTTGGAAGTGAATGGTTTACTTCCTATAATGGGGTAGTTATAAGCACCAATTACTTCATTTCTACAAAAGCCAAAAATGTGCAAGCAACAAAACGTTTCTTTCTAGTTTTTACCACAGTTTAACTGTCCTAATTGTTGCATCATGATTGTTCCACTTCCATGGAATGTAAGAATTGAACTTCTCTAAGTAGCAAGTTGTTCTTTGCACTTCTAACATATTTGAGATCTTGTTAAAGATTGAATGGGTGAAATTTATCTACTGATGTCTCAAAATAGTTCAATTCACTGAACCATCATATTTGAAAACAAACAATCTCCTCCAGATATTTCAAACTATGTGTCAAGCAAAAGCCTTAATTTAGAGATGATAAGGACACTGACTACAGTACTTTGACATCCAAGCATCACTATGTTTTTATCAACAAATTAACTTTTCACTGCTCATCTATCAAATTTGACCAAAGTTCTGTTTACATGGTAGTAGGACTGTATCTATAATGCAACATAATGTTTCATAACTTGAGAAGTCTAGGTTCTTTTGATATGTTGGTCATAGCAGAGGTGGTGGATACGTTTATCTTTATGGTCTATTATGTGGAATTATTGCAAGCACCCAATTCCAAAATGGCGAAATGGATCTTTTGATGTATGCTGTAGCAGGATTAACTGTGATTGTAATCATTTTCTCCATAGTGGCAGAATTGTTTAAGGACATGAATTTAAATTGATCGAAAAATAGTTTTTTTTTTCTTTTATAAATTAGAAATTTGGAGCTTATTTGGGAAGGTTTAGACAAAGATATATTTTAAGAAAGAAATGAATATCAGATGAAATTTATCAAGTTTAGAATGTAGAGAAAATATTATTTTAGATTGATCACAAATTGTCACTATAACTAATCAGTTTTGTTAACAATTATATGATTTTTAAAATATGCCCGGTAAAATATAGAAGTGAGACTAAGGTGGTAATTGACTCCATTATAGCAAGATCTTTGCTTATAATACATATTCCACTCAATGCATCTATTTGTTAATGTTTTATGTTAATACATCTATTTATGTTATCTTGGTTAGCATAACTTTCAAGCAACGGCTCAAAGCTAGCTATGAGTTTCCAAAATCTGGTTAAGTCATAGTAACTCAGATGAATGTTGTTCCTTATTTTCAAAATACCCGATGACAAGGAGAGTTTATTTGGTCCCAAAAGTTGAGCCTTACAACAAAAAAACCAGTAAATAAAGTCACTTAAAAGCCATGATAATCCTTTGAAGAGAATAAAAAAAAGCATATATTAACGTCACTTTATTCTCATTTTCTTGGCGAACAAACAAGAAATAGAATGAGTAGTCATGAACATACCAATTCATTTGGATATTTTTTTTTCTTTCTCTTTTCTCAAAACCAAATGAATTTTGTCGTTTCATATTGGTAAATGAACTAGAAGTATAGACACCATTTTTGATAATTTAACTAGTACCACATGGTGAACTTGGGCAGCAAAAAGATACACATAATCAACAGACCATATGCATTTGTTGGAAGGCTTACACTGAACACATAAAGGAGGGTGGATTAGGAGGATTTGGTACATCCATGAATCCTTCAAGCATCTGTAAGACCAGCTTCATGGTGGGTCTTAGTGATGGATCCTCTTGAATGCACCAGATAGAGATCATCACATACTTCTCTACCCTCTTCTTGTCGTCCAAAGCCTCCTTATCATCTTCCACCAACAGATCAAGTCTCCCATCCTGAAAACAATCATATGCCCAATCTATCAATACCGTCTTATTCTCATCCTCAACCTTCATATCAAAGTTCCTTCTGCAGCAGATGAGCTCCAGTAACAAAACTCCGTAGCTATAAACATCCACCTTCATGGTAATGGGCTTGTTTTTGAACCACTCAGCTGCAACATACCCTTTAGTTCCCCTGATCGCTGTTGTAGTTACAGTCTGGTCAATCTTCAATAGCTTTGCTAAACCGAAGTCTGAAATTTTGGCTGTGTAAGAGTCATCGAGCAAGACATTTTGAGGCTTGATATCGCAGTGGATGATTTGAGTGCTGCATTCTTCATGCAAGTATAAGAGTCCTTTGGCTGTTCCTACTGCAATTTGCACTCTTTGATACCAGCTTGGCCTTTGGTCTTCAAAAAGGAAACTTGCTAAAGTTCCATTGCCCATGAATTCATATACAAGTAGCCTGTGCTCCCCTTCGTTACAAAATCCCAAAAGTTGCACCAAATTCCTATGGTGTGTTCTGCCAATTGTACTCACTTCTGCTTTAAATTCCTTCTCGCTGTCGTTCACCGTCTTCAGTTTTTTCACAGCAACGAGGTTCCCTGGAAGGTCTAATACAACTCCTTTGTAAACAGTAGAAAATGCACCACGACCCAGTTCTTCGGTGAACCCATTCGTTGCTTCCCTTAACTCTTCATAAGTGAAACTTCTAAGATTCATGCTTGATGCAAATTGGACAATTTGTTGCACTTTAGGACTCTTGTATCCAAACCGGTTTGCAACTAGACAAACTGCCACTAAAAAGAGCAAATTCAAAAATGCTGAACAGCTTAAAAGTGCCGATTCAATGATAATCAGCTTTGACCGGTCATTCTTTTCATCAGTATTTCCAGAAATCAGAGTAGAATTATCTTTTCTTATTTTGATTAGAGCTTTCCCTCCAACAGAAGGATCAATTACTCCATTAGAAAGAGGTAGCTTCTTCTTCCAGCATTGCCCATCTCTGAAAATAGCAAGGGCACAAAAACAATCATCCAAGCAAGCCTGTCTGCACCAATCCTCACTTATTGATTGAAAATATTCGTAGTCAGACAGCGGCCAATCTGTATTTTGCATCTCGTTGAAATCAAAGAGACGTGTTTCTGAAGAAGTTTCATCACAACTTTGTGAAACAAAGTTCTGTTTGCAACCTTTCATCACATCGCTTGGATCAATGAAGCTGTAACCAGGTGGACAATAGCAGCTTTTGGTCCCATTATAGGTACAGTAGCTGTTGAATCCACAAGCTCCACTTCCTGTCTCTTCACGAATATCCAAGCAAATATTTGAAGGTATGAAGGACAGAGTTGACCAGGCCATAGGCCAGCTTCCTGTGCTAGAACTACTGCTCTTGGGGTAGATATAGTGCCCGAAAACCCCATCATAATCAAGAATAGCTCTATGGTAGAAATCTTGTGTGGATGGAGCATTTGATGATATTGTATTAATTATACTTCCGTTACTTCTCTGAACAAAAATATAGCCTGACTGGTTGAAGACCAAAGAGAAGCCACTACCAATAACATTGGTACTCCAATAAGCAAAATTTACAGAATCCAATGGGAAATGGGTTGTGTAAAGCACAAGATTCCCATCACCTTGTAATACAAAACGAAATCTTCCCATTGAATAATTACTTGCCAAATAACGTGAAACCAGTTGAGCAGGTTGATTCAAAACCTGTCCTGGTAAAATTGTGTCAGTGGGTTGATCAAAGCTCTCCCACAAATTATGAGAACCTTGGGCAGCTAACACAAAGTTACCCGTATCAAGCATGGCTGCATAAGCCACTGATCCATTTCCTGAAGGGCTAGCATTCCAAATCTGCTTGCCACGGGGATCATTGAGCCAGAACGAACCATCTGATGTGAGCTCAACTTTAGAACCTTTTGGTGCAAGATTTTGTCCATTGGCTGACCAGACAACAGTTCTTTCTGGTATTTTGTTGAACCAGATGGCTAGTAAGAATCCATCTTCCCCAATCAGTTGGAAACCAAATGCAAAATCACCAGATGGCGACACCCAGAAGGAGCTATTTTCCACTGCAGTGAGGGAAGAGCCCAGGGAGATATTGCTGGAAGTTTGAGTGACAGAAGAAAGTGAAAGCAAGGCAAGTAAGAGGGACAACAAGAATGGATATGGCTGCTCAAAAGCCATCATAGGAAAGGACTCGGTTTTCAGGAAGCAGAATTAGCAAGTGGTTCTTAATATGGATATCAGTTATCACCGTATGTTATGTCAAACTGCCAATAACTAGACTTGATTTATCAGAGGATGTCATGAACAACCTATTAGCTTAAAGTCAGATAGAATTTGTGCTTCAGCCGTTGGCATATTCTTAGCAGGAATGACTCTAAGTAGTACACAATTAGTTATTTATCTGTTCAACTAATAAGAACAAAATAATGGCATCACTAAAATAGCTACATCATAATTTCTTTGCCAGCGCTAACCTTTGTTATTCGAGACTGTCAAATCCTTGAGATATTTTTAAACGAAGGAATTATATGGAAGTTACCTTCCTTTGACTTTTTCAATCAAAAACAACTATAAAGAATGCAGGCGGGAGCAATCTTCACCTTTGTGAGAAAAATTAAAATGATATTGTTGACATAGGGTGTATGATTTAGATCATTCAAACAATTCATGTTGAGAAAGTCAGATTTTCGTCGAAAAAGACGCCTAATGACTCCAGAAGTTCATGAAGGAAAGTTGTCCTGTATTTCATGAAATAGTCTGGACTATACTATCAGCCTGCGAGATGCTACATTTGCAAGTTCCCCTATGTATAATACTAAATTTCTATAACCATGAAATTTTTGTGTACATTTAATTTATTAAAAATTAATAGATTGTTGGTAAAAAACAATTACATGTCTATATAAATAATTTTTTATAGGTCTTACATTTTATGTGCATGTTGCTATTTTTATTAGTTTAATTTATCAAAAATTAATAGACTAACCTTATAAAAAACTTCCGAAAAGACCATGTTTTTTGGTGCCCTGTGTTTGATCAAGTTGATAAATATAGTAATAGCACGTTAACAAAGAAATTATAAAAATTATGATAGACAAGTATGATCACAAAAACCTTGACCAGTTAAAAAATAAAAGAAAATTATTTAACAGGAACAATTCTTTGACACTTAAAATGTACTTATACATTATTTAATTGATAGTGTTATTAATTATTGGATAAATTTATATATTTAAAAAAAAAATCAATACATTGCAGTACCATAATTTTCTTTTTTATGTAATCAACTCAATACACACACACACACACCCCCCCAAGTGCTTCTGAAGCAATTCAAATAATTAACAATCAATTTATAAGATCTTGACAAAATCAGTCATACTATACCGTAATCTCTCCTATTCAGGCTTTGATACACAAACAACTCATGAAAATTTAATTAGGCAGACAAATTTCTAATCTATAACAATACAATAGAAGAGATTTATAAATGGAAATATAAAGTCATAAATACCTCAAGTTAATGTAAAAATTTATAGTTGGAAGCACTAAACTTGAATACAAGTACGGATTCTACGCATGAAAAACCATAGCAAGAAAAGTAGAACAAAACACTCCAAGGCAATTTTTCTAACAAACTCTCAACCTCAGTGATGAGACAAAAACAAGGAAGGTTGAATTTGCCAATAACCCTGTCAAATTCTAGCTAGTCAAAAAACACTTTCTTTCACCATCAAAGAGTTAGTGCTTTGAAAAAAAATCATTTTTAGACATTGTTTCTGTCCAAATTTGACAAAGGAATTTAATCAAGAGTAAAAAGGAAAACAAAAAGTCTAACTTTACGATACTTTGAAACTAAATAAGATTAAAATTGTGATAGGATGAAAAATATTTTTAATAGTTAACATATTCTGGAAAAAAAATATTGTTATAGAATGCATAATATTTTGAGATATCAAATATATATATGTATATACATATTGTTTAAAAATTATTATTTATTAAATGAACTAATGCAATGTACATTTTGACCTAATTAATTAATAATAAAAACCTAAACCTCTACCACAATACTTATTTGTCTCATATACAAAATTCTTTTTAAAATTATGACTCATCACATTATGTGATAAACACACATGGATCCTCTAATGCATTGCGTCTATTGTAATGCTTTGCAACACAACATTGTGCAAAGCAACATAGCATCTGCACCTTTCATTTTTGATTGAATAGTCCTTTTTTATTTTGATTTTTTTATATTATTTTGAAAGAAATAAAATAAAAAATAAAGACAATCTTCCAACTTCCACAAAAACAAAATCCACGATGAAGATAATCTTTTTAACTTCTATTAAATAGACATCAATTTATTTTGTATGTGTGTGTGTAATATCTATTTAGTAAAAGGTAGAAAATTGTCTTCATCTTATGTTTTGCTCTTTTTATAATTAAAAAAAAAAGAGTAAAAAAAATTGGATCATGAATGTAAAGCCCAGATGTTGTACTACTTTGCATAGCACACTAAATTAACACTGTAAATGATCCATATTCATAACAAATTAGAAAAGGTGTCCGTCAAAACTAACACGTCTTACAAACAATCAAAGATAAGGATGAAAGTATAGACTATAAAAGCAAAAGATGATTTCCATGTCCACTGTTCTTGGAAATCGAAAGCGCCTTTATGATTTACTATTACCTAGGTAGATGGCTACTTTTTAACATACTTTTACCCGATTCAATTGTTGAGTTTGTGAATAAAGAATATCTGTTAAGCACCATCAGAGACAATAGTATGGCAATCTTCCACAGCGTATTTTGGGCATTCCAACTATGCATTGATGCCGTGTATCACCTAAAACCACTCATCCAATTGATTGAGACTTTCTTGTAGGGCAATTATATAGGAACCATGCTTATAGTCATCTCACAAGACAGTGGTAGGCATGTTGTTTCCCTTGCATGTGCTCTCATGGAGGAGGAGACATAAGAGACATGAACATAGTTTTCACTAAATCCTCGTAGACATGCAGTGATGGCTAGGCAAAAAAATTGTTTAATACTGATAGATATCCCTCCATTTTTATCACCCTCTCAATTGGATGAGTTAGGCGATAACTACTCCATGCACATCATGTGTTGTACAAAACTGAAAGTTTAAGGAATCTTTGCTATTTGTAGTGCTTACTCCTTATCAAGTTTTATCTTTTAACAGCATCTCTTTTAAATATCAAAGTATATAATTGGTTATTTTTTGTGCTTGCTTTTTCTCCTTCCATTTGCTTTTTTTTCTTTTTTTTTTTTCTAGTGAAAAGTGGAGAACCCAAAAGTTCAATAAATGTTCTCAAAATTTAATTATAGGTCATTTTTATTTTTTAATTAAAAAATAACTTCTCAAACATTTTAAAAAATATTAAATTTAATAAAGACTAGACCCCCTATCTGGTTTGGAAGAAGTGTTGAATCGACGCGTCAAAGAATCGGTCAAATTTAGTTAAAAATTAAGCAATTTTGTGTGTGAATCAAACATTATATAACTAGTTGAACTAATCAAAGATGGTCAACCTCCAATAAATGACAAAGCATCACCGTGCAAATTCGAACCCACACCCCACTTGCCCAACTCCTGGCCACTAAGCCAAGTCACCATTGTCAATTAATATATGCAATACTTTATATATAACTTTGATCAATTTCCATTATAGTAAAATCTTGAAAGGCTACAAACTTGAACCCACATCTAGGCATGCACTGCCAACATCTCTTCCTCTATGTTAACTTATGTTATGAGTTAATATATGCAATATTTTATATATAGTTTTGATCAATTTTATATTATAGTAAAACACAAATCTTGGTAGATCACATGATTGAACATGAGATTTTACAATAAGATGACAGTAGCTCCACCATATTTTCAGAGCAAGACTAATTTGTTGATGTGCTACCAAGTCTTATATGAATATAATTTTTTAAAAAAAATCATATATTAATAATAAAATTTAATTTTTAATATATTAAAATTATATTATATATTTTTTTGAATCAATTAATTATCAATTTAAATTTTAAATTATTTGATAACAATCTTGTGACTATTTTAATATTTGAAATTTATTAGTATTTATCTTTATATTAAAAGTTTAATATATAAAATTTTAAATATATATATTTAATTATTATCAATTCAATTACAATTTAATTACTGTCAAACCAATAAATTATAAACCAATATCTTTATTAGTTTAATGGCTGGTCTAATTTTTAAAATATTGCCTAAGACAATAGAGATTGATCATATTGCCACATGGGTTAGACTTCCTGAGTTATCTTTAGGGTATTATGATAAGAAATTCTTGTTTAACATTGCAAATGTTATTGGAAAATTATTAAAGGTTGATTCGCATTTTACATTTAAACCTCATGGGAAATATGATCACATTTATGTTGAGTTAGGTTTAACTAAACCATTACTAACTTATTGCAGTGTTAATAGAAGTAGGAAAGCAATTGAATATGAGCATCCATTTGGTTTGTTTTAATTATGGTACTTATGGTCATGTGAGGGAAGTTTGTCCCATTAATAAGAAAAGATAGAAGGAGACGCGTGTAGTTAACTTTATAGAGTTACACAATAAAGAAGTAGCCATAAAAAGATAATGTTAGCAAGTAGGGGGGATTGGAAAAAGATGACTATGTTCCATGGACGATGGCTCAAAAAATGGGAAGACTAAGGAAGCAACAAGTATAATACGATAAGGATATTCATCAGGAGATAGTTTAGTAACAAAAATCTCAATATATGGTTCTTAATGGGATATCCAAAGATGATGGTGAGATAAGGCAACTCCAAGATTTAACTAACAAATTACATGAGAATGTTCCCTTTACCAGTCAACATTTAGAGCCAAAAAGATTCACCAAAAAGCCCAATAGCAGTGCCAACCCAACTACAATTAAGCACAAAGAAATAAATACCTATTCCCAACTCATTATCTTAGAAACGAAAAGGAAGAATAAACTTTTAAAGGAAGCACGTGAGCCCTCTGTGATGTGTAGTAATTTACACAATTCCTTTTTCTTGGAAAATTCACCTAAGATGAAAGAAGGAAACTAGGAATACATCTCAATTGAACTAGTAGAGAAAACAATGGAATGAATGGAGGTAGATCATGGAAGAACTCTAAATGAAAGGCTTAACTTGGAGCTAGCATCTATGATGGAAGAGGACAAATCCATTGGAAGATCTTATGAGAATGATAAAGTTTTAGCACCTCTAATGGAAGTGGCTTGATGTCGAGTTGTCTTTTTTCATTCAAAGTTCTTAATAAAGTGGTTAGTATGGAATTGTAAGGGAGTTACATGCAAGAAGTTTGAGAGCTCTTTCAAAGAAATAGTGAGAAGTAGAAGGCTTGAAGTTATTACTTTTCTTAAGCCTCAAATTAGTAAGAGATGGACAATAGATACTATAAAGAAATTAGGGTTCCTGTGTTCTATAGTAGTGGAAGCTAAAGGCTTCTCAACAGGTATTTAGATTCTTTAGAATAGTGAAAAGATTAAACTCATAGTTAATTTGAAGCATGAACAATTCATTCATGTAAAGGCTAACGACTCTAACCTTTGGTTTTATATAATTATCTATATGAACCCGCATGAAATTAGAAAAAGAGAAATTTAGTCTTACTGAACATAACCATAGAAATGAGAAAGCCTGGAGTATTAGCATATGATTTTAATGAGATTCTCGAAGTTAGACAAACCATAAGTTATATCACAGTTTATGCCTATATCCTAATACAACATGCTTTATAAAAACATCATATAAACTATTGTTAATAGATTGAAGACCCTTATGCCTAATATTATCTCTCCATATTAGTCTAGCTTTATGTTAGGATGAAACATACAAGAGAACATAATTATTGTTAGAGAAATGGCTTATTAAATGAGAAAGATCAGAGGGAAAAAAAGTTTTATGATAATAAAGATTGATCTTTACAAAGAATATGACAAAATAAATTAGAGATTTGCCAAGAAAGTTCTTGGTGAGGTTAGTATTCACACTTAACTCACCCATATTATTTGTAAGTGCATTGCTTCCCCTTTAATTCATATTTTATAGAATGGGACTAAATTAAATGTTTTTCTCCTTCTTGGGGGTTAAGGCAAAGAAACCCCCTCTCACCTGACCTTTTTGTCCTTTGTAAAAAAAAAAGCTTTCCTACATAAATGTTGATTATGCTAAGGTTAATAAGTGGAAACCTCATGAAAATAGGGTATAATAGTACTCCTATATCCCATTTAATGTTTGCAGATAACCTATTTCTTTTTTGTGAAGCTAATATTGAACAAATAGATATTTTTTTTATAGTGCCTTAACTTGTTTTGTAGAATTTCTAGCCAAAAAATTAACACATCATGAACTTGCATTTATTTTTTAAAGAATGTTAATATGAGTATATAGGAAAAAATTATTGAAATGAATGGTTTTTCAAAAGCTACAGAGTTTGGTAAATATCTTAAATCTTTCATTTTTCATAAAAGGAATTTCATAAGCAATTATAATTTCCTTATATAAAAGATGCAGGATAAACTCAATGGTTGGAAGAGACAATACTTATCTTTAGTGGGAAGGTTAACTTTAGTGCAATCTATTACTTCGTCTATTCTTACTTATCATATGTAACACATTGAAATTCCAAAATCAATGTACAATAATTTAGATAGACTCTAAAGAAACTTATTTGAGGCTCTATTAAAGATCATAGAAAACACAATATAATAGGATGGAAGCATTTATGTCTCTTCAAAGAGCTAGAAGGGTACAACTTAAGGAACATGAGAAATATGAATGATGCTTTTCTTCGGAAAGCTAGGTGGAAAGTTATTACAAAGCTCAAGAAACTAGTTTCTAGAGTTTTAAGAGGTAAATATATGAGGTACAGTAGCCTCTTTAGAAAATACATTGCATTCCCTAAGGATTCTTTATTTTGAAAGTCATTAGTAAAACTTTGGCCTAATTTAACTTAGAATGTTGCTTAAGAATTGAAGGATAATAAGCTAGTTCATTTTTGGGATGATCACTGGCTGGAAGGTTGTGGCACACTATGTGAATGATGTCAACATCTTATACTAGAAGAAGGCTGCAAGAAACTAGTTAGTAACTTAGTGGTTTCAAAAAGAAGTTGGGACATTTGCTATCTTGAGCATTGTCTCCAACAAAATGATATTCTACATATCTGAGCCCAACTTCCTCCTCATGAGAGCAATAGTGAAGATAGTATAAAATGAAAACTTAAGCCAAATGGTGATTTCTCAATAGCCAATGTACATATATTTGAGCAACTATGGTGAGAATCTCAAAGATAAGGTTTAGGGCCTGATGTGGAAATAAAAAGGTCCTAGAAAAGTGCATATCTTCCTTTAGCAAGTTATATGCAATAGGCTTCTCACCAATGTTAAAAGAAGCCACTGGTCAGGGTGTTCCACCATATGACAAGGACATAACCCTTTTTAAGAAAACATTATGCACACACTAAATGAGTACTTAAAAGCTTCAACCATTTGGAACAAGATTATCCCTTCATGTGATAAAGCTGTATTTTATACACAGGATCATGGAGACTAGTTTGGTCATAATCTCTCTCTAAGCAGCACATAAGGGCAAACTATTACTTGGGCTTTAACTTTCAAAATCACTTGCTAGTTTTTATTGAAATGGCAAAATGAAAAAATCTTCAATGAAGATTTCTGTAAGCCATTTAATCCACTTAAAACCATCTTAGCGTATGTGGAGGAGGTGTTGAAGGCTAGCAACATTAATAAAAAGGTGTTACATAGTACTCAGTGCATGAGATTAAATAGAATTTTCCTCCAACTAAGTAGGTCAAGTTGAATATGGAAGGTGCAATAAAGGGACAACCAAGTTTTGTAAATTATAAAGGTTTATTAAGAGATGATGATAGCAAGTGGATCATAGGATGTACTGATAAACTTGGTTTATACTTTCATATAAGTTAAGCTTAAAGGTGTTCTAGCAAACCTTGAAATGATTGTAGATGTAGGTTTATTTAAGATTATTATTAAAAGCGATTCTAAAACAATGATCTTATTGCTTTACTAGATACTAGTACAATTCAAAGAAGTATTTTGGACCGCATCAAACACTTCCTTAACCATCATTGGCAGGTTTGCGTTACTTATATGATGAGAGAAAGTAATGTTTGTCTACATTGGCTTGCCAACTTTAGTCTTACTCAAGACCTTAGCCTTTAAATTTTATCTTCTATTTCTAAGGGTTTAGTTGATTCCTCATTTACTTATTTCATTGTAATTTTTTTTCCTTTGTTGGGGCTTTAGCCTTGTTGTTTCATTTAAGAAAAAAGAAATCTTCAATTAATAATTAAATATTTAAAATTTATTAATATTTATTTGTTATATTAGAATTTTAATATTTAAAAATATATGTTTAATTATCACCTATTTAATCATAATTCAACTATAGTAAAATTAACAAATCATGATACCTCCATTAATTTAATAATTGATCTTATTTTTAAAACATTAATTTTGAGTTATAGTTAAATTATAATTTTTTTTAGATTAATTTTTAGCTATTAATTATTTTTGTGTTTCAAATATATATATATATATATATATATAATGCAAAGCTGATTTTTTTTTTGGTGTACTACTAACTAAGATAGTATTACCAATTACATAAAATTTTATATTGAATACCATACAGTATAGCGAATTAGTTAACACTGGTCTAATTTTCTATAGTTCTCTTTCACCTTTTCTCCCTTGTCTTTTCTCTTTTTTCAACATGCCCTCATTCTCTTCTCACTTTTTTTATTCCTTCTAACCCAAATCTTTGAAATTATTGAAATGCACTCTTTTAAAATTCTTTTGAAATAAAAAATTTGATATTCCACCTTGATAAAGAGGAAAGCGTCCAGCACCAAAAGCAAATGCAAAAGGAGTGAGAGTGCGGAGACAAAGGGTTGACGAAAACATAAGCAAAATATTCCCACATGCAGAGCAAAATCAATCTCAAACAAAACTGAAATTACAAATTAGATAGAAGGAAATCTCATACATGTGTTATGAATGATGACTAGGGCGCAGGAGATGATGTCGAAACTCTGCAATGATGGCTTTTTTCCATATACTCCATGAAGAAGAGTTAGGAACCTGACTTGTGTTTGGCATTGATGATCTAAACTCTGAAGTTCTTTACAAAAAGAGGCGGCCATCTAGCAAAGCACACGTAAAAATAGCGAAACATATTCTTAAATCACAGAACACATAAGAACGAATAAAATTGAATTTGAAATTTTTTATTGATAAATAATTTGCAAATAACATCCTAAGATTTTTATAGGAAATTAGAAAAATGTAATCAACAATTTCTAATTAAAAAGGAAAATCAAACAACTCAATAAAGTGGGAAAGTCTTTTAAAACAAAACACATGTAATAATAGAAAAGTCCCTAAAATTAAGAAAAAATAAAAAAAGTTTTAGAAGTAAAGAAATTGTAGAAGTTAGGCCATTTATTTGGACTTCTTCTTTGATTTCTAATGATTTAATTAGCCCAAATATTTATCTGCCTTGCACTCTGTAACCGTTGGGGAGAACCACAAAGAATTATTAAATAATTGATTTAGAAGAGACTACCATAGAGAGGAGTTATTTTTTTCTTTCTTTTTTTAATCTAAACATAGAGAGGATGAGGTTAATTGCAAACAGACATATAAAATTTTTTTTACCATAACTAAAAAAATAAAATAAAATGCTAAAATATATTTTAATTCTTTAATTTCATCTTAGATTTTATTTTATTTTATTTTAATGTTTTTCCTTACTTTTATAACAAATGTTACTTTCATAGCTTAATTTTAACTTATTTTAATATCTCCCTTAATTTTAACTTATTTTAATATCTCCCTTAATTTTATTTTAAATTTAAATTTAAATTTTATTTTATTTTATTTTATTTTAACCTCACAAAAATCATTCAAATCGTTCTTTTCCTTTAAATTATAGAATCAAAAAGTCCGGTCTAATTTCGAGAATTGGGCTTGGCCCACAACAGGAAAAGAGTTAGCAGGAGTATCTTGAGGGTGGGCTTCTGAGATGGACAAGGACAGGGCTAACAATTATAAATCTTAAAAACAAAAGACGGTTTATTTATTTTATAACTGTCCTTTATTTCCTGACCCCAAAAAAAAATATTTTTTGTTTTTTTAAATGGCTATATCTAATTGAATGACCTTTTTATTGACGATTTTTATTAAATGCAGATGCAACCGCATACGTGATACCTTTTTGTGAACAACGTGACCCCCAAAAAAAAACAAAGAAGCTTCTTTCACTAATATTATTAGTTTTCACAAAGAAAAGTTATAAACATGATATGACTTTTTTTTTTTCATAAAATGAATTTAAACAGATATGCAAATATTAAAATCATATATAATAATATGGTAAATCAGAAAAACGTTGCTACCTATAATATGGAGTTTGGACTTTTATCCAATTGAATATTTAATGCAAGACCTTATAGTTAATCATACCTGCCTAGATTCAACACAAAGATCTTTACTAAGAATTAACTGCAATGTATTAATAAAAAAAATTACATGTATAGTTATAATTATATCATATCTCATAAATAAATATCTGGCGTCACCTGGCACATCATGTTTTCTACACCCTAGGGTCAACATATTTACAAGTTTGATTTTACAAAAGTAAAAAGTTATATGTAACGTTTGAATTATAATTTTCTCTTCAAAATGGTTTTGAATCTCTGTTATTATGCTTACACGGTTGTAAATTGTTCATGTGCGCAAGGTATTTTATTTAGTAGTGAAGAACCAATCCATATATAATAGCCCTTTTTTATCATTTATGCAAATATTAATTATTCACTTTTATATTTTATATGTGAGATAATCTATTGGAAAACATATATAAAACGTGAATATGTTGAGAGTGGCAATATTATATAATGGGAAAATTAAATCAGTCATTAAAAAAACTACTGAAAAAAAAGATCTTAGTTTTTGTCAATCCTTAATACTAATTTTGAAGATCTTGTTTTCACTTGATTTACATATTTTAAGCTCATGATTTTAAATTAAACTATATGCAATTTATGCGTTGAAAGTGACAATTAAATAACCATATTATAATTAATGTGCTATAATATCACATCACCATATTTTAATCAGTGCAAACCACGCATGCTTTCTGCCAAAAAAAAAAATTGAAAAAAAAGGATGAATCTTCTTCCTGCTAATTTTGATGTGTATGTTATATCTAAAAAAGCGATAGTCCACTTCATATCTACCAGGAAAAATGAAAAAGAAAATTCTGGTGTTTTATTCTCACCAAACAAACGGGAAAATAGAAAAGAACAGCACAAGGTTTTTGTTCCATACGCCTTGAAGCAAGTGCAATAAGTGCCCCATTTTGGTCCCAACCACGAGTCCGATCCTCCTTCATAATTATCACACCACAACCACAAGACCACAGCTCCACAAGCAGGGTCCGATCCTCTTCCATAAACTTTCTCTCCATTATCTCTTCTGTAGGATCTAGGTTGTTCAAATTAAGATCTAAATAGTTAAATCTTTTTTTTATTTTTTTAACCTTAAATATCATTTTTTTTAAGTTTACAGTTAAAGAACTGATCTTATTTTATCTTTTGCTTTCTTTAAAAAAATTAATTTTTTGAAAATAAAAAAAGAAATTTAAACCTTTTAAATTAATCTAAACGATCTAGATTTTATATCAAAGAATGTATTAGAGAAAGTATAGGAGAGGATCTATTTTCACAAGCAAATATTAACTTAATTAGGTATCATACCTTGTAGCTGCACATACCCCAAAAAAAGGAGAAAATTTTTAAAAAGAAAGTTGAAAATAAAAAGCTACTCTACATGCAAATCAATTAAAAAAAAAGTTTTACTAAAAAAAACAAAAGTGATTCTCAAACGATTGTTACTCTGTTGCAAAGCTTAAGGTCAAAAAAAGATAAACGAAGACATATCTTGAGTCATATTAACAGAACATTGAAGCAGGACCAGCAATTCATTATTGTTTACACTTTCAGGGAAGGCAACGTGCGGATTGGTTAGCAAACTATAGTTTCAGTCATAACTATGGTTTTCTTTTTATAAATGTTCCTCCTTGTGCTTTAGATGCTTTACTTTTTAAAGACACAGTAGGGGCTGTTACCTCTTGTTTAATTTCCTTGTAATTTTCTCTGTTTTAGGCCTTTGGTCCCATTGTTTCATTAAAAAAAAAAACTATGTAAATAAATTTCCTAAACAAGAAGCCCACAAGGTTATAGCAATAAATCAAAGGTAAAGCAAAAGATTTGATGACAATAATGAAGTTTCTTATCCCCATTATGCTACTATCATTTACATATACAGGTCTTGTATGAGCAAATTCAATTAGACTGAGCTTATGTGTTGTTTTAGATGTTATATAGTATGAATATAATGTGTATTTTTGAAGTCTTATTTTAATTAAGGAGTGAATTACTTGAGGGTGTCTGTATATATACACACACAATTGGGACTTGAACCTGGGCCTTTAATAAAAGAGAGGCAAACAGTGCAGTAAAATTTCTGTCAAACCGCCTATGCTTTTTGCCCCAAAAAAAAGGATGAATCTTGTTCCAGCGAATTTTGATGTATATATTATATCTGAAAAAGCGATAGCCCACTTCATATCTACCAGGGAAAATGAAATCGAAAATTCTGTTTTTTTTTTCCTCACCAAACAAACGGGAAAATAGAAAAGAACAGCACAAGGTTTTTGTTCCATATGCCTTGGAGCGACAGCAATTAGTGCCCTATTTTGGTCCCAACAACTCGCCCACTTCACATTTCACTTTCCGTTTTCCCTTCAAATTATCACAATGCATGACCACAACTCCACAAGCAAACAGTAACCTAACTAGGTGTGGCGCCGCGAATAGCTGCACCAACCCCAGAAAAAAAAAAAAGGCAAAAGATTTTCAAAAGAAGGTCAAAAATTTTTTTAAAAAAAATTACTTTGCACGCACTTAAATAAAAGAAATTATATTATTCACGACTTTAAATCAATCTAACTTTTTACAAGTTGTATATATATATATATATAAGAAGGTCAAAAATAAGAAAACTGCTTTGCAAGCAATTTTTTTTTTTTGGCCAGCAAAACTCAAATATATTGAAAATAAACTTAAAACAGTACAAGGCAGTCAAAAGTAGAAAAAAAACACAGACACTGAGACGACAGGAAAATAAGAAAAGTAAACAAAATCAGAACTAGACAAAACTTAACCCACTCCTACTCAATCCAGAAGCTAAGTCTCCAAACCACAAGAATCTGCAAAAAAGACTGGTGTAAGAGAGGGTGGGGGATTAACGATAATCCCTACAGGACCCAACCCCTTTGATGAAAAGGCTGCCAAGATATCAGCAACTCTATTTGCAGATCTTGAGACAAGAGAAGATTGGATATTAGAAAACCTTCCCTTTATTTCAGAGATTTCTTGTAAAGTTTGGAAAAACTTTGCCAATCACAGACTGTTGTAGAACATGACATAATAGCCTTATAAGTTGGCTCATTGTCCAGCACTATCCAGAAACTTGTATCTGTTTATTCAGTAGCAAAATCCAAGGCTTTCTTCACCGCAAGAGCCTCTATTGACATGGGAGAATTAGCCACCATGACCTAACTCAAACTCTTTATCATGGCACGCTTGCTATTTCTAGCAATAATCCCAATACCAACAAAGTTAGTTGTTGCCACCGTAGGATCCATCTATATTAATTTTAATCTGGCCAGGTGAAGGAGGGTCCCAAGCTGTGCCTTTATTAGCTGGAGTAGTAGACGCCATCTGTTATTGATGATTACAAACATCTCTAGTATGTTGCCTTGCATTCCAAAATTCAAAAAGAGCCTTTTCTACAAGAAATAATGTAACAAAAGGGTCAACCTGCTTCCCATTGAAAACAGAATCACATCTTCCTTTCCAAATTTGCCAAAGAGTAAAGGCAAATCTAGATCTATTAAATTCATCAAAGCCATTATTGCAAGCCAATATCTCTTCCAGCCATTTATCTATCCTTATACTGCCTAATCAATCAACCTGCAAAGAGATTGAGGAGCTAGTCTACAATTTCGACTTTCATGTCCTACTATACCACACTTGAAGCAGAGGATTGGGAGATGCTCATACTTAACAGCAACCCAAATATTAGGAAGATTTGGCCGGGGCACCCAAAAACCTGCAACAAGAGGATTTCTAATATTTATCAACACCTTTGCTCCAAGAAAATTCCAAAGGATTCGCCCGCCATGGAAAGGTTCCTCCATCATTACCATTTCTCGAACAACTGAATAGAGTTTTTGTATATTCTTCCTGCTCATGGCCTCTATCGGAACATTATGAAACTGAACCCATATGGGACTTAGATCAAAACATATCTCATTAAAAACTCTACATTCCTCCCACTCTTGAATATTCAGCAAGCATCCTTGAATGGACCATGGTCTTCCTTGGAGGATGCACAGATAATCCGACTCTTGTTGAAAGCGAAACAAGGACTCTTTTGGTCGCTCCCCCACAATTTCTAACTCCTTCTCTTTCAAACCCCAGCCTTTTCGGATCACATCAATACACACTTGTCGATTCATTGCCTTCTCTGTAATAAGCCTTCCAACCAACAACCAAAAGCGCCCACTAAGATTACTATTCTCTGTTAGCCCCAAATTTTGATTTAATTATTTTGATAATAACAAAATTCTTAAGTCAAAATCCATAAAAGCTTTAAAGCTTTAAGTTAAAAATAATCAAAGCACTATGATTATAATATATATACTCACATATCCTTGATTGTTTGTTAAAAGTCATTTGAAAAGTTGTTTCATTTGTCTATTATATTATATTAGAGTATTATTTTTTACTCTTGCAGAGCATTAAATGAGACATTGAAAATTAGAAAAGAGTTATCACATCTCTTTGCAATATGAAAGCAAAAGCTCAACATGAAAAATATGAAAGCAAAAGCTCGATGGGACAAAAGAAATATGATGCCATAAAGTAAAAGGAAATAAGAAGTTCTAACCTATCCATCCCACATATAATCAGACAAGCTAGTTCAAAAAAGAAGAAGAAAAGAGCAAAAGAGATAAAGAGACAAAAAGCATGGAAGGAGATAGATTAACCAAAATAATACGAGTTCTTTCTTTGTATTTTATGTTTCATTAAATTAGTGATAGCATCACAAATTCCATATTCAAAAATAAAAAAATATTAGAGATTCTCTAAAAGTCAACTTGCTCAGGATCCTTTCAAAAGCTTTCTATCCAAGTCTTTTTTTTCCTCATTTGAGTAAAGTTGTAGAAGCAAATTTATGAAAAGAGAAAAGAAGAGAAAGAAAAAAAATGAGGATTGTTCAAAAGTTTTCTTTTAAAGGTTTTAATGAGAAAAAACAAAGGATAAAGAGAAAGCATGGAAAAAGGGAAGCTAATGTATCATCTTGCCTCAACGGTCACTATGTTTTGCTTAAATTTTCATATCTTTAAAATAGTACAGAAGATGAACAAAAAAAATTACTGCATAGACTCACAAAAAAGGCACAAAGAAAGGGTATATAGATATATATGAAAAGGTGTCAGTGCAGTTCTTGTTTATTAACACAATCAAGTATTTTGTTCAACAAAAGTGAAAAAAAAAAAAAAAAGTAGCAGAAGAGAGAGAAAAAGAAAAGCAAGGTTAAGGATGATGATGCTAGGTGGCTTGGCAGTTTTTGTAACAATCTAAGCATTTGCACTTCTGGGGATGCTGAACTTTAGGGAGTTTTTTGGGGTCTGGAGGTAGTTGAGGATCTGGGTATCAACCAATTTGTGATCAAGAGTGATTCTCAAATGGTTGTTTCTATGTTGCAAAGCTTAAGGTCAGAGAAAGATAAACGAAGACATACCTTGGGCTGTATTAACAGGACATTGAAATAGGACTAGCACTTCATTATTGTTCACATTTTCAGGGAAGACAACTCTTGTGCGGATTGGTTAGCAAACTATAATTTCTGTCATAACTATGGTTTTCTTCTTATATATGTTTCTCCTCCTGCTTTAGATACTTTACGTTTTAAAGACACAAAAGGGACTATTACCCTTCATTTAATTTCCTGGAAATTATCCTTGTTTTAGGCCTTTGGTCCCATTGTTTCATTAAAAAAAAAAAATACTTTGTAAATAAATTTTCCAAAACAAGAAGCCCCCAAGGTTACAGCAATAAATCAAAGGTAAAGCAAAAGATTTGATGACAATAAAGAAGTTTCTTATCATCATTATGCGACTATCATTTACATGTACAGGTGCTGTATGAGCAAATTCAATTAAACTAAGCATATGTGTTGTTTTAGATGTTATATAGTAAGTAATATAATGTGTATTTTTGAATTCTTATTTTAAATAAAAAGTGAGTTACTTAAGGGGGGGGGGGGTGTGTATACAAATATGTGTGTGTGTGTGTGTGTGTGTGTGTGTGTATACACTTGGGACTTGAACCTGAGCCTTTAACAGAAGAGAGGCAAACAGTGCAGCAAATCTTCTGTCAAAGTATGCTCTTAATCATAGGCTACAAATTATTTATCGGTTGAAAGCTCATGTTTTCTTCTTTGTCAGCAGAACGCTAGGAAATCTTATTTCTAAGACAATGAAAGATGACATATATTAAGTGCTGTTTAATACATAGAATATTAAATATAAAATGAAAAATGAAAAGAAAATAAATGGAATAGATGGGAAATGATTCTCATATTCATAAACATTGTAAAAATAAAATGGAAAGAGAACGGGCTAGTAGTTTGTTAGTTATTCTATGCTATGATTGTGCAACTTTTTTTCTTAAACTTTTAATTTTGCATGAAATATAATTCTTTCATCAATTTTTTTATTCAAAATTTTAATAATATATGTTCATATAGACTAAGTCAATATATATATATATACACATTTATTTATTTAACATGGATAAATATTTTTTCATATTTTCTAAAAAAACATGTTTTGCCATTTGAAATCACAAATTAGATGTATTTTTTGCTTACAAGTAGAGATAAGATTCTGAACAAAAAAATTTGACGAAAGAAGTTATGTTACACAAAATTAAAAAGTTTAAAAGCTTTTTAATTAATTTTTAACGTTAAAAAAATAATTTACAAAACCCTCTCATTTGAGAAAGTTTCTTTACATTTTTGGCATATGCTTTATGATCCTCGTTGATGTCCAATTTGCTGCTGTTTGTACCTTAAACTCCGTAGCTACTGGTTTCCCCAATTAATTCTAGTCAATATATTATTGTTTTCACCCAAAAACATAAAAAGCAATAGACGGGTGACTGACTTTACATAAAATCTATGTTGTAAGTTGTATCTTGCAGTTAAAAGAGAATTTAAAATAATTTTGATTTATGAAAAATAAATAAATATTTCAGAGATCAAATTTATTGAGAGTATATATTTAAAATCTTTATATATTCAGTTACAATTAATTTTTATTTATTATTTTCTTATAAATAAAAAGTTTAAGAAATATTCCATGTAGTTTTACACTTTGTTTGGATGGAGGAGAAGAAAAGTGGAGGGGAGAGAAAAGCGGGGAGAAAACGGGGGGAGGTGAAAGTGGGAAGAAAATATTTTTTCTTTCCGTGTTTGGATGCGGGGAGAGAAAATATGAAGGGAGGGAAAGTGGTTAATTTTCTCAGGACAATTTTGCCCTTCCTGCAGTTCGTCGTTTAGGTTGAATAAGTATTTTAACTTAATATAGAATATGTATATATATATTACATTTCATACATATTTATTAATTTAACAATAATTATAGATATAATTTATATGACTTAGAAATATCACAAAAATTAATTTATAATTACTTAAAGATATATATTTATTAATTTGATATCAATTAATTTAAATATTTAATTTTATATTAATTTAAATAATTTTTAATCAACAGTACTTGTATCTAACTACTGTAAAATGAATTAGTATATATTATTAATTATTATAATTATGATTCTTTAAAATTATATAGATTATATTTTTGTCATTTTATACAAAATTATGTATGACATGCTAAGGACGAAAAAGCTTCCTCGTGAAATTTCAATTCATGTCATGCCAAGACAAAACAGGGAAATAAAACTTCACGTGAAACAACAATCATGCGAAGAAAAGACGAAAAAAGGAGTGAGTGGACGGGGGACAAGGCAAGAAGAAATATGTGAAGCAACTGGAAACATTTTCGTCCTCATCTGTGACTTAGCATGCAACGTATAGGATGCTTTAATACGTGTTTCTCACAAACAAGATATATAGCCATGCAAGAGGGGAGTACCTACTTATATAGTAGTTGCAGTGAAGGGATGGTGCCTGAAGGATTCTGAAAGGATTGAAGTCTGGTAATTCACGTGAAATTGAAGACAGAATTATATAATACATTATACCTAAAGTGCTACTTATTTGAGGTGCGCTATTATTATTATTATTACAAAGATAGGAGGTAATACATTTGTATCAGCATTCATGATGAAGAATATATGTTGAAATGTTTTTTTATATTCATCTATTGTTATTTATGATATTCGTTGATTGTTATTTATACTATAGATGGATAGAAGAACTTATGGAGATGTTTTGTATTCCCAAATTCGAGCAGGAGTTAATAGGAAAAGAACTTATTTTTCCAATCGGTGAAACGAGGTACAGATTTTTTTCAAAACCTTTAATCAATTATTTTCCTTTACCAATATGTTGGTATATACACTTGTCAGGTTTGGCCCAGATGAAAATAATGCCGTTGAGTATATAGTATCTGTGATAAAGCATAATTATCTGGGAGCTTATAACTCATGGAAAGAAGTTCCTGAATCCATTCGTCAGTTATGGTTTACAGAATTTCAGGTAATTTTATGACCATGTAAGGTTTATTATATCTATCTTGTTAAAATATATCTATTTATACTAATTTTTTGTCATAATAAATAGAAACACTATGTGTGGATACGGGAGGATCATTTTCAAATTTGTAAAAACTTTAAAGATCGAGTAAGAAACCGGTTAAAAGATTTACTTTGTTATGTTCAAGATAAAAGAAAACGTCCTACCTGGATTAATGAAGACATATGGAATGATTTATGCGTTAGTTGGGACAAAGCAGAATTTAAAGAGAGAAGTGAACGCGCGAAGAAGAATAGAACTTCAAACTCTATCTACGACCCATCCTTCCATACAGGTGAAAATATTCCATTCACAGATCATATCGCAACTTTAGCTAAAGAATTGGGTAGGCCAATAACTCCAATAGAGCTTCATGTCCGGACTCATCAAAGACCAATATCTGGTAAATAGATTGATAAAAAATCTATAAAAAAAATTGTACATATCCTCTTAATTTTTCTACTTGCTTTAAATATTCTTAAATTATAACTACATAACATTCTCCATTATTTGTTTTATCTCAGGATGAATATGCTAGGCTTAAAACTAGTGTAGCCACTATGGCGGGTGATCCACAAATTTTTACACTGCTAAATGAAGTTGCTCTGTGAACAGTAGCTGTTGGAGGAAAAAAAAGTGGAGGCTCTATATATGGTTTGGGAAGTGTTGCACATGAAGTAGTAGATGATCCAATATATGGCTACAATTATAGTAAAAGAAATAACATTTTCTCATATCCAAGTGCGATAGAGGCTATATATCCAGGAGGCAACCTTCATCCTAATATTGATCAGAAGTTAAAGGATCTTCGGATGTAAATGGACGCAAACGAAAAATCAATATTTGAGATGCAACGTGAACTTTATGAATATCATGAGAATAATAGACCATCGTGTTCGAATAATTCCACTAAAAAGAATTGATGCAAACGTTATGAGCAATTAATGTTATTATTTTAGATTATTTTGTGTAATGATGTGAACTTGTTTGATTTAAGTTTATAAATTTGTATTACAATGTCGGCAACATAAAATATATCTCTCATATTTTATTTTATTTGATGTAAGTTTAATTTATATAATAATTTTTGTTAGAATCTTTTCCTACTTATTTTGTCGACAACTAAATCTATAAAAATATATATTGTTTGTCTTTTTATTTCTTGTACTTATCTAACCTAGATTCACATGTCTTATCCTTATCACATGGCTCCATAAACAACGATGCATATATATGTAAGCACTCACACACACATATATATCAACATATATACCTATATATATATATATATATTCCTATCTGATTTTCGTTTTCTCCCCATCTCTCAACATTCTTCTCCACTCTGCATTTACGAAGGTGCCAAGGCAAGTAGAAAAGATTATCATTTTAGGCTTATGAGGATAGATTATATTGTTATACTATTATTAAAATATTTTATTCTATGTTGTGTACGATGTTTTCAAGAAAAGGAAAAAAACACGAAAAAAAATTTTTCAAGGAGAATCATCAACTGCTCAGGAAGACACACAACCAAGTTCACCAATACTGCCGAACATTCAGTCAAAAGCAGATAATGTGCAACCAGAAGTGCATGAAATGCATGATGAGCCTCTACTGACTATAATGAATCTCTTGCTACACTGATCACGCCTAAGGGGACTGGGTTTCTACCTTTGTTATTGGTAGTGGATCGTAATTTATTTGCTTCCATTGTTATTCTTCTTTTAGGTTCAAACCAAATAATAAAGATGTTTGTGCTTCAATTATTACAATCTTCAAAGATAAATATGACGGTGCATGGAACTATTGGAGTGAGGTTCCACACAAATATTAACAACTATGGTTTCACAAGTTTAGGTTTATCTGCCTTCTTTGATTACTATACCCAAAACATTAATTAATTAATTTTATCTTGAATAACTCTTACGCTTGTTTGTATTGATATTGTGGTTTCACTACAAAGAAATGTTATTATTGGGACCTAGCACATCATCATGAAATCTGGCATAACTAGAAAAATAGAGTACAAAAACGGTTAAAGGATATTATTGCACATGTACGCGACACACGAAAAAGACCCCCATGGATAAAACAGCCAATTTGGGAAGAATTATGTGAACATTGGGACTCTAACAAATTTCGTGTCAATAGTGAGCAGAAAAAAAAAATCATGCTGCTGCTTCTTTACACACAGGAGGTTCTACATTGATGGAGGAACATGCAAGAAGATTGGTATAATTTATACATTTATACATTTATTCCCTTGTTTTAGGGTATTATTTTATCTAATCTTACCTCATTTCATTCCATAGGCTCGAGAGTTGGGAAGAGATCCTTCATTTTCTGAGCTTTACCAGAAAACGCATCAATGAAGATCAACTAATTCTTGGGTAGATGAAAAATCAAAGAACGCATGGGTACGTGCATATATAGATATATATTTATTTTGCTAACGTACACACGTATATTTGTATTAATTACTTTCATTTATATTGCTAGGTTGAATACTTGAGATAAAGAGAGAGTATAGAAAGTTCAAGCTTAAGCGAGAATGCTGCGGATATAAATTTATTTGTCAAAGCTGCCGAAGGCAAAAAAAAAGGTGTTGTCTATGGTCTTGGCAACATGACTTCTAAAATTGTAAGAGATGCTAAAACTGGATATACGTATGATCGAGAAGCATCCTCGAGTCAGGTGCCACCATACCCCCATGCGAATTATATTCAAAATATGATACAGAATGAATTTATTAATATATCAACAAAGTCGTATCAAAGTCATTTTGAGGACCAACAACGACAGATTGAAGAGCTACGAACCCAACTACAAGAGATCACACGTAGTACTAATGCACGATCCTAAGGGAGACGCAATACATCTCAACCAGTCTTAGGTGTGACACAGGCTAAACGTACCGATGGCATGGAGGAGGACAGTGAAGAGGATGAATAAACTAAGTTATATTTTTCAAGTTAGTTACAAGAAATAAAGTTAAGTTTTTTATATAATGTTGTCTGCTATTTGTATGTATATTATGTATATATGTAGAACGGATGTATGCAACTAGATGTTTATATAAAGAAATAAAAGATATTTCTTTTAAGGTGCTTAAAAGAGGCACAGTTAAATTATTATTGTAAAAAAAAAAGAAAATAATAAAAAATGAGAAAGAAACAAGTTGGGAGACAAAGTAAAAAAAATTCTTCATAACAAGGTTACAGGAAAGAAAAGAAAAAAAAATGCCTGAAATTTGGTTGCTTTATACTCTGTGTTGTTTGTGTGAGACATTTGTAATGAATTGGACCATACTAAAATAGTATTTAGATTTAACTATTTCCTACGTCAAGGTAAAATAGTTATATATTGAAAATACAAATTGAGTTTGTTCAACAACTAATTTAATCATAGATTATAACTTTATTGTGCTAATAAAGAAAATTAAAAAAAAATTATAATGTTATTGAGCAAAAAAACAAAGTTAAATAAGAATTAAAGAAAAAAAAGTGGTAAAGTTATTACGCACATTAAAAAATTAAAAGAAAACGTTAACTACACTTTTAACTAGGTTAACATTTAAAAAAGAGTTATAATATTGTTGTAGATAACGGAAATAAGATAAATATATATATATATAAAAAGTTTTTTTAACCTTGTAATGTAAGAGATGAGAAAAAAAAGTGTAATATGGGAGAAAAAGATACCAACCAAGTTTTTTAATTTACTAACATTTTTTTCAAAGAACCCATAATATTATTGTGTGAAGAAAAGAAAAAAGGAATATTTCTTAAAAAATTTTGAAATATAAAAGACAAAGTTAAAAAAAACCCAAAAAAAATTCTTCATAACAAGGTTATAGGAAAGAAAAGGAAAAAAATTTGGGAAAAGGAAAGAAAAAACTGCACGAAATCGAAATAGAAATTAAAGAAAAAAAATGAGAAAAAAAAATTCAGTCAACCCATTGGGTCCGACTATCATTCAGTCGGACCTTTCCCCTCCTCTTTTTTTTTGTTTTTTTTCTTCAATTTCTATTTCGATTTCGGGCGATTTTTTTTTTTTCCTTTTCTTTCCTGTAACCTTGTTATGAAGAATTTTTTTTTGGTTTTTTTTTACTTTGTCTTTTATATTCCAAAATTTTTTAAGAAATATTCTTTTTTTCTTTTCTTCACACAATAATATTATGGTTCTTTGAAAAAAATGTTAGTAAATTAAAAAAATTGGTTGGTATCCTTTTTCTCCCATATTACAATTTTTTTTTCGTCTCTTACATTACAAGGTTAAAAAAACTTTATATATATATATATTTATCTCATTTCCATTATCTACAACAATATTATAACTCTTTTTTAAATGTTAATCTAGTTAAAAGTGTAGTTAACGTTTCCTTTTAATTTTTTAATGTGCATAATAACTTTATCACTTTTTTTTTCTTTAATTCTTTCTTAACTTTGTTTTTTTGCTCAATAACATTACAATTTTTTTTAATTTTCTTTATTAGCACAATAAAGTTATAACATAAATTAGTTGCTTAACAAACTCAATTTATATTTTCAAGATATAACCATTCTACCTTGACGTAGGAAATAGTTAAATCTAAATACTATTTTAGCATCTTTCAATCCATTACAAATGTCTCATACAAACAACACAGAGTAAAGCAACCTAATTTAAGGACAACAACTGCACCACATAATAATAATTGATACATTCAAAATATCACTAGAACTGCATCACTAGGAGCTGGTAAGCATCAATGAGAACGCACTGGGAACTGCATTCAAAACGGGGGAAGGTCAGTATCACTGGGAGCTGTCGGCGTCACTCATCATTTGGATCAATGTTTGTAGTCGCAAATGTCGCGAAACTCCAAAAAACTTTCGCTTACTTTTTTCTTCACTACATAAGAAAAAATAACATTTTAACTTTGTTTCATCAAGTAATCAAATTTGCTCCAACTCTGCCCATACTTCTTCTTCACTATAATGTCAAGGTCTGCTTTTCTCCAAGATTGAAAAGCCTTTTTCAGCAATTTCAGCTTGCTTTTCAGCCACTGCAAATTGCCTTTCAGAGAGTGATATAGATTTATCTTGCAACGAATTTTCATCTCGCATCATCTCGGCTAATTCTTTAATTCCCAGAGAAATTTTTTCGTACCTCTCTTCAATATTATCAACTATCACTTTCTTGCACTTTTGACCTTTTGATGATGCAGTGCCAGTTGAGTGATTTGAGTTTGCATACGTAGGACTAAATGAATCCATATTTACTTCAGAGTTCATCGGCTCGTAACCCCAATTAAAATCAATCTCACTTGTTATTTCATTCATCGGTCCTTCATCATAATCATTTAGATCGATGCACTTTTTTCGTCATCGTTTTACTTTATGCTTGGCACTCTCAACATATTTTCCTGTTGATCGATCAGCACCAAATAATTCATATAACTTATCATAATATAAAACAGGTATAGTCATCCACTTTTTGGCATGAGGTTTTTTTTGCAATGAGAAAATAAATTTGTATGTTATTCTAATATAAATGACAAATATTCCAAAAGAAATGAATTCAAAAAATTAATAAAAATATCAAACTAATTGACTATTTATGTACTATAAATATAGAAAAATTACCTCAATTAACTCATGCCAAATTTGAGTTTCAGCTTCAAATATTTTTATCATTGAACTCCAAGAAAAGCCATTTAATCCATTAAATAAATCATAAAGTTATGCAAATCTTTGTGATAAAATTTTTTTTTCGATTTTTCAAATGTTACTTGGTGATATGTGGCTCAAAAGAATTCCGCAAAACTTGCAACACATTGTCATATGCAAAAATTGCGAAAGTACCATCTGGTCGATTACCTTTTAGCATCTCATCTAATAATGCATCAAGAAAAGCTTCATGCATCTCAGGCGACCATCAAAGATTATCTTTCACTGAATCCTTTTGCTTTGGAGCCATCGATATATTTCTGCATAGAATAGAATAACATAAAATCTCAAACAGTAAAAAAATTTTCATCTCACAATCCAAGGGATCAATATTACTAACCACGTAATTATTTAAAAAGATGTCAAATACTTTTATTAATAACATACTCAAGTATTTCAAATAGTATGAATATACATTATAGCATAATACTATATGGATCGTATGAAATGATTATATGCTAAATTATTGTCTGCTCTAATAATCACTCCAATAATCATTCCACATTTGTCTGGCAATACTATCTCTTAATATTGATCCTTGTCTATATTCCTCCTCTTGACCATAACCAGAGTAAGGCTCCATTACATCATAGGGGTTCTGTTGTAATTCATGATCAACTTCAGCAATTAAATTCTCATCAGGATCGACCCCCATCAAAAAGTTATGTAATATACAACAAGTTATAACAATATTAGTCATAGTTTGAAAAGAATAGTGGGGTTCAGTGCTGCTAGCTATTATTAGAAATCGTTTTCTTAAAACTCCAAATGTTCTCTCAATGACATTTCGTAACGAGGCATGTCGATGATTAAAAATTTCTTTTTCATTCTGTGGTGATCGAGCTGAGTATTCCTTCAAGTGATAACGCACTCCTCTGTAAGGTGTCAATAGGCCTCACATGAGTGGAAACCCAGCATCCCTAAGATAAAACTTGCCTACATGTATACAAACATCGATTAGCAATTGTAAATTTAAAAAAATCTACGTCTAACACTATAAAACACTATAAATTATTACTGGTTGGTATAAAGGCCTTGGGGTATTATAAGGTTATCTTCTCGTGACAAGGCATTTTTAAAAACTCTAGAATCTAAAGCTGTGCCTTCCCAACCAGCCAAAACATAAGTAAATTTCATGTCAAATGAACACGCGACAAAAATATTTTGCGTAAGATACTCTTTTCGTCCTCTAAAGCGAGCAGCCTCTTCTTTAGGCACTTTTGCTCGAACGTGAGTTCCATCTATAGTTCCTAGACAATCCTATTATTTGCAATTAGTTAACAGTAATATATTATGAAATCATTATTTTACTCATAAATTAGATAGATATAAATATAATATCATACCTTGAAATATGGCTAAAATCTGCTATTGTTGAATATTTGGACAGCAACGTCTGCTCTAGAAGGCTGTGCAAGGAACTCAGCTTCAAGTGAAACCACCGCGCGTAAGACATTGTGAAAGTGGCGACTAATAATCTCCCCTGATCGATGAAAGTAAAAGTATAGTGTTCTATTTTTTACATTATGAGCCAATGTGTGGAGGAATTTGGCAACTTGTTCCTCAACTATAACCTACCGTGAATCCTTCACTCTTCCACTACATCGAATTTTCTCACATAACTCCCTAAAAGCCTGTGGGCCCATACGTAAAATATTACGACAATTTTTTTCATCTTCTAGCCGTATCATCAACTGTCTTCTCATATTATATCGATCAATATTGCTAACATTAATAGATTTAGTCCTTAAAGTTGACATCTCTTCCAATAAATAAATTACATTCACAAGCAAACATATAAAGCGAATCATACACGTGTATTTATGCCTGTCCAACTCTTCTATTAAATGGTTCAAATTTGAGCCCGCATTTGTTTCTCCAAAATTAATTAATTGCTTGACTTTAAACTCAATATCATACATATCTTCTTCCACTGTCAATTCCATATTATTATCGCCTTACTAAATAATTGTACAAAGTATGTAAATGGAGACTGTATATCGACAAAAGGAAGAATTTATAAATAAACACTATATAAATTATAAGAAATAATAAATGTTATGAGTATGCAGAAACATGATATATGGTACATTAGTATATAAAAAGTAATATGAGTATTTTGCAAGTCGTCAACTAAAAAGGAACCCCAAATTCCAAAAAGTTAACAATTCACTCACTCATACTTCGTTTGTTTTGACAAATTTCTTAACATATTTTGTAGGAGGTGTAAGAAAATTGCTATCTTTGAGTGCAACTTGCCTCATCTCAACTATACAATTGTATATATTAAGTAAAATTTAATTTTTTGGTGGATTTGTCTGCACAGTTATGGAAGCAAAACTCAAAATTAATAAATTTATCCTTTAAATCTTACGGTAAATTACAAATTGAATCACTTTGTCAAAGGTTCAATTTATGCTGTAACAAAAGTTTATTATGAGAGAAATTTCAACGGTCACCTACGAAATATAAATATCATAACAATAACGATAATAAATAATGAAATTTCTTTTAATGATAATAGGTAATAGTGAAATATAAAATGAAAGGTGAAAATACCTGACTATGATGTTGCGAAACTTGGAGGAAAAAACCAACGGATCAAGCAGCAGTGTGAAAATTTTGAGAAATATGGAATGAAAAGGGTCAAAATATCCAACGCTACTGTGAGTTTAGGAGGAAACGAGGAGGCGGAGCTTATTTGAAATTCGGGGCAAGAAAAAATTAGGGTTGTCTAGCCTATTTATTGAGAAAAAAAATCAGGAAAAAATTTTTTGTTTAGGGGCAATTTAAAAAATGAGAATTACATATCACGCTGTCGCCTGTTTTCTCTCCAAAATCTCCCCACATCCGGGAAGAAAAAAAATACGCGAGCCCCACACTCATTTTCTCCCCTGTTTTCTTCTCATTCACTTGTTTTATCCCCATCCAAACAGAAAAAAATGCAACCCCTCCCCGCTGATTTTCTCTCCCCCCTCGTTTTCTCCCCATCCAAACATAAGGCTTAAGGACGAAGGCGACTGGTTGGTGGTGTTAAACTGTCAATCTAAATGGCCGTTTTTGTATTTAGTGAAACACTAGGAAACCACCATTCTGATTCATTCCGTTTTGGAATATTCATAGCACGTCATAGTATCATCCTACAAAACAAAAGGAACCTACCAACCCTCATACTTGTGTCCGGTTTTATTTTTAAAATATAGATATTTATATTTAAAAATTTTAAATTTTATTAGATATTTATATTTATATTTAAAAAATCAGTTAAAGATTTCAAAATATAGATATTTATATTTAAAAATTTTAAATTTTATTATTTTCAAAATTAAAGGTCTTTATCCGAAATTACCGCTGGATATTATTGCAACAGACAAATCTGTTATTTTACACGTGATACATGGAGCAACACTATTTTCAAAGTCCAAGCACATTTTGTGAATTTTGTACCTCTGTTACATGGTCACATCATGTCAGAACATCCCGGCTTTTATCGAGTGCTTTTAAGCCATACAATTCATTAATTAAAAAAATTTCAAAAGGAAGAAAAAAATTCTATTTTTAGCATCCTTCTCCTCTGATCTAAAATGATATTTGTAAAAATTAATGTGATTTTTCCAGTCAATTGTACTAATTAAATAATGATAAATTATTTTTTTATTTTTTTATTTTATTTTATTTCATAATTATATTTTATTTTAATTTTATAATTTAATTTTATCTTATATGTTACTGTTATCTTTTAGTTTTATTTTATTCTAATATAATTCATTAATTTTATATTAACTTTAACCTTTATCTTTTAATTTTATTTTATTCTAATGTAATCTCTTAATTTATAGAAAAACTTAAATTTTTTTATTCTCTTTAACACTACTAAATTGACATAGGACTTTTTATATATTAAGTTTTTAATTTCACAATGTTTGAGAAAAATAAAATATTTGAGTAGTTTTTTAAAATTAAAAAATCAAATTTTAGTAAAGTAAAATTAAAGAAAAAAATTGCATATAAAATTAAAACTAAACAAAGTTATGAAATAAAAATATAATTAAAAGTATTGTTCGAAAATCTAATTAAAGTTAAGATATGAAATTGAAATGTTAAATCAAATTAAAATACTGAAGTATAATCTTGGCTTAAGTACTCGTAAAAGAGAATTAAACAAGGATCGATAAGCACTATTAGGCAAAGCTTTAGGAGGCAAAAACTGTACTAGGCTGTGGGCCATGAAAGAAAGGACAATTGGAATCTCCCTTGTCTCCTTTTTTATTGTTTCTTTGGATAGTTCAAATTTATTTATTTATTTTTTTAAGTTTAAACATCAAAAAAATTTTAAGTTTGTTATTATAAAATTATTTTTATTTTTTAAATTTTTTAAAAAATAATAAATTTATATCTTTTACGAAAGAGAGCACAAGAAAAAGTAAAGGAGAAGATCTGAGTCAAAGAAAAAACTGTGGGCGTCACACTCAGGATAGAGGAAAGAGAACTGTGTTTATCTAGAAATAATAATTTCCACGTCATCTCAATTTTTTATATTCGATTATTTTACTTTTTCAAAGATTCACTAATCTGCACCACCGGACAATGCACCTTCATCAACCACCACCCAAGATTCTGGACCCCACATTAACACGTTGCAATTTAGTTACAGAAAAATCGAGTTCTTTCAAATATTTATTATTATAACAAATCTTAAAAACAATACTACAACTAAATATTTCAACTCTCTCAATCCTGTCTCCCATGTTATCAAACTCAAATTGAATTACTCATTTTAAATAGAAAAGAAAAGCTCAAATTGAATATTTTTTATCAGTTTATAGATAGTCTATTGTTTTAACAATATATTATTAAGTAATGATCATTATGATTCTTCTTATGCTATTTTATAATTAAATTTAAATTATGAACTTATTAATTGAGAATAAAATGACACGTATAATTTTTAAATTTTTTTTGTACTACAAATTAATTTGAGGTATATTTAATATTCGTTATAAATTAAAATTTTTCATGAAAGATTAGGGAATTCACTCTCTCATTACTGTGATATATTCAAAACTCTATTTTTAAAATATTTTTTTTAAAAAAATTGTCGTTTTCTCTAATCAAAAGTTAGTTTATTTTTTTTAAATTTTTTGATAAAAATTATAAAATAATTTTTTAAAAATATATTTTTATATAAATTTTTATAAAATTATATTTTATTTTTTAAAAATTTTATAATTTTTTTAAAAATTTGATTAGATGAGACTAGTCTGGTCAACATGGCTCTCCTTGATTAATCTAGACAACCTTTGTTTTTTGGACAAAGCCAATGCAATTGAATGAAAGGACTACTGGACTCCCCTAATCGAGGCTTCCTGACAAATATGTCTAGAGATAGTGCCTAGTCATTGCTTTTAACAATATCTGATTAAAAATATGTAGCACATACATATATTTTAAATTTTAAATTTTATTATAAATAATATTGTATAATTATACATATATTTTAAATTAAAGATAATGAAAAGTTGGGATTCTCTGTATTATCTTCATGCAACAACTCCTTTTCTTGCTGCAAGCATCTCTAATTTATGCTTAAATAATTTTTTATGCGTCGTACACTGTATTTGAGTCTAATTGTCTTCACTTCAATACAAATTAAATAAAATTAATTAAAATCAGAATAATCTTTTTTTAATTAAATTTAACTAATATTATACCCCGTCTAGTGTCTACGTACCCACAGAACCCCAGAGTCTACCCACAGTTTTAGATTTGCGGATTTTGTCCCCTCTAGCCATTCCTACAGGGAGTATCAAATGAATTTGCGAGGTATGTATACAAACTTGAAAAATTACATTTAAAGACGTATATTTTGTAAATTTTATAATTAAAAATTAGCTATAATCACTATCAAATTTTAAAAAATTTATTATTAAATTTAAGAAATTTATTATAAGATATAAAAAAGTTCTAACCTTAAAAATAATCTTGGTTTTTAAGATTGTTTATTATAAATTTTACAAAATTTAGATGCTTAAATATGTTTTTTTCTAAAAACTTTTATACTCCCATTGATTCATCATTGGGCGCTTTATGTTGAAGTTTCATATTTAAACTTTTGTATTGCTTTTATTAAAAAAAAAGAAAAAGAAAAATAGAATCACATTATGGACGTCGTCAAGACTGGAGAGTGACGGGGATTAGGAATTTACAAAATTTTATTGGTAGGAAAATAGCGTATTGAAGAGAAGTTAAGTGTGATTGTGAAGTCCAACTCACCTTCCCCCCACCACCTACTCTTTCGTTGTCCTTTTTTTTCTTCATTTTTAGGCAAAATACTTTTCAATCCCCTTGACGTAAATGGATTCTCTGCACTCCTTTGAGTGTAGCGGTGGTATTACTTTTTCAGCATTAAATTTTAATTATTTAAATTTTTAATTTAAAAAACGCAAAATAAAAAAAATTTCCTACTTACTAAGTTAGACAAAAAATAGTGTTTAAGATTAAAAAAATAGAAGAGGAAAAAATTTGTTTTGAACCACATCCAAAAAAGGTGCGGAAAAACCGAACTCTACTCTTGATTTGAGAACATTTTTTTTATTTAAAGTACGGTGCACTTAAAAAATCAAAAATTAAAATTAAATTTATATAAATAAAATTCACATGTAAAATAAATTTTAATTATTAAATACACAAATAACATGACCCATTATATATATGTAAAAATTATTTTGACTTGAGAGACATGATATTTACTTGTTTACACACATATCCCTCAAATTTTATTTTTCTTTTATTATTACATAATATCATTATTAATTTTATAGGAAATTATTCTCTTTTTTTTGTGAAATATTTAAATTATATAATTATTTCTTTTATTATAAAAATATACACAAATCTTCCTAAAGTTAAAATATGATTCAAATATGTTTAAGAAAAATATTGATTTATTTTACTAAAACATAACATTTAAAAAATATTTTTAGACTTTTATTTATTGTTGAAAACTATAAAATTTAATTTATTTTAAATTTAAAAATTTGATCACATTTATATTAGTTAAATACTTATTTAATACTTACTATATTGTATAAATAATATATATATAAGAGTATTTTGATTAATATAAGTATAATTGGTACTCATTTTTTGTTGCAAACAAGGTCAATGTAATATATTTTTTAATTTCATAAGAGAAAAGTGATGCACCAGGTTAAATATAAAAAATTAAACAAGTTTTATAAAAAGGAACTTAAGATTAAACTAAATGAAAATTTTTGAATTATCATTCAATCATCCTCCAAAAAAAGAACAAAGAGTAATTTCTTATAAGGAAGAAAATTAATTCTAAAATGTCTTTCAGGTTTTTTCTTTTTTAAAAAAAAACCCGAATAGGTATCCTAGGATGTAGAATCCTTAAAATCAAAAGATGAACGATACAATTTAAATATCTTTCAAAAAATATGTAATGTTCTCTTAATTTTAAAACAATTACATGATATGATACATGGAACAAATTTCCACGGCTACTTCCTCGAAGCTTTCTTTTGCTTATGTACATTTGTCTTCGGAAGATAGATAGACAGTTTCAACTCTTATGAATTTTATGTCAATAGTATTTTATTTTTCAAAACTTGAAAATAAAAAAGGGCACAAGGGATACTTCACATGCCCCAATACTTTTTAAGTAAGATGTTTACAATTACATTGAGAAAGAAAAGAAAAGAAGAGATGTAGTGAACGAATGATTAATTAATTTAAAAGAAAAAAAAGGTGAGTGAAACTTATATATATATATATATATATATATAAACTAAAAATTAGAATAAAAAGACCATTTTAACCCTACATTTACTTATATGAATGCAAGAGGTATTGTTATATATAATATTTATTATATTTTATAATTATTATTTAATAATATTTATTCTTTTCTGAGTTTAAATTAAAGTAAAGGTATAAAAAAATTTTGTTTATAAAATTAATTCTTTATATTTTCTTTTCTATTTTACATATAAACGTCCGTATATTTTCAATTTATTAATTACATATCCTTCCAAAATCCAAGCCTCTGCGCCGACAGTTTTTTTTTTGGGTAATGCATCTTTTCAGGCCAAAAAAAAAATCTTTTCCGCCGACACAAAGTTCAACTCCAATTGGGAAGGCAAATCGGAGAAATTCTGGGAGGATAATTTTCTTATGCATAATTTAACAAACAAATTTAGAATTAAAAATCATTTTCTATCTGGTTAATTTTCCCTCAATTCCCCTTTTAACTTTCTTGATTTCGAATGCATGATAATCTCCAAGAATTTCGCATCAACTTGGTCGGTATGAAAAAAAAAGTCCTCAAGAAAATTGTCTATATATTCTCAACTTGTTCATTCTCATACTCTTGTGTTTAAAATTTGTTGAAATCTAGGTAAGAGTATCAGTTTTTCCTTTTTCCTTTATCATAAAAATTGTTGTCAAACTTACGAGTTGACTCTCTGATTTTAACGAATTTAAATTTTTATTTAAAAAAAATTATGTTAATTTATTTATAAATTCAAACTCAATATAAAATTAATTTAATTTATCTTTAACTCAAATAAATTCAGTTAACTTAATGGGTTTTGAATCAAATTTGAAAAATTCACATATAATTGAATCAAATTGAATTTAAAAAAGGTTAAAAAATTTTAAATCGAGTACAATCCATTAAAAATGGAATCAAAAATAATATTTATATATAAATTTTATTAGAATTTCTATATTAAAAAATATAAATTATAAAATATAAATAATTTTTTAAAAAAAATTAGTATCATTTAAAATGTATTTAAATGAATTTCTATTTATATATTATATTTTATATGTAAATTAACAAATATAAACTCTTACAAATTTACGATACGAGTCTACGTTATGAGTTTACCTCTCATTTATGAATTTATTTAAACTTATGAATTTAACAACCTTGATCATAAGAACTCCAAACTACCCACATATGTATGATTAAGATGCAATAATCAAACCTAAGAATCTTGTTAGATCATTGGCCCCCCCAAAAAAATCTTGTTACGTTTTCTTAATTACATGGAAAATGTCATTTTAATTTTTTTTAACATGCATATGTTATTTTAATTATAGTTTAATAATTCTCTCATACTCAAAACTTCTCCTAAACCTTTTTTTAGGGCCGTGGGAAATAATTAAGTACAATTAGTATTTGAGTTTTCTTTTTAATAAATTTTTACTTAGCCGAATTGTGTGTGGGGTGTGTTTGTGTGTATAACTTTTTTTGTATGATTTTAATAATGTATCCTACATAGATATGGTGCATGCAAAAAAATAATTTTTTTAAAATATTAACTTCAATATTTATACCTAAATAATTAATACTAAAAGCATAATTATTTAACTAATTGGAGAAATATGTATATGTAAGTATTTAAATAACATGTTTGTCCTTTAGGTAATACTTGGGTTATAAATTTTATTCTTTAGTATTTTTTTTAAAATAAATATACAATCATTCTATTATGCCCTATTTGGTGCAATAGAGGGAAAGGGATTTATTTTACTTAACTGTGTGCAATATTTATTATATGACCTTTATAGTAATTGTTTAATAGTATATATTATTTTATTATTTTTTAAAATAAAAAGTAAAAGAATCATTTTTTATTTTCAAAGTCACCTATTTTTTATTTCTCTTCCTATTCTCAAAATTTCACATACCAAATAGGTCATGCAATAAATTTTTCAACTGCATTTAATCATTGGTTTGTTTTTGTTCTTTGTTCTATTGGGAGAGATTAATATATTGCAAGATTCCATCAAGTCATAAAATTAAGTTAGTTGTCATTTAAAATTTATTTTTTAAGACCAGACGTCGACTCACCATCTTTCGCTTTTTTTAAGTTGGCATTACAAAAGAAAATTAAGCCTGAATTGACAACTATGGCATACAAAATAAAAATATATATTATATCATCCAAAAAAAAAGTGTGGCTCCTCACGTGGCAAGCAATGACAAGCTCCCATACAAGAATACCTAGATGCCTCCGCAGCAGATCCAGTCCAACCTTGAGAGACTAGTCCCTCCAACCGTCTTTTTTTTGTGAAAGAATTATAATAAAAGATAAAAAATAAAAAAATTATTTTTAAAAAATTATTATTACTTATTTTAAAATGATTATTATTAAATTTAATAATAATAAATTAAATATAATAATAAAAGTTATTGATAATAAATTTTTTTATTTTGTGGTCCTTAAACGTAATTTTTTTTTCTTTGGTCAGTAAAACTAAAAAGAGAAATTTACGCGTTACCGTCAGTAAGTGAATATACGTACATTATAAGTCTTATGTATTTGGATTAAATCTTAATTATTAAGTATTTGATGCATTTAATGGTAATGATTCAATAACACGTAAGCTAAAGCAAAGGACGTTTTGTGGGTCCCTTTCAAGCAAGTTCCAATTAGGATCCTCCCCTATTTGACTTGAGCATGACAAACTCATCTCTTACACATTGCTCAAGAGGCAAAAGTGGTTTTTTTTAAAATTTGAATGGATGAGATTATATTTAAACAGTTTATATTTATTTTATTTTTTAAAAATTTTAATATTTTTTTATTAAAAAATAAAAATAATTTCATAATTATATATTTAAAAATAATAATTTATATTAAAATTTTAAAATTTAATCTATCCAAATTATATTTAAATAAATTTATCCCAATAATAAGCACAGCATATTCATCCCTGAAATGTACAAGAAATGGGACTCCTTGAACATGTGGTCATTGAAAAAGTTAACACCATAGACATTTTTATCTTTTAACGACACAAACTCCTTGCTATAAAATGATGCAATGAGTAAGAGAGCATCTAATTAAGCAGTTTGTCCGCTTGTGCCCAGGAAATCATCGCCTTCATGTGGGTCCCACGGATCACATGCCCTGTGCTCGCGTCTTTCATTTCACTTTGCTAAAACTAGACATGTTTGGTAAGGCGAGAGAGACAGAATTAAAAAAAATTTATATAAAATATTTTATTTTATTATTTAATTATTATTTTAATTATTAAAAATAAAGATATTAAAATTTTTTTATTTTTTTTATTTTTATGTTTAATTTTTTTTATATACCAAGCGCTCTTCTTTCTTAAAAATTAATTTATGGCGGATTTATAGATACTCCAAAATTATGTTTATCCTATAATGACTAAAATACCCCCATTCCTTCCCACTATAAAAACGAAGATGCACACTCTTCTCGTTTCATTCCCCTTCGGCGCTGTGTCAAGTGTGAACTCTCTGGTAAGACCGAGAGGGGAAGATTCTGCTTAATTGCCGTTGAGGAATTTGAGAATGTTGGGAATCTTCAGCAGTTCCATCATCTCGCCGCCGGAAGAGCTTGTCGCCGCCGGCAACCGCACGCCGTCGCCCAAAATCACGGCGGCCGCTCTGGTCAACCGGTTCGTTCAGACCAACGCGTCCGCCGTTTCCCTGCAGATCGGAGACCACGTCCAGTTGGCTTACACTCACCACAACGAGACACCGTGGCAACCCAGGTAACGATGGCTCCTTCTTTCATCCACGTCGCGTAGGCGACGTCGTTGTGTCAAATCGATCGTAATCGTTGTTAACTTGTTTATGGATTATGGTGCTCGGAGTAGGTAAAAATTTTTTGTGCTTGCTGCTCAAGAAATGAGAAAAAAGGACGAAAAGAAAACAGTAAGATTAATGATGAAGTGAGCTAAAATAAATTAAACTTTAATTCAGAAATTTCTGATAAAAATAAAAGGTTTGAAATCTTACTACCCTGTGATCGGTGATGTTATTTTCTATTAATCTTACTGAGATTATATTTTATGGATTTTCTGGCTTAAATTAATTTCCTCACCAACCAAAGCGGCTTGAAGCGCAGTTATGGATGAGTAAATAAAATAGGCGAGTAGGCTGGAGATGAGGGAAGAAAAAAGTTAAGGAATGTACGGGTGGATGACGCGAATGGAAAGAAAATATAAAAAATGAATAAGGGAATGGAAAATAAATTTTTTTTATTTGTTAAAAATAATTTAATAATTAAAATGATAATTTAAAGAATGAAATAATAATTATGAAATTATAATAAATATCATAAAAAGATTACATTACACGAGACTAAACAAAGCCTTAACTTGTTTGGTAAGAGGGTAAAGATCGTAGTTCTTTAATATTAAACAAGGAAATTAGAGTTTAACCACTAACCGTTTGACACGCATGGCGATTGGTGGGAGATCCAATGGTCATGATTCGGCGATGATATGTTGATCAACTGTTGTTTTGCGCGAAGGAAAAATGATATTTAAAACAATAGAAAGCGACTCTTTGGGAATCCTGAAAAATTACGAGCTAAGAAGAGATAAAAGAGTTTTTTTTTTTTTAAAAAAGCCCACTTCACCCCGACTCCTTAACTACACAGCTTTAGATCGTCTAAGGAACCTGATTTAACTGTTCACACGGTACCCGTGAAGTCAAACTTCTTGCTTAAGATGTCGTATCTTTGGATTCTCTTTAATTGGGAAAAAAATTTTATATGGTACATTTGGGAAAAGAAAAAGGCATAATTGATTATGATAACCTAAATCTTCCTCTTCACTTTACCATGTTACGTAAATACTGCGTGCAAAATGGCAGGTCATTTGCTGTGAAGGACGAGGTATTCTGCTTATTTGAGGGAGCTCTTGACAATTTGGGCAGCTTAAGACAACAATATGGGCTCGCCAAGTCTGCCAATGAAGTGCTTTTGGTCATTGAGGCTTACAAAGCGTTACGTGATCGAGCACCCTACCCTGCCAATCACGTTGTAGGCCATCTCAGTGGGAGCTTTGCTTTCATTGTTTTTGACAAGTCCACTTCTAACCTCTTTGTGGCTTCTGTAAGTAGTTCCATTCCACCTATTAATTTTCTTGATCCACCACCACCATAGCTTTAGATGGTTACTTAGAAAAATCTGCTTGTAATTTTTGACAGGACCAATTTGGTAAGGTTCCTTTGTATTGGGGAATAACGGCTGATGGATACGTAGCATTTGCTGACGATGCAGAATTGCTGAAAGGTGCTTGTGGCAAGTCACTTGCTTCTTTCCCTCAAGGTGGGTTTGCTAAAATGTGCTATTTATGTGTGTCAGTGTGTATATAATTAGATTCACAAGCCTTTGGAAACTATTTGTGGCAACTGACCTAGAAGGATAGAGGACCAAGGAGAGAGAGAGATAAAGTACAAAAGAATGTGAACCAAAGAGGTGATTTACCCTTCCAATATGGTGATAATTCAATTAGACTATGTGGAGAAAATATTTCGAAACGCCCAATTAGAGTGAGATAGAGGATGAACAAGTGCCTCTTGTTCTTTGAGGGTAGTAGAATGACATTGTCTAGCTTGGGGCCAAAACTATTGAGCTTCCTTCTTATTGCTGACGTTTTTGCCATCTGATCGTACAGGATGTTTCTACTCAACGACAGTTGGAGGATTGAGATCTTATGAAAATCCTAAGAATAAGATAACTGCAGTGCCTGCAAAGGACGAGGAAATCTGGGGTGCAACCTTCAAGGTAACAAAATTACATGACTTTGAATAGATTGCTTGCAGAAGTAGGTTCTTCCTTCATTCCATTCGTATACTGACTACTGAGTGTGGCCAAGGCATACCAATCTTGTTCCCTACCTTGGTTTCTTAAGCCATTACTTGCGTATTTAATTTGGTGGGATGAAATATCAGGTGGAAGGGCCAGCAGTTCTTACAGCCACAGAATAGAAGATCTTTTTCAAGTGAGGAGCTGTATGATCCTTTCGTATGGAATGAATTTATGTGGTTGTAACTCCAAGGCATGCATAAGGGGCCATGCATATACTTGATTGTTGTGAGAAAAGTGGGACAAGTATAGTAGGGGCTTATTCTCGTGTAGTTCTTCGTTAGATTGGATTTGCTCTGTTTCTATCATTGTACAGCTGCTCTTTTCATTTTAATAAATTATGCATCTGCTTCGTGATTCTCTACTCCTATTTCATTAAGACTAGCGATGAATTCCAGGAGCAATTAAGCTGGCTTTGACAGTGATTGTTCCTTTATTGTTCCAGGGGAATAATTATTGAAAGATGAATTAATTCATAATTTGGATTCATTTCGATTCAGAAGTTCATAGAATTTATTCCTAACAACAAATTGTAAAACATTTTGCATACGGTAGTTTATAACATGACATTTCAAATCTTACACCTAACCCCCTGTATAATTGGATAGACCGAAAATATATACCATTCTGTTAAATGAGACAGAAACTGACTCTGTTTCGTACAAACGGAAATGTTCTGTTTTATTTCATGGAATTAGAGGATTTTGAATGTGGTTCCCTTAAGAAATATGACCCCCTTAAGAAATAAAACATGCATATGGATCCCTTAAAAGTTAAAGCTTGAATGTGTTTGAGAAATCTAATAGTTGATGGAAAAATAAATGCAAATTACATAGTAGTTTATTTTATGTTCTACTTTAAATTACAATACATTTTTTAAATGTCACTTACTCTTTATTAATAATAAATAACTTTAACAATTTTAAGTCTCTAAGAATATTTAGACTTTTAAGTTTTTCAAGATTTTTCTATTAGGTTGTCCAATAAAATTTAGGCATGTGAAAAATTCTTTTTAAAAAGATGAGTTGTAAGAAATTTTATTTTATTTTCTATTAAAAATTTGTTAGCAAATATGTAAAATTTCTACCTAAACTTTATTTGATAATAAAGTTAATTAGAAAAAGGTAAAAATTTCCATACAACACTCTGCCTAAGGTATGTTTAGAAAATAAAAAAAAGCTTCTTTATACACCTCTGTATTAGTAATCGGACATTAAAAAAAAAAAAAGAGGTCCACTATTATCTCTAACTCTTTTTTATTTATTACATCTCTATTGTCCCATTCTTTCATCTCCTTTAATATTTACTCTTTATAATTTTATTTGGGGAAATATTTCTTTTTATTTTTTAATGTTTCTCAATTAGTCAGCATTTGTTCTATCTGTAAAATTCTCCCATCTTCCCTTACGTACCAGTTTGATAAATTGTTTCAATTTGTTATTGCTATGAAAATATTAACAAATTAAATCTCTTTTAATCAAAATAAATCATATGATACGAATTAGATAAAGCGTGATATTTTTAAGAAATATTTTCCCTTTCATGTTCTGCATCAAACTGGTGCACAAACAGCCACAGCGCATTATTAATAGCTATATACTATTTGATACATTTATATCTTGTTAAGTATTAATTAGATCTCATATACGGCATAACTTAATTATAAATTTAATATGGTTTTCCCTCATATTCTAGTTTAATCACTTCAATTGATTGTTTGTCCAATTTGAATTTTATCAGATCCACCTACTACAAAAATATGTTATATCATGATGTGAACATAATAAAATCGACCAGTGTCCTCATTTTTCCAATTCGATGAGGAAGTGTTTAGAATTTGAGTCACAAACTACGGTATCTGTAAGGTGAAAATATCTTCTTCTAGGAAAACACCGTATTATTCTAACGAAGATGTCTAAAAAAATAAACATTAAAAAAAGAGACAAATTCTCTTATTTGGGAGATCACAATACCATGGTGTGAAGTAACCTCACAATAGAGAATGCGTCCCATCTATTAGTTATTTGTCACATTCACAAACTCCCTTTCTTATAGATAATTGAAATTGAAAGATGAAAACAGCTTCAAGCAGATCTGGCTTCTGTACAAGGTCAAGAGGTACAAATTCTTAAACTTTATCTACAAAGTTTCATGTTCATCCTTTTGCGAAAAGAAATGATATGATATTGTATTATAAACTTGTCGTATACTTTAATAAAATGAGTGCGAAATGTCCCATTAGATACGTTGTTAAGAAATTATTCAAAACCTTTGATGAATCTCTTGACTTCTCCCCTAGGAAGATGTGAAAGGTTTTAAGAACTTTTCTAACTCACACTGATGAGTCCAAAAATTTAAAAGGAAAATATTATTTTACTTGTCATGTAACGTTAAACAATTCTAAATATTTAATAATTTTTTCCTACTTTCGAATATTCAAACAAAAACTTTATAAAGGAAAACGTTACATCGTTTGACGTACTGTAACGCATGTTTATGTGGAAGCATGCCCGTGATTCCCTCTGTGCCCGAGAGATTTTTACATTCCACAATTCATACTCTTCTCAATAATTTATTCTAAAATGCATTATGACAAATTTTCACATTTTAATAATATATGTTTGAATAAGTTATATAAAATTTTCACAAATTTTATTGAAATTATATAATTTTTTTATTTTAGAAATATATACAAACTTTTTTAAAATAAAAATTATTTTATTTTTATTTTTTAACTGAAATATCTTATATTTAAAAAAAATTTAGTCAAAAAATATATATTTAGATTAATAAAAAATATTTTAGTCAAAAAATTTAAGTTAAATTAAAATGTAATGTAATTTTTTATTTTAAAAAAATATTCTTTTTTAAAAATAAAAGAGAGATCTGTATAATTTTAACAAAATTTATATAAGATTTATATAATTTACTCCATATTTTTTTGGAATATTTTCAAATAATTGTTAATAAGACATGTACATGAAATAAAAAAATTATTATGAAACTTATACTATCAAGAAAATTCCCCAAAAAAAAAAATTTCATAAACATGTGGACCCTCCTTGAGGACAGTTACAGAACTCTTCCTCATTTAATTTCCTTTGCAATTTAGTCAACAAAGCTACCATTTCCAGCGCAGCAGCTTACGAACACTAATTTGTCCACTTGTGGTAATAACGCGATTAACTCCTTCCCTCGAGGGCAAAATCGTCAGACCAGATAACTCCAACGAAAAGCCAATGCATTAAAACGAACCAGACTCGCGCTTCCTTATTGTGCTCACTTTAACTCTTGCTCTTCCTTCTTCTTCCTTCACTCCAATTACCTCTCTCTCTGCTTTCGAATTCAACGCAAAGTTCAGTCCCGAAGAAGATCCAGAAATTCCAATTCTTTCGAAGCCAATACGAGGTATATACTTATCTGTTGGCTTTTGCTTCTTAGTGTGCATGTTTGTCAAATTCGATGAATTTCATGGCTTGTCCTTGTTTTTGAGTTGATTTGATTGTTGCAATCCGCAAGATTTGATCTTGTGAGAAACCCTAAAATTTGATTTACAGAGTTCAAGAGAAGTTGCCTCCTATATGCGTATACGTTATGGATAACCATATATGCATGTATTTGGTTTTTTATTACCATCAACCAATTTTTACAGGAAAGCTCAAAGGGGCTGATCATCTTGTTTTGTTGGCAGGGAGCAGGAGCGTTGAGTTGACTCAACGCTTTTGTTCTCGTGTTCCTCGTTTGGGTGTGAATTTGGTGTACACAGTACACTGCATGTAAGAATATTCCACGGAGCATCCATATTTAATATTGACATGCTAGCTACTTTAAGGGTTTTTATTTTTTCGGTCCCTGCGGATCTATTGTAGATATGACTGGGTTTACTTGAGGGAAATGGATTAAGGTTTATATCTATCTATCGATGGGTTTGTGGGGTCTCAGCCAGCCTGAAGTTGTCTACATGGTCTACAGCATGTTGGCAGCCCCAACGGTCTGATTGTAATAACTGATGCCAAGACAGATGCTAGCTGTTGAATGCAGTGTAATAATTCCATATAAATGATCTGGGAATAAAAGGCAAAACTTATCATTCTTGGGGCTAGATCTAAAGATTAAGTTCAGAATCATCAGAGTGAATTAGAGGAGTCTTCTGGATATTTTAAGGGACTGTAGTATATATGCTAATCTCAGCACAAATTCTCTTTTGGAGTTTGGACTGATAAAATTAGGCTTTTGCTTTTTGAGATTAAATGTTTCTCGCAGAACATATGATGATTTTTCATGGTATCTATTTGTTTGTTTTATGCATTCAAATGGCAGAGGAGTATTTCTAAAGTTCAACAAGTATGGATCAAAACCAGCATGGGCTACCAGCAGGAGGAATGTCTGGTACTTCTGCTCAAGGGGCATATGGCATGAATCAATATCAATCTAACCAAATGATGGCTCCTGCTCAGTCTCCTACTCAGGCAGGAGGAGGTCTTCCGGCCTCTTCTTCCTACCTGAGAGAGCAGCAATATGCTCACCAGTACATCCATCAGCTACAGCAACAAGAGCTGCGGCAACAACTCCAGAACTTTTGGGCAAATCAGTACCAAGAAATTGAGCAGATTGTTGATTTTAAGAACCATAGCCTGCCTTTGGCTAGGATCAAGAAGATCATGAAGGCTGATGAGGATGTGAGAATGATATCAGCTGAGGCTCCAGTTATATTTGCCAGGGCCTGTGAAATGTTCATTCTAGAGCTAACACTGAGGTCCTGGATCAACGCAGAGGAGAACAAGAGGAGGACGCTTCAGAAGAATGACATTGCAGCAGCAATCACAAGGACTGATGTGTTTGATTTTCTGGTTGATATTGTGCCAAGGGATGATTTGAAGGATGAAATATTCTCAGGGGTTCCCAGAGGTCCACCAGAGAACGTTCCTTACTACTATATGCCATCTCAGCAAGTTGTAACTCCTCCTCCTCCTCCTCCTCCATTTGGTGCTCCAAAAGTGATCATGGGTAGGCCTGTAGCTGATCAAGCTCATTATGGGCAACCAACCCACCCTTTCGCAGCACAAATGTGGCCACACCACCAAAATCCCTCTACCAATTCAGATTCTTGAGCAGATAAGATTTACTGGGTACAAAGTGCAAATACTTGAAGGACACAAGGAAACCAGCGCATTTTCAGCATTAAATGGAGCCACCCGAATGTCACAACGAAGAGCCACCAACGACAAGAAGTCACTAGACGTCAAGATCATCTAGAACCGACTGTGTTCATTAGGATTCAAGAGTCGCTTTCGTATTTCTTTAACTCTCGTTTTTTTTTTTTTGGGGGGGGGGGGGGGGGGGTGGTCCAGGTAGTCAGTTTCAATGTGAGCTGGAACGTTGCTTGCGTGTTGTTGCGGGTGGCAAAGTAACAATCATTTGGTCTATGTAAAAATGGTTTATTTATCTTCTTCGTCAAAGTCTAAGCTAAACATTCAGAAATATTTTCTTTAACTATAATGCATAACAATGTTTTTGTATACTTTTAGAAAATTTTTAAGTCTATCCTATAATTGATCTTTAATACGAGTAAAAGAATGAAATAATCATTTTCAATTTCCTTTTGTAATAAACGTATAATACAAAAGTAGTATACACACACACATGTATATATTTTTGGTAATAAAAAATTAAGAATGAAGCACATTATTAAGCTAAAGCTTTAGAAAGGATTACGTCAGAAACACAATTGGCAATTGAGTCAAACCAAACCAAGTTATTCTCAACTTTTTACCAAAACAAGCCAGCTTATACCCTACACTATTGGAAGATCCAAGGGTCCAGGAGACGTGAAAGCTCCTGAAATCCTTGAACACATTGTGAATTTCCTCAAAAAAAATTCTGGAGATATGATGGACCAAGGCTTCTGCTCCTTAGATCATCAAATATCAACCTTGCGTCTATTCTGAACACATGTTCTGCAGGAAAATATCACTATCTATCTATATATATATACTAAAGTTCTTCCAAAAGTTGGTACTAGGACAGGTGTCAGCTTAAAAGTTTTTTCTTAAGGTTTCCAATTAATTTTAAAAAAGGGAAAACCAATTGAAAATAATATAAAAATGACAACCATTCCAGTGAGAAATGCTCCTAGGTGCTACGTCCTTTAAGTTTCCAGTTAATTTTAAAAAATAATAAACCAATTGGAAATGATAGAAAAACGACAACCCATTACAGTAAGAAATGCTCCTAGATGCTACGTCGTTTGGTCCTATTATAAGTCTTCTTGCATTAATGTTTAGGGAAACCAATTGGTAAAGGCGTCCAGGAGAAAGCATTGGAGATGAAAAGTCGCGGTCTCTTAGGTTTTTGTTGCAGTAAATGACTGGTTAACAATTGGGTATGAGTATGGGTTCTTGCAGCAGCTATATTTCTTTGTGTGTCAATTTGTTTTCCAATGGTGAAATTAATTCGGTCCTATATTCCTATTCAAGCATCGGAGATGAAAAGTAGCAATCTCTTAGGTTTTTGCTGCAGTAAATGACTGGCTAACGATTGGGTATGAGTATGGGTTCTTGCAGCAGCTATATTCCTTTGTGTGGCAATTTGTTTTCCGATGGTGAAATTAATTTAGTCCTATTCAAGCTATTTCTCAATGTTTTCTGATGTCATTTGAGAATTTGTGTCTACCCAAAGTTTTTCATCCATCGGGTATTCAAACGACATGCTAATTTTTTCATTAATTGGTCTTACTTAATGTCTATAAATATAAATACCTATGGTTCTATTCAATATTTTTCTGTTAGTCTATTTGTTGGATTTTTATCATTTTGAATTGTTTGGGGTTCTTTCTGAGTTTGTTCGATGGCACGTCGTTTGGATTCAATCTCTGAAATTAGTCTTCTCAAAGCTTTTTGGAAGATAAGAGTTAGGGTTGTTCGAAAATGGTATATGCCTAGATATGGAGATGAGAATGACATTAGTTCTCTGGAGATGATACTCATGGATGAAGATGTAAGTAATGTATATTTTGTTGTTTTAGATTTTTAAATCTTATTTTATGTTATGAGAATCCATATAACATAGCTTCAAATCCTGACACTGCTCTTTGTTTATATAGAGGAGCTGCATCCAAGCCTCTGTTAAAAGAGTCTTCTTTCCTAAGTTTGAAGATTTGATTAAAGAGGGCATGGTGTATATGCTTATTAATTTTGGGATAGGATAAAACACAGGAGAGTACTGTGCGACTTCTCATGCTTATAAAATCAGTTTTCAATCTTCAACTTATATATATGCATGTGATGATAATGGCACCATTGATCAATATGGATTTAAGTTTGTTTCATTTGAAGATATATAGAACAGTGTCGCTGATCATAAATTCTTAGTCGGTAATACTTCCATCTATTTGAGAAAAAAAAAATCTCCTAACATATTCAAGGTTTAATCTTTATGATATTATGTTTGATACATATGTTATTGGTAAGGTATGTGAAATCGAAGATAATGAGGAGGATTGCAAGGATGGGGTGAAGAGAAGGAAAATCATCTTCCACTTAGAGAATCTTGAGTACATTGTCATGTTTGTTTGAAATGTTATATAATAAAATCCGGTCATGTTTATTACTTAATGAATTTTCTCCACCAATATAGGAAGAATAGACTTTGTTGTACCTTATGGGCCAAGCACGCAAAGGAGGCGTCGAAAATGCTAGAAAACATAAACAAAGGACTTGTGGTTGTGATAATACAGTGGTGCAAAATAAAAAATTACTCAAGTATGGAGATTATGGGCCTGTTTGAAATTATTTTTGTTTTAATGTTTTCAAAACATATGTTTTCAAGAACAAGTTTTTAAGAACAAAAAAATTAAAAAATCTGTTTGAATCATTATTTTGAAAAGTAATTGTTTTCTGTTTTTTACCTGATTCTGTAGAACAAAAATTGCAAAACACTTAAAAAGTGTTCTGAATTTTTTGTTTTTGAAAACAAAATTTTGTTTTTTTGTTTTACAAAACACTTTATTAAAAACACCTTATCAAACAGGTTTTTTTGTTTTTTTGTTCTTGAAAACAAAAAAATTATTCTGCAGAACCAAATCAAACAGGCCCTATATTCCTTATAAATGATATCAAAATATTAATCCATTTGATGTAGCTTTGATACATTTCCTCTCAGCTCCTAGATCAGTATCAAGCAGCATGTATGCTGCATGAATTTTAGTGAATGCTGATCTTCAAGGGATTAATGATTTTAAAAATCAATAAGTATTTATTTTTTTGTATTCTTTTTTATGTTTCTATGATTCCATCTATTCTAGACAAATGTTTTTGAGTAATTTTATGAAGGTAGATAGTGAATGATACCAATTTCATGTCCACTCCAAGCCATATATCTTCTCAGAGTATAACCACACCTTATGAGGACTTTGTTGTTCTATTTGAACAAAGAAATATTGATGAAATTAGATCAAGCAAGGAGGTTTGTTTTTTATTAAAGGAAATTTATCCATTTCCTAAAACCACAAGTTGATATCAATGTTTTATTTATTTATATCTAGAGTGGTGTCTATATGTGTCTGGCCACCATTATTGTTGTTGAGAATAAGGACAGTGGTATTACAATGCATGCAAAAGATGTAATAAGAGTGTGATGCCAGAGAATGATCTGTTTTATTGTCTAAAATGTTGCAAGAGGGTTTATGATGTAGTTCCCATGTAAGTATTATCCCTTTTTAAAACATTAATATGTGTTTTATTTTTTAATCTTTTTCAAATTATTATTAATAAATAATTAATGATCACAACTATGAATCATGGTTTATGGTTAGGTATAAGCTGCAGATAAGAGTGATCGATGCTACTAGCCATGCTTCTTTTATAATGTTTGAAAGGGAAGCTAAGTATTTACTTCAAGTCAGTGTAAGTGATCTGAAAAAGGAATTTGATAAGGTAATTAATTCACATATTAGGCTCATGTAGTACCCAGTGCACTTTTCTAATCTTGAGGTCTTAAAATTGATATTTGTTTTCTTATAGTTTGAGGATTGCAATGAACTGCCTGAGAAATTTGATGAGTTGCTGGGACAAAGAGTTTTATTCAAGGTTGAAGTATCAAAAAAGAATTTATGTGAGGTTGTTTTTGTGTATACGGTTAAAAAATTAACTTCCAATGCTTTTATGATAGAATCATTTGTGTTTACTTTTGATTCATCATAGGTAAGTGTGGTGTTAATGCATTTCTTAGTTTACATATTGAAACTCACCCTTCTTTCTTAGCATTGCAATAACCATTATTGTCAAAGTGATTGATTCATGATGTAATTTGCATTTTTCATAAAATTAGATTCCAAGTCAATCTAAGATTATTGATGCAATAGAGGTTGAGCAGGATATTGTAGGTGAAGATAAAGTAAGTACTTTATTTTGAAAGAAATTTTTCTTTCAATCATTTTTTTTACTTTATGCAGTTATATATATAAATTTAATGCTATCTTTTTGTTACCAGATGCAACGTTCTATTAGTGCAAGTTGTAATATGGATGGTTATGATATTGAAAAAGTTGACAATAATCCTGAATCCCTTACACCTACTGGTGGTTATGCAGATCAGGGTGGGAAATTAAAGTCTATAGTTGCTGATAACAAGGATATTCAATTCTCCACTACTAAAATGATTATGAAAACTAAGAAGTAGAATATAGTGTTATTGAGTTGTTATGGATTAGTTCAGGAGTTTGTTCTGATATGGATGTTTATTTCGGCGTACTCAATATTGATTCTGATATGGATGTTTATTTTGTTATAGATCAGTTCAAGCTCTAGTATTCCTATGGGCGTTTTCAATAAAGGTAGAAATTACCATTATAAATATAAGTGTGTCAGCCTACATGAGTCTGACAAAAAGATTGCAATAAACTGCCTGAGAAATTTGATGAGTTGCTAGGACGAAGAGTTCTATTCAAGGTTAAAGTATCAAAAAAGAATTTATGTGAGGTTGGTCCTCTGTATACCGTTAAAAAATTAACTTATGATGCTTTTATGATAGAATCATTTGTCTACTTTTGATTCATCACAGGTAAGTATGGTGTCAATGCATTTCTTAGTTTACATATTGAAACTCACCCTTCTTTCTTAGCATTGCAATAACCGTTATTGTCATAGTGATTGATTCATGATGTAATTTTCATTTTCATAAAATTAGATTCCAAGTCAATTCAAGATGATTGATGCAACAGAGGTTGAGCAGAGTATTGAAAGTGAAGATAAAGTAAGTACTTTATTTTGTAAGAAATTTTTCTTTCAATCATTTTTTTTACTTGATGCAGTTATATATATATATATATATATATATATATTTAATGCTATCTTTTTATTACTAGATGCAACATTCTATTAGTGCAAGCTGTAATATGTGTAATAACCCAGAAAAAGAAAATAGGAAAGAAAATGAGAAAAGGAAAGGGAAAGAGAAGCTGGAAACTTTTCGAAGAGCTGAGAATTTTCTAAGTCTTCTCGCCATAGCGAGATATGGAATCGCCATAGCGAGAATGCCTCTTCGCCGTAGCGAGTATGTCCCTAGCTATAGCGAGTGCGGCATTCCATATAGAAACCAGTAAGTTGCTCGCCGTAGCGAAATTGTTCCTAGCTATAGCGAGTATGGCATTCCATATAGAGACCAGGGAGTTGCTCGCCGTAGCGGCGCTATAGCGAAGGCAGAGGTCTGGAATAGACCCGATCTCGCCGTAGCGACTCCATAGCGAAGACAAAAGTCTGGAACAAACACGAGCTCGCCGTAGCGAGGTCACTAACTCGCTGTAGCGAGAGCGGTCCAGAAAAGCGAGGAAAAGAGAAATTGACTTTTAAAAGCTTCCAAATCTCTTCTTTCTTCTTCTAACCGACTCTAACTCGTCGTAGGAGAGAGCAAAGGGCGGAGGAGAGAGAGAGAAGCTGAAGAGAAGAGGAAAGCACAAGAAAGGTATGAATTCTCATGGTTTCCTCTTCATATGTGGCCCTCTCCCTTTTTCCCCTCTTTCCTACGGTTCAGATGTTAGGAATGGTTAGGTTTGAGTCTGGTTTAGAGGAGAGAGAGTGGGAAACCATTCTTGAGAGAGATTAGAAGTAGATAGTCTTCTCTTCTTGCTTTTCCCCTTTCTTATGAGTTGAGAAAGAGAGGGATAGTTCATGGACCCTAGAGTGAGGAAGAAACCTAGAGTGAGAAACTCAGTAGAGCTGCTTAGAAGTGATCCCTAGCTTAAGAATTGAGTAGTAAAGTATTAATTCCATGCTTTTGTGTGGTTAGGCTCAAGAGGAACTCTCCCATCTAGAAGTTGTTGTGAAAACCAACAAGGGAGGAGTCAAGTGTCAGATCAAATTGAGAATAGCTAGCAAAGGTAGTTCTCTCCGCTTTCTCTCATGCATAATTGTGTGTTTACATTGTCTTGCTTGTGTGTATGAATGATATGAGCTATGAGAAGTGTGTTAGCATGATTATGTGATATGATTGAGATGATGTTTTAAATGATTGTTTGGTTTGCTTGAGGAAATGAAAAAGCCAATAACCCTGAAGCCAAGGTGAGGATGAGCCGAAGCCCTAAGTTGGTTGAGCCATGTCTCCCAAAAGTGAGATTGACTCCCAAAGAGTAAGGGTGAGTCTAAGTACCTCTAAAAGTATGGGAAGGCAAATCCAAAAGCCATAAGGGAAGGGGCGAGGCCGATCCAAGTACTCAGCGAACTCATGAATGTTATCCATGGCCATTTCACATGTTTAAACGTTTTCTATCATGTTTTACATGCTAACATGCCATACATGCTTAATGAGACTTGTTGCATGCAATATATGTATGTTTGAATGAGAGTTGAACTACTGAGATTCTCCGAATCTCACCCTCCCTCTCCACCATCCAACCATGTCAGGTGGCCCAAGTGAGATAAGAGATGGGAACAACCACCAACAAGCATGAGGCTAGGGATAGAGATGAAGAAAAGTGTATAGTTTTGTACTACATTGTATATGTAACTTGTATATGAGATGTAAATGATGTATATGATGTAGCATGTACAAATATTGTAAGACAATGTATGTATGAATGATGAATGTATGAGAATGAGCTTTATGACGAATGAAATAGCATGGTTGAATGAGAAAGAGCCAATGGTAGCTTAGTAGATAAGGGTGCATAAGTGGGCATGGGATAGTGAGTTTCCCCAATCTAAGTTATTAGACACTTGAGGCATGATTGATAGCTCCTAAAGCTGCTTTCTCATGTGCTCAAAGAGTCATAGAAGTAGAAAACTTAAGATTGGACCCCATTAGCCACACTTTTGGCCAAGAAAGGGCCATTTTGCACATGATGTCATAGAATAGCCATATGACCTCTTCTAGCCATGAAATTTGACATGGAACTAGAGTATGTTTAGAGCTTTCTGGGAAGCTAGAGTTCATGTCATTTAGAGGTCTATAGCATTTTCTATGAGCATTCAAAGTTGACATCAGAAATTCGGATTTTTGAAATTTACTGTTCATTTGGTCAGTTTTGAAATCATGTCATCCGAGGGGCAAACGTAGTCCAATGGCTACGAAATTTTATACACAGAAACTAGATGGTCACAGTGACTTGTAGGAACTGGAAGCACCTCATTTAGAGTCCAGAGAGTGAGTTATGCAATTTCGAAGTTCCTGCCCAGAATCAGACACCCAACCAGACCCGAGGTACTGTTTCATCGGTTTCTGGGAAATTGGCTAGGTGGACTGATCTGGAGATATTTTTCTCCTCTAGCTAACATCCACATCTTTCCATAGAGATAGAGTTTATGAGCATTGGATTTTTTTGGAATTAGTTAGACATTTCCAAAGTTCATATCAGTAAACTGTGACAGCAAAGAAGCCCCTTCTGACCAGTGAACTATTTCGATGTCAAACGCAGAATGAGTGAGAGATTGAGACTTCTAAGTATTTTTAGCATGAAATAGACGTCTCAAGATTTCTAGAATGACCCAGATCATGCAGATACGATTTTTTTGCATTTAGTTATGAAGTTCCAAAGTTAGCCCAGAAATGAAGCAAAATCTGCCCATAGCGAAAATGCATGTCTCCAATCCCTTTTTGCTTTCCATGAGTTTGAAGCATATAGTTGGGATTGAAATAAGTCTCAATAGTGTAATTGAGCATGAGGGAGCATAGAGAGAACTCAACCGGTCCATATTACTTCTAAGTGGAGCTCTACCCACACATAGTGCCATGGAGAGAGTAAGCATAAGGTAGAGGAAATAGTCTCCCTTATGAGTTCCGCACCGCCCATATGGGCTAGAGGGCACGTTGGGTATGAGCTAGAGGTTAAGGTGTCACAATATGGATGGTTATGATATTGGAAAAGTTGACAATAATCCTAAATCCCTTGCACCTACTGGTTCTTTTGCATATCAGGGTGGGAAATTAAAGTCTATAGTGTTATTGAGTTGTTATGGATTAGTTTAGGAGTTTGTTCTGATATGGATGTTTATTTTGGTGTACTCAATGTTGTTTCTGATATGGATGTTTATTTTGTTATGGATTAGTTCAAGTTTTAGTATTCCTATGGGCGTTTTCAATAGAGGTAGAAATTACCATTATAAATATGAGTGTGTCAGCCTACATGAGTATGGCAAAAATGTTGAAGTAGGAATAGTCGAACTAAGGTTGAACCATCACGATGGTTGCACATTGTTGTGAATTTAGAGCTTCAATTTTGTAAAGAGGTAAGTACAAGAATATAGAGCCTTATTCAGTTGAATTTTCATAAAGCAAATGAGGACTCTTTTTTTTCTCGTATGTACAAAATTAGTGGAGCCTTATTGACCTCATTTAAGCCTATAGCATTTGGGGATCCAGTATTTACGTAAGTGCCAATGACAAAAACATTTCGCAACCCTTACAACAGGTATAAGTGATCTTAAGTTCATTTGGTCCCATTTAAACCATTTTCAAATAGTTTAATATAAATTTAAGTGCAATTGCATGGTACAAATTATGCAATTAGCATTACTCACTGTTGAAAAGATTAATATCAACATAACGAAACATATATATATATATATATATAATGAGATGAAAAACGCTAACCGGAGCTTTTCCATTCCATGTGGAAGAGATAAATGAAGAACAACCCGAAGGAGAAACTGATTACTAAAGAAACAATTCAACATAGTCTATCATACTCCTATCCTGATGATCTCATATAAAGCATGCGAGATGCCACACCACAACACATTTTGGCCTATCTTAGCCAATGCATTGTTAAGACCTCAACCAAACAAATACATGTTATATTCAAGCATTATATCGTAAAATTGAACCATCATGCCAACAAGCATCATATATCTCACCTATGAAACAATTAGAACATGGGTCAAGCGTTAAAAACCCAAGAAGGAAGGTGAAAGTTAGAATTCTGCTAGTGTTACTACAACATAGAAATTACTTGGAATTCTCTGATACAAAAGATGAAAGTTAGAGCTAATGTTGTGAAAACATGAAGTTATGCACAAAATTAAACAATTGGAAATAGGTAAGGCCTTTAGAGCTGCAAGTATTTAGAAAACAAGCTCCACATTCCTCAACCCACTTAGCCTAAACTTTTCTCTTTCTTAATACATAATGCGGTAAGCTGACTCAGTAATTTACAGATTGTGCAACAGAGGATACTCAATCACTGCTTTGTGGATGCAGGAGCCAGATGAGCTAATAACCACAATAGCATATAACCGTTTCACTTTCTCCTCTTCTTCTTTCTTTGCCTCTTGTCATTGTCACTCTCATCAGAACTTGATAAGTCGAACTCTAACTCAAAACTAGCTTTTCCCGAATCTGAAGAATCAGAACTTCCCGACTCATCATTTGATTCTGAATCAGAGATTGGTTTCTGTTGTTGTATGATGAGCCGTGGCATATTATTCAAATATTCATGAAGGTTCTCAAGAAGATGTTCTTGGGTATATTGCCATTATTTATCATTGCATTTGAATTTGTTCCACATGAGCTACCCTCCCATATACATTATTAATGCTGTTAATGTGTGGCGATTTGTTTTTCGATGATGAAATAAATTCAATCCATACTACAATGCATGTGTAAAGCCTTGGAATTCCAAAGAGTGTGCTCTTGGATGATTCGATCATGGCTGCTTAATAGACTGAAGAAAAAATGACGTCTACTGAAACCCTTTGATTGTTAACCACTCTGCCAAATCGCCAGTTTGCACTCTCTAGGTTTATTCCATCATCTTTGTCTACAGAGTTTGATTAGGTATGAACTAATTTTTTAACTTTTCAAGTGCTATTTTATTTAATATAATATTCTAATTTTGCATCTTTTGTGTTGACTCAATTCTATCATATTTGAAAATATGAGAACAATTTTTTACATGTAATGAAGTGGGAATCTTTAGTTTTTAAAATGTTGCATAAAATTTTAGGCTTTATTTGGTATGACAATAAAAAAGAAATAAAAATTTTCATATAATATCTATTATAATAAAAACTACACTTTTTTTAAAAACAAAACTAAGTATAGGAATTATTTTTTATTTATAAAGTTCTTTTATATATTTTTTAATCCTTGATTTTTTATGTATCAAATAAACCTTGAAAAATTGATTTATATATTATGTTAGACACATGGGCAGGGAAATTTTTTTTTTTTACTTTGCACGTACATTTAATATAAAATAAGTTTTTTCTCCAAAAAATAAAGGTAATAAGATATGGAATGAAAAAGGGGGCTGTTTAATGGATAAGGCTCAGGATTGAATGGGTAAAGGAATGATAGAGCTAGAAAGATTAGTTTACCAAATGGGTAGAAGGGTTGAAAGAGGAGATATATCTTACCCATATGATTCTGGTGAATATAAAGTTATCGTTGTTGACGTCATGTCTAGAAACAAAAAAACCTTTACTCTCTCTGCTTTCACTTTTCCCTCAAAATTCATATCATACGTTCTCATTATTTATTTTTTAGTTATCATCATCATCATGTTCCTGCAATATAGTAGATATAGTCATGAGTGTGAGATTTAAGTTAGCCACTATTGTTTTTCTTTTTTCACTTCCTATATATATGTTATCTATATTGATTTAGTTATGAGAACAAAATGCTTAATATTCTTTGTTCTCAAATGTTATATGTATTGTTAGTTTATTTCTTTCTGATTTAACATTTAAGACACAAAGCAACTAGTATAATGATATAATTATTTTGCTATATTATTATTCATTTTAATAAATTACAAGAATTATTGTTGAAGGAACACTACAGCTCTTCACATGGAAAAAGATATAGCTTCTATTCATAGAAAGAGGCGTAAGTCTATTATCAATCAAAAACGCTTAAGACCTTTGATATTTCATAAAGGTATCATATTTTAAAATTAATGGGTTAACCTAACCTATATCTTTTACAGGGTATCTTATTTTAAAATTGATAGGTTAACGTAACTCTTTTCCTTTTTTTGTTTTTATTTATTATCAAGCAGACTTACATTCTAATGATAAGGATTGCTGTTCTGATTCAACTAATGAAGTGGGTGTTAATGCCATGGAAAATCATTTGTACAAGACTCAAAAGAGGGTGAGAATAAATTATGAAAGTCGAAGATGCTTAGCAGATATAACAAATAGAAATAATACCGGTGGCAGTATAGTAGGTGATAGCATTGTCACACATATAATTGATAAATATGGAGGATGTCAATCAATCCAATTGCCAAATGAAAGAAATTATGTTGATAAGTACTTTGTTTTTTTAGGGGTTATTCATTTTTTTAATCTTTTTGAATTTCAATTATGTCTATTTAAAATATATAGTTATGCTTTATATTTTTATGCTTTAGGTATTGATAGTTCTTATGAGCTACTAAGGAATGAAGATCAAAATCTTGGTAAGTATGGTCATTTGTTTTTTTTTAGGGATTATTCGTTTTTCTATCATCTTTTCGAATTTCAATTATGTCTATTTAAAATATATAGTTATGCTTTTATATTTTTATGCTTTAGGTATTGATAGTTCTTGTGAGCTACTAAGGAATGAATATTAAAATCTTGGTAAAGATGGTAAATATATTATGTATATATACATATTTATTTTTTTTCTTATTATATTTCAATTATTTCTGTTTAAAATGTATATTGTTATGATTTACATTTTTTATGTTTTAGGTCTTGGTAGTTCTTGTGAGCTAATAAGCAATGAAGATCAAAATGCTAATAAAGATGGTAATTATATTATGCATATATTATTTTTTAATATTCTTTCTTAATTAAAAACAATAATATTGGAAATGGCTTTTGATTCTAAAGCAGATTTTATTTAGGTTGTCGATGAAGAAAATAATTTTGGTGAAGAAATGAATTCGAGTAACAATGAAGGTATGTGTTTCTAAGAATAATTGAAATTATTAGTTTATCTTTACGAATAATATGCTAATATTAAGATCATTCCAATCACATAGATTACTGGGACATTGGAGAACTTGTATATGAATGTCAATTTTGCAAAGCTGAAATGTGGTATGAAGAGAGAACAAGAAAGGATCAACATCCAAGAAAGCCAGTGTTTTCAATTTGTTGTTCACAAGGGAAAGTTATTCTACCAATAGTTCCTGTGCCTCCATGTATTCTTAATAATTTATTGCATGGCTTCGATAGTAGGAGTAAAGATTTTCAGAAGAACATTAGGGGTTACAACATGATGTTCTCATTCACTTCATTAGGAGGAAAAATTGATAATTCAATCAATCGAGGTCGAGCTCCTTATGTTTTCAGACTAAATGGCCAGAAATATCATTGAATCGGTAGTCTATTACCTCAATCAAGTTCTGAACCTAAATTTGCTCAACTTTACATTCATGATACTGATAATGAAGTAACCAATCGAATCAATGCCATCAAGTAAACTTTTTTTCCCCATAGTGTTATAAAATATAACTACAAAATAATTAGTATTATATCTATTATGATTATATATCTTATACGTGTTTTATCTCTTATTTTGTTAAGACCAGGGCTGATTAAATAATTTATACAATTCTTCAGTTGTTGATGATTTAAAACGATTGTTGGATGAGAATAATGTGTTAGTCAAGTCTTTTAGAATGGCAAGGGATAAAATCATGTATGAGGGTTGTAATAATATTAAATTACAATTGATAAGGAGAAGAGGCAAGGATTCAAGACAATACAATTTGCCTTCATGTTCAGAGGTCACTGCTCTTATAGTTGGAGACTTTGAAACATCAAATACAAAGAGAGATGTAATTGTGGAGACATAAAATGGTGTTCTGCAACGTGTTAGTGAAACTCACCCTTCTTTCTTAGCATTGCAATATCCATTATTGTTTCCTTTTGGACAAGATGGGTATACAGATAATATTGAATTGAGTTAGGGTGAAAATATTTCTTCTAAAAAGAGGGGAAAGGCATCTATGCATAAATATTTTGCATATACGATCCAAGATAGAAAAACAAATGCTGTAACTATATTGCTCTCTAGAAAGTTGTTTCAACAATTCTTGGTTGACGCTTATACAATGATTAAATCTGAAAGGTTATCATATATTCGCTCACATCAAAAAAGCTTAAGAGCAGATCTGTACAAAGGACTAGCTGATGCAGTTTTACAAGGAGAAACAAATTTAGCATCTCAAGGAAAGAGAGTAATACTTCCTTCTTCTTTCACTGGTGGTACTTGATATATGATCCAAAATTATCAAGATGCAATGTCTATTTGTAAGTGGGCAAGATATCTAGATTTGTTCGTTACTTTTACTTGCAATCCTAAATGGCTTGAAGTTGTACGCTTTGTTTGAAAATGAAATATACTTCCAAAGGATCGTCCTGATATCCTTTGTAGGATATTTAAAATTAAGCTGGATCAATTAATGCGTGATCTATGGCATGGTCAATATTTTGGCAAAGTTAAAGCTGGTATGTATTTATTAGTTATTAATTTTTATATAAAATATGTGTTTATTTTTGTTAATTTTGTGATTTTTTTGTATTTGTAGCCCTCTACACTGTAGAATTTCAAAAAAGAGGGTTGCCCTATGTGCATATATTATTGCTTTTGCATCCAAACTACAATATCTTATTGTTGATGACATAGACAAAATAATAAGTGCTGAGATTCCAGATCCTCATGAATTTCTTGAGCTTCATAATGCTATTAAGAATTTTATGATTCTTGGACCTTGTGGAGTAGCAATTCCCTCCTCTCCTTGCATGGTTGATGGTTGTTGTTCAAAGCATTTTCCAAAAAAGTTCAATGACAGAACTTCAATAGATGAGGAAGGATATCCCATGTAGAAGTGTAGAGATAGTGGAGTCATCGTGGTAAAAAATGGTATTCCATTGGACAATCAATACGTTGTTTCTTATAATCCCCAGCTTCTGCTAAAGTATAGGGCTCATATTAATGTAGAATGGTGTAACCAATCAAGATTGCTCAAGTATTTATTTAAGTACATAAATAAAGGACATGATTGAGTAACAACTGCATTTTCTGAGAGTACAGAACAAAATGAATCTGAGCAAATTGTTGATGAGATCAAAAGATACTATGATTGTAGATATGTTTCTCCATGTGAAGTTGCCTGGAGAATCTTTAGATATGATATCAATTTTAGAGATCCTCCAGTAGAAAGATTGAATTTTCACCTTCCGAATGAACAAAGCATTTATTTTGAGGATAATGAGCCATTAGATTCAGTTTTGGAAAAGATTGATGGTAAAAAAAATTATGTTCTTGGCATGGATGGAAGCAAATGCAGAGTACGAAGAAGCGAAAGATATAACATTTGCTGATTTTCCTACACGATTTGTTTGGAAATGTGATGTGAAAAAATAGGAGCCAAGAAAAAGAGGCTTTGCAATTGGAAGAATGTATTACATTCATCCTGGTAGTGGCGAGTTGTATTTCTGGCGCATATTGTTGAATTTTGTTAAATGAGCAACCTGTTATGAAGATATACGAACTGTGGATGGAATATTATATGATACTTTCAAAGGAGCATGCTATGCTATGGATCTTCTTGATGATGACAATGAATATGTTAAAGCTATAAAAGAAGTAAGTTTTTGGGCTTCAGGTTATCAAATGAGAGTTCTTTTTGTTACTTTGCTTCCATCTAATAGTATTAATTTACCAGAGGATGTGTGGAATAAAATTTGGGAATACTTATCAGAAGATATCCTATATCATCAAAGAAGATTATTATAATATGATGGTAAGTTCTTTATATATCCACTTATTTTAAATTTAAAAAATAATTTTGTTAGTTTTGTTAGTTTATTATATATATGTGTTATTATGTTTAAGTTATACTTTAGAAAAATTATTTCTTTGGTTTTAACATTTTTTTTCTAATGTTATAAAGCTTTGCAGCTCAATGGTGAAGAAATACAAAATTATGCTTTATATGACATTGAAAAATTGTTGCAAATAAGTGGACGTAGTCTGAATGATTTTCCATCAATGTCTACTCCTGTAGACTTTGATTTGACAGATTTGAATAATAGATTGATGTTAGATGAGCTCTCTTATAATAGAAAAGAGTTGATGGTCGAACATTCAAGGTTAATATCATGTTTAAATGAAGAGTAATAGATTGTGTATGATACAATAATGTTTGCATTAGCATCTGAGCGAGGTGGCTTCTTTTTTGTCTATGGATATGGAGGTACAGGGAAGACATTCATATGGAATACTCTATCTGCTGCAATACGTTCAAAAGGAGATATTGTACTTAATGTTGCTTCAAGTGGTATAGCTACTCAGTTGCTTTCAGGAGGAAGAACGGCTCACTCTCGATTTTGTATTCCACTAGAGATAAATGAAGATTCTACATGTAATATCAAGCAAGGTACAACATTAGTTGAACTACTGGCAAAAGTAAAACTTATAATTTGGAATGAGGCTCCTATGGCTCATAGATTTTGTTTTGAGGCATTAGATAAAAGCCTTCGAGATATATTAAGGTTTTCAAACAAAAATAGTATGGATGAACCTTTTGGAGGTAAAGTGGTGGTTTTGGGAGGAGATTTTAGACAGATATTGCCAATCATACCAAAAGGTAGCAGACAAGACATTGTGCATGCCACAATTAATTCTTCTTATTTGTGGAAATTTTGCAAAGTATTGACATTGACTCAAAATATAAGGCTTCATACAGGTTCTGTGGGTAATGCAGCTAATGAATATCAACAATTTGCTGAATGGATACTAAAAGTTGGGGATGGGAAAGTTGAGTATCAGAATGATGGTGAAGAAAGTATAGAAATACCAAATGAATTTCTTATAAAGGATACTTCTGATCCTATTAAGAGTATTGTTGATAGTACTTATCCATTGTTATTAGCACATATGGATAACATGAAGTACTTTCACGAGAGAGCTATTTTGGCTCCTACACTTGATATGGTAGATATCATTAATGATTTCATGTTAGAGATGCTTCTTGGTGAAGAAAGGGTATATTTAAGTTCTGACACTGTTTGCAAGATACATTCAAACAGTATTGGTCATGAGGATTTTTGTACCCCAGAATTCTTGAACACTATAAAAGGATCCAGACTACCAAATCATGTTATTAAATTGAAGATTGGTAATCCAATTATTTTGCTAAGGAATATTGATAAGTCTTTAGGTTTGTGCAATGGAACACGATTGTTGATTACCAAATTAGGTTCTCATGTATTGGAAGCAAAGGTTATATCTGGTAATGCTGTTGGTAACAAGGTGTTAATTCCTCGCATGCTTATAACACCTTCTAACACAAGGATGCCTTTTAAGTTTCAACGCAGGCAATTTCCCATCTCAGTAAGCTTCGCAATGACGATAAATAAGAGTCAAGGTCAGTTTTTAAATAATGTTAGATTGTATTTACCACGTCCATTTTTTTTTTATAGGCAGTTGTATGTAGCCATTTCTCGAGTTAAGAAAAAGGAAGGACTTAAAATTTTAATTTGTGATAAGGATGGGAATTCGTGTAATTCCACATCTAATGTTGTATACAAAAAAGTTTTACAAAATGTGAACTAATTATTTATGTCATTTGATTCTCATTTTTTAATGTGTGAAGAATTATTTTTATAATAGATCATGATATAAGTTTTTTTTTATGAAGGGGTTATAATCAATAGTTTAATATTCTTAGTTTATTAAAATATACATATTACATTTTGTATCTTGGTTTCTATCTTAGTTTTTATATACTGATTATATGTCATAATAATTAAAATTATAAATATATAACTCTCTTCATATAAATAATATCTCCAAAAAATTTTAAAAATCTAACCTCCCGTGCATTGCACGGGTGCAAAACTAGTATATATATATATATATATATATATATATATATATCAAATGAATTGTTACTGCGTTTTTCTTCCTATTATCTCAACATCCCCATTCCTGTGTAGATTATAAATCTACTTTATCTCTCAACTGTTCCACTTTTATATAGATTTTTAGACAAAATTGTTGCTTTATTTAAAATATTTTGTATAAACCTTTAATTCATTGGAATCTTTAGAGATAAATCAACTTAAATTGAAGATTAGTTGAAATATATATATTGATATTTTAAAATAGTTACATTCAGCAATTGTTTCGTCTCCTTGTCACCATTATTTTCACAATTTACTTTCGTCGAACCATTCCCCATAGTTTGGCCCACAAAATTAAACTCAACATTCACCAGCTGTCATGTGTTTTACCCTCTAATATATTTTTTTTTCAAAAACGTTTTTATTCTTTTGGCATCATCAAGAACGCCCGAAGTAAGATGCGCCTAAATCCACTGCAACAAGAAATCCTATTGCACCCGGTGCATAGTAAGACATTTTACGCTCATTTCCCCGTAATATTTAGAGTTTATAGTTTAATAAAAAAAGATAAAAATTATGATTATGAAGACAAAAATTCTAATTAAAAGAAAATTAAATTTTATAAAATTTTTGCCATACTATGTAATTAAAATTTTTAAAGTACAATTTTTTCATAATTTAAATTTTTGTTCTAACAACTATAATTTTTTATCTTCCTCATCAAATTTTGTAATTCCTAAACAAAAAAGACATAAAAGGCCTTACGCACCACTTTTAACAGGAACCCCTACTACAAGGGATCCAGACACCTGATGCACTGAGATCCTCCATGGGGATCCAAGCGTAAGTAAGATAACAATGCCTTCAAAACATAGGGAATTTATCCAATAAAATAACAAAAAATCCAATATTATTAACTTGAAAAATTACCATAATTGGTTACAAGAAATGATTGTGCGATTAATATTACTCTGCCAAATGGTTTCAACTTCACAGTTCTTATAGATAGATACAAAACTTTTCGGAATATCAATTTAAAGACATCTTAGAGTGATTAACTGAAAAATAATTTAATTAATAATTATCACAATGGTTGATCATGGAGGTCTCTGAAGGCCACAACCAGCATTAATTGGCCGGACAAATTACTTCCAAACTGCAAGAAAGCGTGCAAAAGCTTATTATTATTATTATTATTATTATTATTATTAATTTAATTTAATTCATTGTAGCAGACATTACCTTGTTCCTAAGCATTCAATGATGTCTCCGGTGACAGTTGATCTTTTCTTATTCAAGAAAGCAAGTGAAGCAGCCTTCCTCATGAGAGCTGAACCAGCGATGCATCCCAAAACTAAAGGATTTATACAACTGCAACAATGGTATAGTTAAGGATTTAAGTATACAACCAAAAATCAAAGATGGGCCCAAACAGGAGCCATTCCTTTTGGAATGTAGGTAAATATATATCATAGAACCTGAGATTTGAATTTGGATCAGCAGCTAGGATATATTGACTGGCCCATGACAAAAAGACAGCAACACTGTACAACAACAAGGCCTTTTCCCATTAAGTGGGGTCGGCCACATGAATCAAACGACGTCATAAACAGCAATATTGTAGCAATTAAAAAATAAAATACAATTTGTTATTAATAAAAAAAATTTAAAATTCAACAGCACAAATTTAATGAATTCAAATCTATGTTCTATGTTCTACTGGACTACTGGTCAGAAATAAATTGGCTTAAATTCTTCTGTTTCTCATGTTTAAGGATGACAACGGAAAACTGCAGCAACCAGTAAACATTATATAAGAAAGGGAGGGGGGAAAAAAGCGTCTTTGGGGTCAGTACATCAGCGGCAGCTTAGCAACTTTGTTCCTACAAGCCAATCTATTGGTCCAACTCTAGACAAGCACATAAATATAGGACAAGAAAAAGACGGAATCTCAGGAAGTTAGTAATAACGGTTTTGAAGTTCCTTTGGGCTAAAAGCTTGTAGTTCATAGGTAGTTGTTTGATTGGATGAAAGCTCTATATTCTATAAATTTTCTAGACATCTTGATTTGTTTCTTTAATGCAGTTAGATAATAGTAACAATAATGCGCACACACCTCTGTGCCTTTAGCTATGCTACCTTTTCTTCCTAAATACAGCTTATGCTTACAATGTACACAATTACATGTACCAATGCTAGTGAATAAGGCAATCTTTTACTGGATCTAGTTAGATCCTGTTAACAACTGAGAGGAGAATTTAATTCATTGAAAGACAAATTCGATCCCTTCAAGCGTATACACCTAAATTTTGTGACAGATGCACATAATGATAAAGGGAGTTTAAAAAAAAAATTGATGACAAAAACAAAGGAAACTCCATGTAGTGCAGGACCCATCTATGCATAAAATTTCCAGCAAAGTAATTTTACTAACACCAAGAAAATGACTTGCCTTCCAGACAGGATATCACCCTGGCCACCGCAGCGTCTAGGAGAACCATAGATGCTCACTGCTTTGACTGCATCAAAAACAATATCATTCAACTGATTTTCTAACATCTGCAAATCACTATAACTTAAATATCCCATTTACTGGTGCTATGTGCACACAGGAATATATACCATCATATAAAGCAAAGCCCTGGTTTTCACATCATGCTAGATAGAACGTCGCTGTCTGTTCCAAAACCTAGAGCATTATTTTTCCTATACTAAATCCGTTACTTACTGAGTCTAAAGCATCTTAAGACCTACCGGTGTCACCATCACTTATGAGATCAGATTTCCCTTTCCGTAGGATAGTTACCCCACCAATCCTGCCCAAGAATCCATTAGTTGTGGGTTTCATTAACTAATGTATTTAATCACAGAAAATAATGAGAACCACTGAAGTGTTTCAGTGATCAAAATAAACTACTCAGCAAGCTCTACTTCCTTGTATTGTTGAAAGATGCTATTAAAATTCAAAAGGATTATAATCTGTTTTCACAATATTGGCACATGATGTGAATTAGCCAGACATCAAACAAATAGTGTCCAAGAAATAAATTTTAATCAGGATTTCAAAAGCTCATATCATACAACTTTAAGATTATTTGTCTTAATGAAATAAATGCTTTCACAAAGAAAAGGAATCATAGACGTTGTTTGGAAAGGTCTCAAAAAGTAGTTAAATTTGTTTTTACAAATGGTTGAAAAAATTGAAGTTTTCATTTGAGAAATACCACCATCTATTTAGTGTTTTAAGTATTTATGCAAGATTTTCAGGTTTAAAGGGCATCAGAGGGACCAGCATCTGGCTAGTGAAGTTGCAATAATGGGACTCGACCACCTATCAAGTTCTTGATGATTGCCCATTGGGGTAGTGAGCAACATTCTTAATATAAGGCGTGAATAGATGAAACTGGCCACTGCCAAGTGAATTTCACAATATACAGAAGGGGTGGTAACAGACTAACATTAACTTGTTTAGATCTCTATCGGTATGAAAGGGTGCGTGGATGCAGACAAATCTGCATGCTCAAAATTCATGTGATTGCATAACCTAACCTACTCTTGTTAGTACTCAAAAGAAACACACATAAGAAATAACGTACAATAATTACACATGGATCAATTGCCTTAAACACATACGCCTAAGAACTTGAAAGAAGGAACTTACTGTTTAGCAAGAGATAGCAATTGCTGAGGAGCATCTACTTCATTTACTTCAGAAGTCAGTACTTTCTGAACTAGCGCTTATATTCATTGACATTTGGGGTTAGAACAGCTAAGTCATAGCCACTAACTAGATCAAGATTGTTTGTAACAAGAAATAGTCCATCCTGCAGAACACCCATAAATTGTCCGGAATGTTCAAGCTTACATACAGGTTGAAATTCAGTCATGATATACATATGTTAATCAGACCATGCATAAGGCATCTAGACCTCATTACACATACCCCATCTATAACCATTGGGATGTTTGACTTTCTTGCATGTTTCATGATATCACTCAGACAGTCCTGAAAACATTGTGAAAATGTTAGAATTAGATATAATGGCCAAAGGCAAGAGGGAGGTGATGAATCATACAAGACAATATCACATAACTCAAAGGAAAAACATTTAAAAACATATCAAATTCATATACTACTACTCTGAGTCAATATTAGTGAGTATATCCTGTATGGATAAGGTTTCTAATACAGCTACAATATTTATATGTTGGATTGCAGTCTTTCAGGCATCACCATGCCATGGTTGGATTGCAGCCTGCAATTAACATCACATGCATGCAAAAAATCATACCTGCCTAAACACATACAAATATTTTTGTCCAGATCTTTACATGTTGCACATAGAAGGGAATGGCACGAATCTAGAAACTAGACCCCAAAATATAAGGTCAGATGCCTTGTGGTCAGATAACTTATATATTCAGAAGACTAAATATGCATGCCTCACTCAAGATCAGAAAAGGAGGTTGAGATCATGCTTAATTTTATGAGCTAACACAATAAGTCAAATATTAAGCAGGCAATCTCGACGTGCATAAAAAATTTGACATCCAGCCAAGCATTTCTAGAAAAGCATACAAGAAGAAATGGGTCTCTTCCAAGTCCTGGGCCAATCACAAGGCAGTCAAATCTTTCCATCCACTTATCAACTTCAGTTAAAACCCTGCTTGAGATGGATTTGCTGTCCTCCTCCCTGAAATCAGTCTCCCACTTAATGAATCAACAGCAACTTAGAAATGAAACGTGCATATGGGAAGATAAAGAGTAGAATTTAAACCTGACAATGTAAGATTCCTCCAAAATAGGATGCACAATCAATTCAGGACTATAGCTTTTTATGACAGGAGCAGCATCTTTTGTGCAGAAGACATGGGACAGATCTGCACCCTGCAAAGAAGGGAATGTAATCAAATAATGTGAATATGGGAATGGATAAAAAAAAATTAAAAAAAGAAAAGGAAAAAAAGAAAAAACTACCAAAACAAAGAAGCTTTCAATGAAGGGGGACGGAGATTAGTCTGAGCTATGCAATTTAAATGAACCAGGTGGAGAATTCAGGATCAAAGGGAAAAAGCTAAAGAGGAAGAGTGCAAAAACTAACAATTTTTAAGGCTGAAATAGCAGCAAAATATGGAGCTCCTGTGTATTCACGACACCCTCCAATCACAGCTATCTTTCCTAATTAGAAACATGAAGTAAATGGAATAAACTTTAGATTTTTGTTTTCCATTTTCAGTCCAACCACAAACCTAAAAGTTGAGAATTTGGGCACCAAGAAATATAAGTAAGCCTTTAAAATAAGAGCAATTCCCAGCCTTAAGTGGTAGAAATGAATTATTGCCTCTCTGAAGCTCAGCTTAAATAAATTATCTCAGCCCTAGCTCCATTTATCACATGAAACGAATAAAGTAATTAACAGACAGAAACAACATACCTGCCTGGCCTTTATGTCTACTGGGATCAAGGGGAGGAGTAATTGCCTTCAGAATGCTCTCAGCATCAGCCTCACCAGTTGTTAGGTTTTGCATCTTTCTAAGATCAGCTTGATGACCACTGGCACCTCCAAGAGATCTTATCAAGAACTGTTGTCTACTGAAAACAGGCGAAGAAGCCAATATACAACTTTTGGCACAACCCAAGAAGGCTAATTGGGAGATCATGACATGCTTCATTAACATGAGCCGAAAAACATCCCCTATCACAACCCAAGCAAGAACAATATTCAAATTTCCAATATGCACAAGTTGATAACCTCATTTTCTTAACCAGAAAGAACAAAAGAAGTTACATTATACTTATATATAAAATGAATTCAGAAGCTAAAGGGAAGATGAATGAACTCAACCAGACTTTCTAATGGCAGCGCCAAAATTTGTTTCTGTAATCTATAGAAACTTGCTAAGAATTTCTTTTCCTCATTGATGTATTTTAAAATTAAGACTGAAGTTGAAAAACTAACTAACGTAACAAACCATTTGGTCAGAGGGGAAAATGGTATAATAATGAAATAATTCTGCACTAACAATTTTTTTTTTTTAAAGATTCATGATTGCAGAATGAGATATTAATCATCAAAACAGAAGCCGCATTCACCAGAAATATTAAACCAGATGCCAATGTTATAAGCAAAGAATAAGGATCCTCTCAACTAATTTAATACTAATATGCATGTCGACATCAACAGGTTATGTTATCATTACGGGTTATGTTACTCATTTCTTCAATTAACACAGGCTAATAAAATCAAATTCTTGCCGGGAACTCCTCAAAGACAGAATATGCAGGCTCTTTTCAATGAATTCGTTGGAAACTGGGATTGAACTCATATCAGTTTTCAAAAAAGATGCAGTTAGAAAGTGAACCAAATTTCAGAGGACACAGCACACTATCCCACCCAAAGAAAATGAGATACGAAGAATAAAAAAGATTGATATCAAACCTGAAAGCCAGTTAAAGACGAATTGCGTAAAATTTTACAAAGCCCCCCATAGCTTGAAGTTGAGGTATGGCTTTAAACGCACAGTTTTAGAGTTCGGTGTGTTTCGCGGGTTTAGCTCAGAATTCTTCAGGGAGAGTCAGGGAGTTCCTTTTTCTAATTATTGTTCTTGTTCTCTCTTGCGGGGGAAATTTGTTCAGGTGCCCTCAAGTGCGCCTAATAAAATTGAAAGTGAGGTTTACGTGTAGATAGAGTTTATATGTAAAATAAATTTTAATTATTAAATACATAAATAACGTGACGTAATTAATGTAGGTAAAAATTCTCCCTGCGGGTTAACATTTGCCAAGGCAAAGCATACGCGTGTTCCCGCTCAGGAAGCAAGCTTGGAAACGGCGTGTCGTTGACAGCTTTGCCAAATCTCATTGAAGAATGAACCTAAAGGAATTGAATAGCCACTTATGTAGTAAATTAAATTTAATGTAATCTTTAGGTTAAGATAAGATTACAGTGATAAAGTTGAGCAATGCCAATAATAAAATAAATAAAAGTAGAATTTGAAAACTTATATTTTAACGTAGTGAGTAAGTTTTAATTAACTAGAATCAATTTCAATTGAGTAAACCTTAAAGCAAGTAAAATGTAAAGGAAATAAAAAAGAGATAGAGTATTTAGTTAATTGGTATTGGCTTCAATTAACTAAAACTTAATTTGAATAGAACTACAAATAAAATAAAGAAAAGAAAGGTACCAAATACTATATTGGTTCAGACCTCATTATCTTATATCTAATTCCCTTAAATTTTAATAAAATTTTTTTCAATTTAATCCAATATCAATTTATAACACTAATGGTTTTTGCGTATTCTACTAATAATACAAAGCTTTTACAGCTCATTTGGTATGCAAAAAGTTAAGTATAAAAATAAAAAATAAAAAAAATATGATTTTGTAGATAAAAAATACTTATAATACTCTTACTTTTAATAACTGAATAATAATTAATAAATAATATTAAATAATAATTGAGTAATAATTATAGGAATAAAATTTATATTTTATCAAATTTTCACTTTCGCTTTCCATTTTCCTTTCCAACAACCAACCAACACATGCCATGAATTTACTTCAAACTATGCAACACTTGGCTTTATACAAATTCACCCAAAATTATTCTTAGATAAGATTTTTTTCACTAAGCTCACTTTTCTCACACTTATAAAAAAATTATAAAAAATATGAGAATAAATTTTAGAACTCTTATAAACAAAGGAAATACAATAGATACACTCTTATAAGCTCTTTAAAACTGGATAAAGTTTAAGGACTAAATCCAAAAAATTAAAAAATAGGAGTAACAAATTTACAAAATGTTAGCTCTCATTTCTTAAAAACTTTTATCTTACTTCCTTGATTTGATCTTTAACAGTAACACACACACACACACACACATATATAGCTTCAGCAAAATACTTACTTGGAACTTAACCATTTTTAATTGTTGTGAAATGTAGCTCTTGTTCTTTTACTTAAAATTTGGAGTCCAAGACAATATAAAGATGCTTCAACTAATGTTTTTAAAATCAAACTGATTATTGAACCAATTGAAATATTGGTTAATAGTTTATTGATTTGATTGTGATAAAATTGTGGTCAAATTGGTTATAATTAACTATATATTTTTTAATTTTCATATTTAAAATTTTAATATAATAAATAAATACTAATAAATTTTAAATATTTAATTACTAATTATATATTTTTTAAGATTATACTTGTCATAAAAAAATTTAAAAATTAAAAATAAAGGATTTAGAAATAATAAATTTTTAAAAAGTTATTTATCAAATAAAAAATTTAATCAAATTAAATATATATATATATATATATATATATATATATATATATATATATATATATATATATTTGTTTGCATTATAATGACAAGAAGACAAGTGGGGAAACGCAAAAAGCATGATTGATTTTTTCTTCTTGGTGCGGGTTTGAGATGCAAAGATACCACTTTTACTGCTTCATCCTTGGAAAATGAAAAAGAACTTGTCCAATCATCAGTTTTCAATCCAGTTTCAACAAAGAATTGTTTGGTTTAACTTGATCTTTGATCAAGTTTAAACGGTTCAATAATCCACTAATTCTAAGCCAATTATACATCATATAAGATTACCAATTTTTAGTTCAATTTCAACAAAGAATCGTCTAGTTAAACTTTATTTTAATCAAGTTTGATTGGTTCAATAATTTATCGATTCTAAACCAATTCTATACTAAACAGGAGGTTGATTCCTAGCTTAATTAATTGAACTGACTGGTCTAGTTTGGTTTTAAATACTATAACTTCAACATTCTTTTCTTCTTTCTTTTGTATGCTTGATATAAAGGTTAGAAAGAGAATATGAAACTTGCTTTTTCTTTTTCCTTTATAGCATGGTCACATGTAAACAGGATAAAAGTTTTTATCTTATTTTCACAAGTTTTTCCAATCATTTTAAATGTCATTAAATGCTCAAGAGAACATTTTATCAATATTTTTAAAAATAAAGTAATTATTGAATTGATAAAAATATTAATTAATGATTTATTAATCAAATCATGATTGAATTAGTAATAATTATATATATATATATATATTTAATTTTATATATTAAAATTTTAATATAACAAATAAGTATTAGTAAATTTTAAATATTCGATTTGGATTATTGTATTTTATAAGAATTTTTTTAAAAAAATAAAATAACTAATTCAACCAATTTTTAATTGATTTAATTTCGATCGATTCAACCGATTTTTTACTAATTAGTTTAATTAGCAATTTTGCAAACTAACCAATTTGGACCAGGTTTAATTCTTAGACTAACTGATTAAACCAACTAATTCAATCTAATTCTTATTATAATGTGTTTGATAAAGATGTCCATTATCAATGAATTATTTTATTTCTCTTTGCTTGAAATAGGAGAACAATGGTGTAACACTTAGTATTTGGTTCCATAAAATCTTTGATTTTTATTTAATGCAATGTCTTAGCCATTAAGATGAGGGATTTCTTGGAATATTTTAATATTTTAATTTCTTCCCTTTACAACTATTTCAGTTTTTGCAAAGAATAAAAGACGATATGTCACAAGTGATATTTTGATATATAATTTTTTAAAGCTCTTATATTTCTTTCCTAACACTTATAAGAATAAAAGCACTACAAAAATTAAAGAAAATATACAATGCTATACTTTAATATATTTTATTTCAATTGAATAATTAGTGCCTGTTAAAGAAAATTTATGATTTTACATGTAATAAGGTAATAATATTTAATAATTATTTATTTGACAATATTTACTTATAAGAAGATAAATATTTAATATATAAAATATATTTGAGACACTGATTAATTTTTAATTAATAATGAACTAATACTTTTTATAACTAATCTTAAAAATTTTATTACTGTCAAAATATTATAAGCCAAATATAAAACTTTAAGGCTAAGAAGACTGATTTTCTAATTCTACTGTCTCAAGACTTTTCTCAAGAAAGCTTAGCATAGCAATACGTGGTCCATGGTTTTTGGAGCCAAACCCTACTGTTCACCCAAAAAATTCTTCAAATTTGTATCAAGCCAAAGTATTACCCTTATATTCTATTGATTTAATGAAAATTAAATCCTATGCCATCAATCGCTTATTTTATTTTATTTTTATAATTTTCATACAAGTCGGATCGCGTGACACTAGCTTGCAGTAAAATCAAACTCATGGAGGCCAATTTCAACCTATCATGGGCTCAATGATGGACAATTTACAGCCTTGTTTCTAACGATTCGTTTGGATGGAGGGGGAAAAAAGGGGAGGAGATAAAAGTGAGGAGAAAAGGACAAAAAAAAAGTAAAAAAAAAATATTATCTCTTGTTGTATTTGGATGAAGGAAAAGAAAATAAAAGGAGAAAAAAAAATTGAAGAGAAGAAAATATAAAAAAAAATTAATTATTTTAAATATGATAATAATATTGTTGTTTTTTTTAATTTATTTTTTAAATATATATAATTAATTAAATTATAATTTATACCATAAATATTAATATATATTTTAAATTAATATTACATATTATTTTAATATATATTACTTAATTTAAATATAATATATATATATAAATGTAACAAATATTTTTAATTATATATAATATTATATATATTAATAATATTATACATATATATATATATATATATATATATATATATATATATATATGCATTGCAAGCAAAAGTTGGTAATGCATATTTGGTCATAGGATTGCAGCAGCCGGATGGTTTTTTTTTTAAATATGCATAATTTTTATTGATTTTAATATTAAAAAATATATTATTGATTTATAAAAAATATTTATTAAATACTATTTTATAAATTATTATTTTAATAAAATGAATATAATTATTTATTTTAAAGTTTTATAAATATTATATATTAAAAATCTTTAATATATACATATGTTTTGCTCAGTTTTCTCCTATAATCTCTCCAAATATAAAAAAAAAAAAAAAATTTTACGTGCGGTACTTTTTTCCTTACATTTTCTTTCCCCTTCTGATCTCTCTTCTTGCCAAATTAGAGAAAATTCTATTTTCTCTTCTCTCCTTCCTATTTTTTTCACTTTTCTTTTCATCCAAATGCATTGTAACTTTTTTTAAAGAAGTCAAACTCATAAAGGTCAACTTTGTGGAAGATCAAACACGGAAAATTTTGCTTACCGTAGTAATTCTTCCATGACAGGCCATTTGTAGTCTTGTCTCAAACTTTTTATTTTTGTTTTTTTTTTGAATTTTGTTTAGAGGCCAACTCCATAGAATATCTAACACACAATTTTGCTAACTCTAGTCATTCTTTAATTTTTCATTCTCATCTAAGACCTTTTGTTGCTCCTGGGTGCATTCTCTTAGCTTTACTATAATTATTTTTAAGAAGGATAAAAATAATTAAATACGCTCGGGAAACCAAATTTCTTTAGTATATAGTAAAATTTTTTAATATATTAAAGTAAAGAATAAAAATTATGGCTCCTTGGTGCGTTTAATATATGAAAAATTTTCAATATATATAATTAAAAAATATTTTATGATTCCCTTGTGGATTTAATATATTAAACATTTTGCCAATGGAACCATAATTTTTTTCTTTAATATATTAAATATTTTTATATATTAAATGCACAACGGAACCATAATTTATTATTCCCAATTATGGCAAAATTTTCCTGAGTTAGCAAAATTTTGTGTCAAATTTGTTATGAAGTCAGCCTCTGTGAATCTGACTTCTTAAAAAAAATTGAAAAATAAAAGTTGGGAACAAAAATACAAGTTGCGACAAGCCTTTGATAAGTCAAAATTCACCTCTGTAAATCTGATCTTCTTGCAATTCGATGCCATAAATTCTGACTTGCATGAAAAACTATAAAATAAAATAAAATAACAAAATTGATGGCATAGGGTCTGATTTTAATTAAAACTATAAAATATGAATATAACATTTTGGCTTGGTACAAGTTTAACAATTTTTTGGGGGAACCATAGGATTTGGTTAAAAAAAAAAAACCACGGTCCACCAAGCTGGTCCGTCCACACCTTCACTAGAATCCGCTTTCCCGAAACATGATTCATAAAATACTTCTAATGTGTTTAGAAGCACGTTAGCTATTGCTTATAATTACTTTTGGCCAACTCTAATTATCTAAAAGTAAAAATTTTGTGTTTTGTGAAAACGTAGTTTAGATGTCTTGTCATTTTTTTAAACACACGATTCATCTTCTTCTTTGTCAAGTCATTCCATCTCTAGTTGAAAATGGGAATGAATTTGTGAAGCATGCATGATTCTTCTAGTTGGGTGTTGTTTCGAACCCACTGATAACTTAACTAATTAACGTTGGGGCCCAAAAAAAAATATCATGTTTAGGTGTATTCAAATCGGTTGTTTATATTGATATAAAATTTTTTAAATGAATTTTTAATAAGTTTTGATTATATCAAATAATACAAATTATTTTGGACCAAAAGATTCTTGATGCAAATTTTTATTTGGGCCGAAAAGGCTTTAATAAGATTTATTATGTTGGGTCAAAGTAGCTTCAAAGTAAAATTGATAAGGGTCCATGAAATTTTTAAATTGCCAATGTTTGACTTCATATTTTATCTTGTAAAAAAAGACTTAGTCGATCATCTAAAGGTCAAAGCAAGAGTTAAGCCAAAAAAAAACATGTTAGATCACCCTTTTTCATTGAACCAACAAAGTATAACAATATCAAGCAAACGAGAAAGAGGGTCAAAGGCTAATTATAAGAGAAACAAAATTAGATATTATCCTGATATCATTTTTACACAACACTGTCCATTAAGTATTATCCAGAGAGTAATATGTGAAAATGCATGTGGTAGAAGACTGAAATGGAGTATCAAATTTTAAATATGTAAAGAAATTATGACTTGTTTGGTTGCACGGTGAAAAAGAAAAAAAAAGTTTGGTAAAATTTTATTTTTATTTCTCTAATTTATTTAATATTATTTATTAATTATTAAAAATATAAATATTATAAATATTTTTTATTTTTAAAATCATTTTTTATTTTTATTTTTATTCTTAATTTTTTATGTACTGAACGGTTGCAAGTGTAACACTAAAGAATGATACAAAAAAAGTGACCATACAACTCTCTTATCCTCCCCAAATGCCATTTAGTGCTTTATAACAGAAATCGAGGGAAGATAAACAGTGCTTGACCATAAAGGTTTCTCCTTGCACCAACTTGCTGTACTTTGAAGAGACGAGAACTAAATGAAGAAGGTCCAGCATTAAAGACTCTAGTTGAACATTGAGGGAGTTGTAATGTCTCTAACATTTAATGAAGAAATCTTCTAACCATTGGAAAAAGTTGGAGACAGAGGAAGAATGTCTTCTCATGAGTAACAAATCTTTGCATATAATTGAATATTTAAGGATAAGTGCATTAAAGGAAAAGGATGTGGAAGAAAGAGGAAAACACACGAGCATTTATTAAGTTACACTCTTCACCTCCTTCTTTGTTGGGTTTTGATTATTTGATATACTCTAAGTGAGTTTCAAGTGCTCTCAATGAGTTATTTTAAGAGCTTATTCATCATTTAATTTATCTTCTTATACTTTACCTAAATTATTAGAAATTTATAATAATTTTAGTAGTTTATATGACATTGTAAAAGTCTTCATAAATAATTCTATTTTATCCAATTATCTTGTAATTAGAAAATAAAAACTAAGTGATCTAACCAAGTAGTACTTCCAACCTTATATATAAAAAATAAATAATTAACTCACAAAAAATAAAAAAATTAGTTAAAATAATTAATTTTTTTAATTTTATCTTAAATAAAAATTATTTTTAAAATTTTTTATTTAATATGTATAATTTTTTTAAATTAATGGCAGCTATTATTCATAATTTAAAAAATTCATTTAATGAAGAATATAATTAGAATACTATAATTAATATATCAGATATTAATGATTTGTTTCTTATATTTTAGATCAAATCAAATTTTAAAAAAACCTTTTATATATAAGATCAAAAGTAATATATATTATCTCATGTGCTTAGGTGGTAAAATACTTATATGTGATTTTTAAAGATCTTTTTAATGATTAAAAAGTAAGAACTAAATGATTGAGCCCTTGGAAAGAATTGGCTAATTGTAATTAACTGTGATTATTCTTATATATATATATATATATATATATACATATAATTCTTTTATTTTATACTTAGAAAGTGGATATAAAATTACTTTAATCTAAATTAATATAAATTTTGTTATTTAATTTTTTTCTCTACTTTATACTCTTACCGTTTCAATTCTTCTCAATCTCTTCCATGTTATTTTTTGTTTCTATAATGAGGATATTCAAATCTAAAATTTCTAATAAGCTATTTAAAATTCACATGACTAATGCACTCTACTGTTTTAACATAAATTGAAGAAAAAATTGCATATACTTTCCTTTAATTTTGAATTATTTATAAATATTTCTCAAATGTAAAAATAAAAAATATTTTTTTAATTATCATTATTTAAATTCTAAATTATTTATTTTTTTCATTATTAATTAATGGAGATTCTAGTTTAGTGTCATTCGAAAACTTCTCTCCAACATTAGCAATATTTAACATTTATATGATGAAACGCCCAAATCGTGTGTTATGATTATCGAATTATGGACTAAATTTACACAAAAATTCGTCAACTTAAAAAATAACAAAAAATGTAAGATTTGGATAATTGTAAACAAGATAAATTCAATAGAATGCACTGCATTCCGTACATTCTTTCGTTCCATAACGCTTTTATCACTCGAACCTCCCGTGATGGACACGTCAGATTCCTTCAATTTATTTTTGGATTAGATTTAAGTACTCTTTTTTATATTTTTACTATTAAAATTAAAAAAATTATTTAAAAATTTTAATTATGTAGTCCTGAATTATTAAAAATATATATTATATATTTTTTGAAAAAATATGATAATAAAAATATAAAAACTATACTTAGATTTTTTTTAAAATATATTTTTAGATTCTGTATTCATTACTATCAATTTTGGGGCTTTTCTAATTAGCCTTAGACATGGTGGATATTTTATGCTGGTCTGCATGAAAAGTTTTTAATTAGTTGCATATCGTATATTACGTTGTTTATATATTATTTAATAAAATATAATTAAATTATATAATAAATTTTTTTATTTTATTATTTATTTCAATATTCTTATATAAATAAAATATTGTGTAGGCCTATATTTTATTACTTATTATAATATCATGACATAAATAAAATATTATATGAAACTTAATGATATAATTTAATTTTATGTTATTAAATAATGTATAAATTGTTGTACTACCATATGCGTTGATAAAATTTCTCGTTCTGATTCTATTGTGTTTGTTAGCCACGTGTGATCGACTCAGCTTCCAATTCTCTAGGTCCTAGATTTTCTCCATTCCCACATTGTAATTTATTATGAAATCTCATATCAAATATTGAAAAATTCGTCTTCACCTGAGAACGCAATCAACGTTTTGATGAGAGAGTCTTTATTTATACTCTTCCTTCACCTTCTCACTCTTTGTTATTGATGGATGCAAAGATCCTAGAAGGTTTAGCAATTTCAAAAAGTTAATTTTGTTAATTAATTTGACTTTTCAAATTCATTAATTATTTGAGCCAATGTACTCAGGACAGAAGACACATTCAAATTTTTGCCATCGATTGTGTGGAAAATTAACTAATCCACAGCATAATCTTTCTTATGTTGAAATTGTTTTCTTGCACCTCACATTTTCTTTTTAAATATTGAGTGAGATATTTATTACAAAAACTACAAATTGTTGTCATATGACTAATATTTCAGAATGACGTTGAGCCTTTATAAACAACGTGAAGCCAAATCTTACCCTTCATGAATATTAAAAAAAAAAGGTAAAAATACTTGTGCTAATCAAATCATTAAGTGTAATCCCATAATTATTTACCTAAGTATATATATATATATTCAATTAAGAGGTCTTTGTGAAATATGACTATAATGTTATTTGTTTCCTCTTGAAATTAATGTCTCATCATCAATAACTTTTCCTAGTGCATTACTGTTATTGTTACCGTTTGTGATACTCTATGTTATTTTTCATAGAAATTTTTGCTTGACTTAATGTTCATGAAGTATATTAATTAAGTATATATCGAATGTAATTTTAATTTGTTGCAAAATTGGATATATCTATTAATTTTATTATTACATTCATAAATTCATTTTGCTTAAAAAAATACATATAATGATAATTTGTAATTTACTATTTAAATAATATCATCTATTATATAAATTCTATACCAGCCACGGCGTAGATAAACCATCTACAATGTGGTTGGTATATCAAGATATGTGTCTTTTTTTTAATTTTTTTTGTTGCTATTTTTTTACTCTTTTTTTTTTCTGCAGTCATTTTTTTTAAATTTATGTGCAATTGCACGAAAAAATAACTAATTCATATAATCACTATACATAATATGTACATTAATTAAGTTTAATGTTCAAGGAAAACAAAATAAGGAACACTTTAATAAATTGATTTTTTATTAATTAAGGAGAGATTGAACTGTAATTGCCGCCCAGTGACGTTACTTTCGTGTATAACTAGGTGCAGTCCATTGTATAGTAATCCGTAGAATATTAATAAATTATATATTTATTAAATTTTAATTAATCAATTTAGTGACAAAGATACAGATAAATATATCTCAAGACTAATCCAAATAGAAATACTTAGGCCCGAAGGGTTGGATAACGGAAGGTGCTTCACCAAACATCAAAATAAATACGAAGGGTATTATTGTCTATCAAAAAAATTACGAAAAGTATTATTGTACATGAATGATTCAAGAGAGAAGCGAACAACTAGGAAAACACTAATCGTTGAAAGCCGACTGATGGACATAGCATTAGCCGTAGCCGTAGGACTGGTGTTGGAATAATCGTTCGAATGAAGCCAAATTGCTCACGCTCCACTTGTGGGTGCGTGACGCACGTTCCAATGAGAGCACGAGTTCCATCCATTCTCTCCTAACGAACGTGGCACGAGTCTTCTACCGTTACCCCACGCCTTCCAATTTCCGTTCTGCACGAGCCCACGTTTAAACACCATTTTCATTTTCTTTTAAAAGAGAAACCATTTTATTAAATCAAAACTCTCTGTTTTATTAAATAAAATATTTTTTAGAATTAACTAATTTATATGAGTTAAAGTGAAACATTCAATACAATAGGAATATTCACAAATTAAACAAACTTGGTGGGACATAAATGAAAATAATTTTGTTTATTACTAATTTTGTTGGATCTTTTCTATATTTTGGCAGAGTTTCACGTAACCAGTATACATTTCTCCGTGGTCCTGAGATGGATAGAACCAGATTTCTTATTATAGGGAAGAAATTATCTTTATTAAATCAAAACTTTATGTCTTATTAAATCAAAAGGAAAATAATAAATTATATAATTTTTCTTAAACTTTCTTAAAATTACATATTTTTTTTAATTTTTGAAATATATTTTTTAGTTTAATTTTTTTTATTAAAATATTTTTTTAACCTAAATATGCAAATATATATATTATATCTAAATATATATGAATAAAAATAGAAAAATAGATTTTGTTTTCAAATAATATAAATAAAAATTGAAAAGAATAGATTTTATTTTTTTTAGATTTAATAAAAAAATATACATCCATTTAAGCTAATAGATGATATTTTAATAAAAAAATTTAAAATTAGACTAAAATATAATATAACTTTTTATTTTAAAAAGAATTTATGAAATTTTAAAAAAATTTAAAAGAGATCTATGTAACTTACTGACAAAATAAATTATTTTAATCACCCACGTATAGATAAATTCTTATTTTGGTGTTTTATAAGTAATTTACTTTAATACTTCTAATAGTTTTGTTTTATCATCCTTTTATTCCAAATTTAATATCAAATGAAATTAGTATGTTGAATTTGATATTATTTATTACTTATTGACAAATTTAACTCAATAATGGGCGATAAATAAGATCAAAATCAATTGATTTATAGCTTTGATGATGAATTTTGGATAAAAATAAGATGAGTATGAATGAAGAACTAAAATAAAAATAAATATTTTTAAATAGCTAATTTAAAAGTCGATCTATTTTCTAGGGTCAATTAAAATATAATTTTTCTCACGTTTAAATCTCCCACCAGTTGAAAACAAATCCTCGTTGCCGGCAGCAGACCCTGCTGGGGCTAATCAATTGCTCGCCAAATTCTCCCTCCCTCTCTCTCTCTCTCTAAAAAGGCAATTGAAAAATAAGTGAAGGAAAGTATATATTATGCAGCCATGAATGCTCCCTTGCTTCCTTCACACCCATCTCTTCCTTTCTGTTTTAGCTTTTCATTTAATGATTCATGATATTACCAAACTGACCTACCAAGCAAAGTAAGCAGAAAATGCTTCAATTCAATTCGGGGGCCATGAATGCCATATTGCTTGCATGCTACGCCTCTGAATCACCCTCCTGCGTTTACAAGCTTCCATCTTTCGTGGTTCTTTGACCACTGCCACGGTCAGAACAATACCCATATTCTGGAATTTTGAATTTTTATGAACTCAAATGTCTAAGGGGTCCTCCAAGCAGGACATTGAAGCCATGCCAGTGTTTAAAGCTTTAAGGAGGATCAAGCGTTTGAGGTTGTTCGAGCCGTCTCTGGGTGTTCTGGGGTTTTCTGCTGTCACTGCCTTTGTTATTTTTTCCTTCTTCTATTTGGATTACAGAGCTTTCGCTGGAAGATTCGGTATATCGGGTCAATCCCAGAGGTTTTCTTGGTTGCAGATGACAGGGTCAGAACAAGAACACAGAGTTGAATTTCTGGGAGAAAAAGGTGCTCATTGTGATTTGTTTAATGGGAAATGGGTCTGGGACGAGAACTACCCCTTGTATCAGTCAAAAAATTGTAGCTTCCTTGATCAAGGATTTCGGTGTTCTGAGAATGGACGACCCGATTTGTTTTACACCAAATGGAGATGGCAACCCAGAGACTGCAACTTGCCCAGGTACCTATGATCGATGTTTCTTCTTTTTTTCTTCAACCATCCATACTTCAATACTTTAAATTACATTTCAACACTATATACTTGTTAGTGTCATGATATTGGTACAGTGCGTATCCATGTTTTTCAGCTCAGTAATTTTTTTCCTTAGAAATTGATAAAGATAAAATCAATTTTAAAACACCGGCCGACCAATATTCCGGGCACTTTCTTATTTTTGGAACGGGCAATATTCTGGGCACTTATGAGGTTTATTTTCCATTACTTTCAGCATCGTCTGCTAGCTGAGAAAACGAGAAAATGACAGGCAGGAGTGGTATTCTAACATTTTGAATAATAATAATTATTATAATAAATGTTCGGCTATTCTATTTGGTATTTAGAAGAGTGTATGCCTTTGAATGTGTCTTATCCATTCTTCTCCGCCATCTTGAAAGCGACCCCACAGTTGAATGTCCATAAACTATTCGTTGTATTATATACACTTGGTGAGGTAATGATATAACCTGGTGTCATTTCTTCTTTTACTAGTATTCCTAAGTTTGTTTCATCTTGTGATTTCTCTTTCTACATCACTTTCAGTATTTTTCTACCAATTCCTTCTGGATACAGCAACCCTTGTTTCCTTCCTCAATTTTGACTCTTGACTCTTGAGATGCTCTAGTTTACATATTAGCCACCAGTGAGCCTTTAGCGTGTATCTTGGACCATATGAGGGATGAAGGTAAAATGCCTTTTAACTTCATAAATTTTGGGAGACGTGTAACTTTTTATTTTTGAAAGATATATACATTAATTATTCAGTTTTTAAATTTTAAAAATATATGATTCATTTTTTATAAGTTTTATATGTCAATGTGAATAAAAACAAGACAAAATAAAGCAAGTGACATGCTCTGAAGATTAATAGACGACGAGTAAAGAACTTTCAGGACTAAATTATGTATTTTTAAGATTCATAGACCAAATAATTCAGGCATGTAGTTTTCAGGAAACAAAAATATGTTTCTTCTAAATCCTAAGTCAAATTCACTTTGATCCATTATTCTGTTAACAGATTTATTTGCCGTTCAAATTTCTTTGGATGCTGCCAGTTTGAGCATGTGAAGTAACATGATTAAGTAGTGTGTTGGTGCCAATTAACTTACTCCTCTCACTTGATACTACTGATGATAATCGATTATGGTATTGTATAAATGTGATCAGTGGCTATCTTTTCACTTGGAACACTTGTAAAAATCAGATTTAATGCAACTCTGATGCTGGAAAAACTGAGAAACAAACGGCTAGTATTCGCTGGGGACTCAATTGGGAGAAATCAGTGGCAGTCACTATTATGCATGCTGTCTTCTGGCGTTGCTAACAAGGAATCAATCTATGAAGTGAATGGCAGTCCAATCACAAAGCACAAGGGGTTCTTGGTGTTCAGATTCAGAGATTTTAACTGCACTGTGGAATACTACAGAGCTCCATTTCTTGTACTGCAGAGTCGGCCTCCTGCTGCAGCTCCTGCAAAGATCAAGACAACCCTGAAATTGGATATGATGGATTGGAACTCTCTGAAATGGAGAGATGCAGATGTTCTGGTTCTTAACACAGGGCACTGGTGGAATTATGAGAAAACCATGAGAGGGTAATTTAATTTAGTGATTCCCAGATTTATAGGTTGGCTTCAAAAATAAACATTCATCAAAGTTGCATCATTTGGTGAGTTTGATATTTGGTCTATATGTATTTATACAGGGGTTGTTATTTCCAAGAAGGTTTGGAAATTAAGTTGGATATGAGAGTAGAAGATGCATATAGGAGGTCCATCGAGACTGTGCTGAATTGGATACAAGAAGCAGTAAATCCTAGCAAGACCCAGGTTTTCTTTCGTAGTTATGCCCCTGTGCATTTCAGGTTCGTTTGACCGTTCAAATGACTTATTGTTTCCAACACTTCACCAATACGCAACACTTCAAATGACTTATTTAGTATCAAATAGGACACGACTTTCTAAATTATACATGGACCTTTTATCACCTTCTGTGTCCATACTTCCTAAGAAGCGTGAGATGTACCATTCCTGTGTTTGATACGCTAATATCCAAGATAATGGAGATCACATTCTTTTGGACAATATCTCATGCCCATTAAAAAATATGTAGATCTCAACTCACACTACTTTTAACTTCTGTTAACTTTTACAAAATGCCACTTCTTTCCTTTTTATGACAATTTTTTGTTGTCATACCAAATATAAATATCTTGAATACAATAATATCTTATATCTTGAAATCCCGAACCATAGCAATTATGAAATGTAAGATAATAGTATATCAAACGCTTTTCTAACTAGTGTGCATTTCAGGTTTGTTGTTGTAGAAACCAATATTCTGTCTATAATTTCTACCCAACCCCTCTCTGTCTCTCTAGGAAGCAAGATTTGTCTCACTTTCTTAAACCTTTTGGAAGAAGACGAAGATTTTCTCTGCCTGAATGGATTATATCTTTCACCATGCTTTTCTGGAAGAAATGACAAATTTTCAGTGTATCAGTCTTCAAAACTAAAGTACAACAGTATTTATGATACAGGGGCGGGGATTGGAAAAATGGTGGAAACTGTCATTTGGAAACACTGCCAGAGCTAGGCTCCTCCTTGGTGCCTAGTGATAATTGGTCTCAATTCAAAATGGCCAATGCTTTGTTATCATCGTCAGCAAACACAAACACATCTGGAAATGGAATTGTGAAGTTGAAGGTATTGAATATAACCCACATGACAGCTCAGAGGAAAGATGGGCATTCATCTCTCTATTATCTTGGTCCTAATGTGGGCGCCGCCTCTCCACGTCGCCAAGATTGCAGCCACTGGTGTCTCCCTGGTGTTCCTGATACATGGAATGAGCTGCTTTATGCACTTTTCCTCAAACACGAAGCTTCTTAACAGTCACAGGTATGAGTCACAGAGGAAGCCTTTACATTGCAATGCATGGATTCGTGGAGCTTGATGCACAGTAATTTTAAACTGAGACAAAGGTCACAGATTTTATTTATGGACATCAAAATTTTGGGATAGAATGCTGTTAGTAGGAGCTCAAAGTCTCTTACTTTTTGTTATATTCTTGTAGTTAGATGTGGGAACCAAAGATGGTGTAATTATCAATTTATTTGTAAATTGTATATTTAAACACAGTTTTGACTAAGATTAGTAAAAGGAAAATATTTCTTGCAACCTCACCATGCAAGTTACGTCTCTTTCCAAAAGTTATTGCTTGTATATTGTAAATACAGATTGTCACTGCTATTATCGTTGCTCATCAGAACAGGATTCAAATTCACCAGAAATATGAAATCAAATGCCCACGACCAATTGTAAAATGCTCTTTATGAAACAAGGGAATAACATAAGCAATCCAACATCGAGTATTTGAATATCAATATTATCATTTGCAGTGAATATCAATATCAATGTTATCACCTGTAATAACTCCAGCACAAACCTTAGAGTCTTTCCAATCAAACCGTTGGAAATTTTGAATGAATCTGATTGTGGATTATGAAAAAAATGATGCAGATAAACACTGAAACAGAGTAATAGACCAAAGTTTTCAGAAAATATAGCACATGAACCTAATCAATAAGAGAGAAAGATCGAGAAGCAGTGATTGCTATAGTACCGAAAGACAAACAAATAGAAACCTCGGAAAGCCTTTACAAACCAGAGAGATCGTCAGGCCCACTGTTTTGGGGTTGGTGTCGATAGTTTAGCAAAGAATTCAGCAAACAGTGAAAAAAGTTCATCTCCTTGCGGTATGTTTGGGAGTTATTGTTAGGGAGAATTGAGCGAGATGGAATGGATTTAAGGTTTAAATTATTGTTTAAAAGTTTTATTTAGGAGTGAGTGGAATGGAAAGAAATAATCTCTTAAAATATTCTTAATCATTTAAAGTTTATTTTTTTTTGTCCACTTAATTTGGAGTATCAATGATAGGATGATCAAATTTAAATATTTAAATTATAAGATTAACTTTTAATCTTATTTAATTGATGTAAAATTATAAAAATTTTAGTATAGATATATTAAAATTATTAGTTCTAAAAAATATTAATTCTAGAAAAGTGAATAAAATATTTTTTTTTATCTTTTTGTTAGTTTTTAATTATTTTAACATTAGGTATGTAACTTTTAATATGATTAAGATTTTATATATTTATTTTTTGTTATTATAAGTTATCTTTTATTAATATTAGAATTCGGCTTCTATAAATATAAGTCTTTGCATTTGTATTAGTTCAAACTCTAGTATTAAATGATAAGAAATATTTTTAAAATATCTGCATCTCTCGCTTCTTTTTTCTTTTCTCCTTTTATTTCTTCTACATCTCTCTCCTTTCTCCTATTTTCTCCCTCTCTTCTTCCTTGTTCTAATATTTCTCCTTACTCTTGACCAATAACAAAAATTTTAAATAATAATTAATTATCTTGACAATTTTTAATTTAAAAACTAATTGGTCTTGTACAAACATAAAAATAATATAAATAAAATTTATGTACTATGAATTTTATTACATCATCATTATTATTGAAATATATTTTTACCTAATTATTGTGTGGTATGAAATGAATCTTGAGAATTTATTCACACTTTTTATCTAAAGCAATTTATAAGGGTAACATTGTAAAAAGTTAATTTTTATCCATTCTATTTTATTCCATTCATTTTATAATAACTCTCAAATAATGGTCAAATGAAACAATTCTATCTCTCTGTAAAACTCTCAAACAATGGTACGTTCCATTAAGTTTTACTATATTCCGTGCTATTACATTATATTCCATTAATGTCCATTTTGTTCCATTCTATTCTTTCATAAACTCCCAAATATAATCTTAGATATTTTCTTTTTTTTATGTTATTGTTTATTCAGTTTGATTTAAACTTAATTTATCCTATTTGTTTGCCAGCGTTTCTCTTGTTTATCATAGTTAACTACATATGGAATTTTATATTAAAATTGTTATTGTTAAAATGTTTTTTTTTGGGTAAAAGAAAGGGGAAAAATATTCCAACAAAACAAAAACAAAAAATTACGTCATAGTGTGAGGGAATGAGATTCCCATCATATCATCTATGATCATCAAAGTAAGAAAAGGTAGGATGCCATGAAGCGCCAGAGAGAGCCCAAGGTTATAATTAGCAAGCATATTAATGCATCTATGTTTTTCACATAAGATTTGTTATTCTAGTGCTCCAATCCCTTTTTAGTAGACCCATAATGCACTTGATCACGGGCCTACGAACATTAGAGTTCCTTTCAACACTATTTAAAGCCTTAACCAAGTTAAAGCTCCCTCATTCTTCAATTTGTAGAGACACGCACCAACTAATATTTCTAAAAAAACCTTGAAGCTAGCAGTTATTAGAATCCCTTAAAATGCCACCATACCTAGCAATCTCAGGTTCCCTTTACTACCATCATCGTAATTAATTTTAATCCATCCAATATCGGAAGGCCACCACCGAATATCTCTAACCGAAGCTAATGACTATTTAACATTATAGGGAAGGGAACACATCGCAATAATATTGGTTAACGAAGTGTAGGATAACTCTAGCTGGGTTTGAAGGGAGAGAAGTTACTTGATTAAACACGCATGCATTCCTTTATTTCCACAAAAACCAACAACCAAGTTCAAAAATTAAGCACCACAAAAGATCATTAGTAGCCGATGAATCATGTTGAAGATTAAAAGCCATTTAAGGAGTGAGAGGACATATAAAGAAAAATAATCTGTGCTATGAGGATAATAGAATATTCCACACTGCAAAATTTTTGCAAGCATGACAATGCATGGAAATCCCACTCCAGCGTCTCCTTAACTCTTTAGGGCGTAATTTGTTGTGTGCAGTAAGCCCCAAGAAATTGTGAATTCTTTTTTAACCTAGCAAACTCCAAATTAGTTTTTGTTTTTTTTAAGTAAGGAAAGGATTAAGAAATCACCCATTATGCGGGAGTATTCACTACAAATACTTTACCATTAATGTGGTTCACCACTCTAATTAAGAGTATTGTCATTATTTGTAGAAATAGAAGGGGGAATAACATAGCTTGTCAAATAAGAGTTTTGGGAGATTAGGCTTGCAGACGATTCCAATCCCAGTTACCATTATCACTGGATAAAAAACTTCTGTCTAGTTAAGAATATTCATCTCAATTTTTTGAGGATTCTCATTAAAAAGAATCATAATTTTATCAATCGAATGATCAATTTATAAATTTATACTTTTGTCATTACTAGTTTCATAAATTGGCAAAGAGTTAAGATGATGTCAGATGGCACTTAAAGCTCGCCACAATGGAGAAGTATATTTATTAACATTGTTGTTAAACTCACAAATTGACTTTTTGATTTTAGTGAGTTTAAATTTTTACTTAAAAAATCGTGTTAACTCACTTATAAATTTGGATTCAATACAAATTTAGTTTAATTAATCTTTAACTTAAATAAACTCGATTAATTTAGTATTTTTTCAACTAATTTTGACGGGTTACTATATGATTAAGTCAAATTAAATTTAAAAAAGATAAAAATTATTAAATTCAATACAATTGAGTAAAGAATTATACAAAAATAATATTTATATTTGAACTTAATTAAAATATCTATATTAAGAGAAATGAATTATGAAATATAAATTATTTTTTTAATAAATTAATATAATTTAAATTATATTTTAATGAATTTTTTGTTATATATTATATTTTATATATAATTATTAACAAATATAAACTCTTAAGAGTTTAAGATACGAGTATACGTTACGAGTTTACTTTTTATTTATGAATTTATTTAAACTCATGAATTTAATAACCTTACTTATTAGAATTAAGAAAACTGAAAATAAAAATTTCCTTGTCATATTTTGTACTTAAGAACATTGATCTATAAACTTTTATTACAATGCATTTTCCATCCCAGTTTGAGAAGGCTGACATCATTTATGATATTCAAATTCTTTACATTTAATCCATCGTTTCTTTTTGGTTTATAAAAGAGATTCCAAGTCACTAAGTGGAATTTTCTAGTCAGATGAAAGATCTTTATAATTGTTCAAAGAGCATTAAATCCATAGAGGCCTCACCAAAACACATAAAATCATCAGCAAACATTATGTGAGTAACTCAGATCAAATCTACCAATTCTGATGGGTTTCCATTGATCAAATCAAATAACATTTTGAATTAAATGACACAATTGTTTCATATACATCACGAAGATGTAAGGGGAGATTGGGTCTCCCTATTGTATTCCTCTCAGAGGGCAAAAGGAATTAGTTTTCACACTATACCATGACACTTGAGTAGTAATTGAAGTACACTCCACAATCACGTCATTCCAAAAAAGTAGGGTATGTATCTCAATAAGGATTTCTTTTATAAAGCCCTACTTCAAACGATCATAAACATTTTCAAGATCTATCTTAATAGTAAAAATGGCCTTCTTACTTGTCGTACATTTCATAAAATGAAAAATTTTATGAGCCACCATAATATTAAGAATTTTTTTTTTCAGGGATAAGTTACCTTGTCTAGCTTCAACCATTTTCTCCTGTGGTTGATGATTGGGAATTTTAATGATATTTGTTCTGCCTCTCAGAAAAAAAGGGGAGCTCTGATTAATATGAGAAGGTGGAGGATTTTTGAAGAAAGTATTAATGGGTGTACTCTTATTGAAGTACAAAATGTTAAGTATGATTAGAAATAGAATTGGATGAAGGCTTCTGCAATGAGGCTTGGCATCTTACGAGTTAGTTGGTATATAAAATGTTAAGTATGATTAGAAATAGAAAGAAAAAGTAAATAGAATGGATAGAAAATGATTATTATGATCTTGTTTAAAAAAAAGTAAAAATAATGCTGAATAATTATAATAAAAATATGATAAATATTACACTAATTTTTTTATTTATTTTTCTTTTCCTTCAAATACCAAACGGGCTGATGGGTTTTCGGAGGCCTTAATTAAGGTGTTTAGCCGGATGGGTTGATTTAAAACTTTATGTTTTTCTTATTTTTGTGACTATTTTCACAATATTTTAATTAGGCATTTCCCAATCGATAGTACCCGTATTCCCCCCTCCAGGAAGCATGACAAAAACGACGCATAGTTCGGCCACCTAGTGTATCGTTTTGTTTCGCTATACGGCTATATCCCAGAGCGTAAAAGGCAAGCTACTAAATTTCCCGTCTCTACTCCTCGTTGGCGTGAAATTCTCAGTGGGGTTTTCGATTTTCAGCTGCAAAATCCCAGTAGAGCAATAGTAATGGCGAATGCCTCAGCGCAACCGAGTCGATCGAGGGATCTTGACAAGCTCCTTCTTAGGCCTGGTAATCTTGTTGGTCCTAGGTTCGAACCTGGCCCTGAGGTATACTATCTCTTCCTCTCTACTTCACTCCAGCAAAAGAGCATACGCTACTTTAATCACGTTTACTGCTTTTTGGTTTCTTGCACTAATTTGCGTTGGTGTATTGCAGATGAGAGATGACCTTCAGACATATGCCAGAGTGTTAGTAGTCGGGGCAGGAGGGTTGGGATGTGAGTTGTTGAAAGATTTAGCCCTGACTGGTTTTCGAAACCTGGAGGTCATAGATATGGATCGTATAGAGGTTACTAATCTCAATCGCCAGTTCCTGTTCAGGTACATCCCTCTGCTTAAAGTGCATATCTTTTTAATAGATGTTTTAATTCTGTTACCCCTTTAAATATTTGTCATTGGGGAAAAAGGGGTCTTGATCCTAGTCATTTCTGATGATCTTGTCTGTCACCTTCGACCGTGTCCGAAGATTCTAATGATGGTTTGGTGCTAGCTTTTACTGGTTTCTACAAGCGTCAGAGGGCAGATAGTTTCTTGTACTTTAACTTGATATGAACTTGATTTGGACATTATTATTTTAGACTTGAAGACGTTGGCAAACCAAAAGCTGAGGTAGCCGCCAAGCGTGTCATGGAAAGAATCAGTGGTGTAAATATTGTACCACATTTTTGTCGGATTGAGGACAAGGATATAACTTTTTATAATGATTTCAACATTATTGCCCTCGGTCTTGATTCCATTGAGGCCCGTAGCTACATCAATGCTGTCGCTTGCAGTTTTCTAGGTGTGTATTCCCTTGACTTGTTCTGCTAGTGTCTGTCTGCGGTAGTTCTTAATCAACTTCATACGTCCTTTTGCTCAATTTTTTTGAGGAAGGTGGTTGCGATTTAATATTTGAGTTTTTGCATTGCATATCGTGCATTGTTTGCTTCTGCTTTGTAATGAACAATAACGTGCATTCCATTTGGTTCATTTTTTTTCCTTTTGACTTTCCTAATAGAAATATGAATGAGTTGGACAAATAAAATTATGAATGAATTATGAAAAATATGTGTGATCTAGAAGGACAGAGAGCTCATATAACATGTGAATCTGAGAGCAATGAATACTTGTCCTCCTATGAAGCAGGGCTTTGCTCATTTACTCTATGCATAAAGGATAGACCTCTAATTTTTATACAAGATCTAAAAGTAGTAACAATCTTAATATGGAGAAAATAGTAATTAAACAAAATTCTTTACAATGCTTAAACCCACATTTGGGGGATTGGTTTTTCTTTTTTTTTTTCCTCTTTTTTTTGGGGGGGGGGGAGGCGTTGGGTTGCTACAAAACTATTTAGACATCAATAAGCTAGTCCTGTAGGCCTGATTTATTCTATGCTTCCAATTCTCCACAAATGACATGATGACAGAACTTAAATTTTACATGTGATGTGCGTTAGATCTTTTTCCATCTTCATTATGAAACTCTCGTTGACAGACAAAAGATGCTTTGTTTATTCACTGTTTTTGTTTAATGTATATGTGTATATGTGATGAGAGTTAGTTCAATTTCGCTATGGAACTCACTTTTACAGACAGATGCTATGCTTATTCAGTGTTTTTGTTTGATGTATTTGTTAATTCTATAATGAGAGCAGTAATAAAATTTACATTTTTGGAAGCTACAGTAGACTTTATTGTTTTGTTACATCTTTGGTTCCATAACCTGTTTATTGGTGCATAAACATTTTTTTTTAATAAGAGCATTGTCTTCTCCAGGCATTTCAGCTAAGGGTTATCATTTTGTATTGGACCATTTCTTGTTTTATCTGGTCTTCGAAATTTATTGCTGTCTCTTTATGCTAATCTTTAGTTTCTTTTCTTTCCCTCGATTAATTTAGAGTATGATTCTGCCAATAATCCACGGGAAGAGACAATCAAACCTATGGTAGATGGTGGGACTGAAGGTTTCAAGGGCCATGCTAGGGTTATCTTGCCAGGGATCACACCATGCTTTGAGTGTACAATCTGGCTTTTCCCACCTCAAGTGAAGTTTCCTCTATGCACCCTTGCAGAAACCCCTAGAACAGCTGCTCATTGTATTGAATATGCTCACTTGATTAAATGGAATGAGGTATTTCATTGCTTGGTTTCTTGTTGCTTTCTTTGTCATTTCCTAAAATCTATAATTTCAACTTGTGTGTATATGATATGTAGGTTCATGGTGGAACGGCATTTGATCCAGATAACCCTGGGCATATGAAATGGGTCTATGATGAGGTAGCTGTATGAAGTTACGTTCATGGTTTGTTTCCTGATTGACATGCACTTTTGGCCTGTCTGTTACAAGTTTCACCATTGATATTTTGTAGGCTCTCAAGAGAGCTGAGCTTTTTGGCATTCCAGGAGTTACTTATTCTCTTACCCAGGTAAATGAAATGGATGTTTAGTTTTTCCTTGCAAAATTTTGAATTTTGCTTCATGCATGTCGTTTTGCCTTTTGTCTTCTTTGAGGGCTTGTTTGGGAGTTTTGAAGATAGTGGGGTGGGGGAGAGTTCCCACTCACCATTCTTTGGAAGTTACAATGTCAATAAGGGAGTGGGGTGGGTTTGAAAGGAGAAATTTTCAATATTACCCTAATGCATATTTTCTTTTAATATGAAGAAAAGGAAAGTGAGAGAGTAAAAGGGTAAATGTAAAAAGAAAAGGAACTAAAACCATCCTAAACACTCCCCCACTTTGGAGGTTTGGAAATTGGGGTGTGGAGCAGGTTATGATGGGTGGCCAACCAATCCTAATCCACCCCTCCTCATCACTTCTTAACATTCAAACAGTGGCTTGAAGATTTTCCCCACCCCACCCCACCCCCTCCTTCCAAACAAGCCCTTAGAATTCTTATGAATTGTTAGATACTTGAGTTTTTATTTTTTTGGCCCTTGTCATACTCTGAGTACATTATCCTTGCTGCTAAGCAATTAATTATTTGATAGGGTGTTGTGAAGAACATCATTCCTGCTATAGCTTCTACAAATGCAATTATATCAGCTGCATGTGCACTTGAAACATTGAAGATTGCAACAGAGTGCAGCAAAACTTTATCAAATTATTTAACGTATGTACTTTTTTTCCCTATAATATTTGGTATTTCCAATCTTTAATCCTGTTGTCATCATCTTTTTTGCTTTTTATGCACATTAGACAAGATACATGCTTGGAACATAGAAAGACATCATGCAACACATTATAAACAAAAGACATGAACATAGAAAAAAACATGGGCACAGCAACACATTCTTCTCTAAAAAAACACATCATGCAACATAAATGCCTAAAACTGCTTAAAATTATGCATTGTCCAGTATGTCCATATTGTTTTATCATTTTGCTCAAGTCTATTTTATTGTACTACTGACATAATTTTCAATACTTGATCTGCTATGGTTGTTAGGGATCAAGTTATCGTAAAAGCTTAAGTCTTGAGGAGAAAGCCCAGAAATGATTTTATTGATATATGTCTAACATGCCTCCTTGCGCAAAAGCCATTGGGCTTGGATAATGGGCAAAGCAGTCTTCCCATTCCTTTTGTGGAAAGGAGAAAGCCCATCAACGATTTTATTAACGTATCTCTGACAATGGTGATATGCCCAACTTTTCTTATATTGAAAGCTGAGATCTCCTGAAATCCCTAACCATTAATTTTACTCAACCAAGGGTTTGAGGCTAGATCTTTGTGTAATAATATACAAATGGCCAATGTTGCATAATTTGAGTTTTTCATTTTCTCCACTTTCACTATAGTTGCTCTCTGCCAATCTAAAGTAGCATTACCAATTTCACTTTAGGTCCTCTAGTATCTTTTTTAGCCTGACATATTTTAAAGAATTTCTTTTTTAACTTGTGCGTTAGAACTTGTTTTCCTGATTGCTAAAACTTCATCTTCCAAAGTTTGAAATCAAAATGCTCAAAAGACAAGCATGAATTGTTAATATATTTACACATACAAATGGTGTGCGTGCACACACACTCAGATATGCTTGTTATTTTTGTGACTTCAACGCTCAGTATAAAGTATGAGCATTGTTTACCAATTAATCCAAATCTTATGTAGGTATAATGGAGCAGAAGGCCTCCATGCTAAAGTCACAGAATTTGAGAGGGATAAAGACTGTCTTGTATGTGGTCCTGGTGTACTTATTGAAGTGGACCCTTCCGTCACATTGCAAAAGGTTATTTTTCAGCTGTTGACACCTGAACCTCTTCTGTATATTAATTAGGAATTCAATAAATTCTTTTATGATTCAGTTATGTTTGTCCATTCTTGATGTCCTTAAAGGGACCAGACCAACAATTGCTGGGAACACACACACACATACACACACATATATATATATAATGAAATTGGAACTACCATATAGATTTGGCTGCAGCTCATACCTGGTGCATATACCTTGTCTCTCTCTTACTGAGTAAGAGACCTTTTGCCATTGTCTTTTTCATCTAATACTGTGGATTTTAAAATGCTGTTAAACTGAAGTATTTAAAATTAGATATTTTAGTATCTGGATCTTGCAGAGTAGCTCCTTGTAACTTCATCAGACTCTGCACCCTTGGAAGAATTTGAAAGATTGTTTTGGGGACACATGAATCATCTTGATGCATCAAACCTTGATAGTTTCGTTATCAGTTTTTCTATAATTACCCCTTTATCTTTTTTTTTTTTTTAAATTAATGGCTGTATAAGGAACTGTCAAGTGAAGAGTACGTATTAGAAAGCAAGAAACATTCCTTTTTTTGGGAAACTGGTAGATGGCTAAGAGAATTTAAAAGGTAAGGTGAAAAGTAATTCTATTAGAATTCTGGAGCAAGAATCTTAGTCAGAATAATCTAATAGCCAATGGAGAATCTCCAATGAAGAAAAGAATTAAATTAATTCAAAGTGATTCCTACAATGCTGTTCAAAGGATATATATATATATATATATAAGCAAAAGAGTACACCTAACTCCTAAAAACTAGCTCCCACTACATAACAAACTCTGGAAATGAGGAATAACAGACCTGACCACTAAGCATGACAGACTCTATAACCCTAAACTCTAGCAACACGTAAAACAAACCATGAAAAATAGAGTCTGATAAAATATTAAAATCTGTTCTGTTGCTACTTGATCTGCACACATGTCTTCCTTCTCTGATAGGTAATTATAGGCTTATCATGTCTCCCTCCTTCGAAAGACACCTTGTCCTCAAGGTGGAAGGTTGGAAATTGAGCAGCAAGTAAATCATAGTCCTCCCAAGTCGTTTCTTCAAGGGGGCGATCCTTCCAAGCCACCAATATTTCAAGTACTTGTGGAGAAATCCAACGGTGATCCAGAATACGTTCTGGTTGCAGTAACAATTCCCATTTAGACAGAGATTGGCAAGGGAGCCGGAGGTGATGGTGGTATGGCTCCACGAGCAGGCTGAAGCAATGAAACATGAAAAATTGGGTGAATTCTAACATCGGGAGGCAATTCCAGCTCATATGCCACTGCACCTATTTTTCTTAGAACCTTGTAGGGTTCAAAAAATCTAGGAGTTAGTTTCTCATACCATTGCTTTCAGAGGGATTTCTGTCTAAATGGTTGGATTCGCAGCAATACCTGATCCCCAATATCAAAAGAAAGCTCTCTCCTCTTTTTATCCTGTTGAGCTTTGGAGAGATTGTCTTTCAATAGCTTAAGCATAGCATCTTTGGTTATAAGCTAATCTTCCAAGTTTGCATTTTGAGTCTCACCTTTCACAAAAGGGTGTAAAGGAGGGGGATCCCTGCCATATACAACTTTGAAGGGTGTAGTACCCGAAGAAACATGGTAACCCATATTATAGGAGTATTCAGCCCAACATAAGAAGAAACTCCACTTTTTTGGCTGTTCATGTGCAAAACAGCGTAAATAAGCTTCTAAGCATAGATTAACAACCTTCGGTGGTCCATTGGTTTGGGGATGATTGGAAGTACGCATCTGCAATTGTGTTTGGCTAAGATGGAACAATTCTTGCTAAAAAGAGCTCAAGAAGATTGAATCTCAATATGAAATTATTGAGCGGGGCATACCATGGAGACGTACCATGTCCTTGCAGAAAACTCCAGCCACGGTTTTTGCTGTGTATGGGTGAGAAAGCGGCAAAAAGTGGCTATATTTACTCAAGCGGTCAACAACTACCAGTATTGTGTCAATACTTTGTGATTTGGGTAGCCCGATCACAAAATTAATAAAAATATCTTCCCAAATTCTCTCTGGAATAGGCAGTGGTTGCAACAAACCAGTAGGAGCTAAAGTCTTATATTTATTACGTCGGCAAGTTAAACATTGTTACACATGAAGCTTGACATCCTTCTTCATGTGAGGCTAGTAAAATTGATCAGAGAGCCTTTTTAATGTCTTCAAATAATCACCATGACCACCTGCGGGAGTTTCATGAGCTTCTGCCAAGAGGGTTGCATGGAGTTGGGAAACTGAAGGAATGACCAACTTTCCTTTGTAAAAGAGTTTGTTTGTTGTCCATTGGAAATTTGGTCTTGAAGATGCGTCCCTTGGCAGATCTAAAATGATGCTAAGCATCCTGATTTAATGCTTCTTGGTAAATTTGCGAAATCCAAGGGCACAGGCATGATTAGATTTAAAAAATCACTCTCCTGTGATTTGTGAGAGAGGGCATTAGCTGCTGCATTCTCCTTGCCAGCTTTATACAAAATGGTGAAATCAAAGGGAAGCAACTTCAAGATGAGTCATTGCTGTGCATTAGTTGTTACACATTGCTCGAGAAGATGTTTTAGACTGTTATGATCAGTCTTAACATAGAAATGATGGCCAATTAAGTAGTGCTTCCACTTTTGTACAAAGAGCACAAGAGCCAACAACTCACGGTCATAAGCTGATTGGTACCGGTTAGAGTAAGAAAGACCCTTACTAAAGTAAGCTATAGGATATTCCTGTTGCATCAATACAGTACCAATCCCTTTCATAGAAGCATCACATTCAATAATGAATGGTAAAGAGAAATTAGGCAATTTTAAAACAGGTATCGTGATCAATGCTTCTTTGAGCCTATGGAAAGCAACTTCAGCACGTTTATTCCAACAAAAAGCATCCTTTTTAGTGAGATCGGTAAGTGGCTTAGCAATGATCCCATAGTTTTGTACAAATTTCCTAGTATCCCGTGAGGCCGAGGAATCCTTGGAGTTCCTTAATAGTAGTAGGAGGAGGCCATTGTTTGACAACATCGAATTTTTCGAGGTCAACACCTACACTTTGTTGTGAAACAATGTGTCTCAAGAAATTCACTTGTTGGGCAAATGAGCACTTCTTGACATGGGCAAAGAAGGCATTAGTGCACAATAGCTTAAGAACTATTTCCAAGTGAAGTTTGTGAAGGTGAAGGGAAGGACTATACACCAGTATATCGTCAAAAAAGACTAATACAAAGCGTCTCAAGTAAGGTCGGAAGAGGTCATTCACTTGAAATGTTAAAGGAGCATTGGTGAGTCCAAATGACATCACCATAAATTCATAGTGGCCTAAATGTGTCCGAAAGGTTGTCTTATGGATATCTTTAGGTTGAACTTGTATCTAGTGATAGCTAGAGCGGAGGTCAATCTTAGAAAAATAGCCAGCACTATTGAGTTCATCAAGTAGCTCATCCACATTCGGTATAGGGTACTTGTCAGGTATCGTAATGTGGTTAAGCTCTCGGCAGTTGATGCACATTCTCCAAGTGCCATCTTTTTTCTTCACCAGCAACACAGTGCTTGCAAAAGGACTAGAACTAGGCCTAATGAATCCCTTGGATAGTAGTTCAGCAACCTGTTTCCCAATTTCATCTTTTTGGAGATATGGATATCGATAGGGCTGGAGATTGGGTGCTTGAGCATTTGGGTGAAGAACAATGGCATGAGAGTGAGAGCGGAAAGGAGGCAGTGAAGTGGGCTCAGCAAACACATCTGAATAGCCTTGTAACAGACCAGATATATTCGTGAGCTGCTTGCTTAAATCCCCACTATTCCCTTCTGATATAGCTAAAGCATTGAACTCGACTTTAGAGCGTGAATCACTAGGCACTCCTTATAGCTTGTATCTCCTACCATCAACCCAAAAAATCATGTACATTTGCTGCCAATTTGCTTGCACTGTATTCAAGGAGGCAAGCCATTGAATATCGAGCACCATATCTGCACCTACTAGAGCAAATGGGAAGAAATCCCCCACCAGCTTCAATTCTTGAACTTGCACATGGAGTTGCCTACACACCTTGTGGCATTGAATCAGAGTCCCGTCCCTTATCTGTACTCCAAATGGCGATATATCTTGAGTGGGCAAATTCAATTCAGAAACAAGTGATTCTGCCACAAAGTTATGTGTAGAACCACTGTCCACCAAAATTACAACTTCTCTGTTTTTAAGAGTGCCACGGAGCTTCATTGTCATTCCAGACGTCTTACCCAAAAATGCATTAAAGGAAATCTCAGCTTGCACCTCAGGTTCTGTGTCTTGTTTCGTTCCAAATTCAAGCTTCGCTTCAGGTTCAACCTCATTTGTGACTTCCATGATCTTTAGCGTCCTTGTTTTGCATTGATAGCCAGGCATGAACTTCTCATTGCACCGAAAACAGTGTCCCTTATCTCTCCTCTTTTGCTTCTTGGAATCCCAAGAGCTGGCAACCAGATTTTGTGCTGAAGAATTTGCCCCTGAAGTCGTGCTTACAGGTGCATTCGAAATTTGCAATAGATGAGAGCCAGAATAACACGGGTCTCATGTAGCCCAAGGGGAATTAGTTGCGGGTTGGGTCGGGTAGGTTTGACCTGGTTTTGAACCCTTTGACAACTAGGCCTTAGCCACGTATTTGATCGCTAGACTCATTGCTTTGTAAATCGTTCGAGGCTTCTGAATTTGCACATCTGCTTTTTGTTCATCTTTCAAGCCGTTCAAGAATACTCCCAGAAGACAATGCTCTGGCTAGTTCTTGATCGTCGCATATCTCTTTGCGAATTCTTGATAATACTTCTGCACTGTTCCAGTCTGCTTGATGACGCGTAAGTGTTCGTCTGAGTTCTAAAATTCTGCTGGCCAATAATGTTCTTGCAGAGCTCGGGTGAGTTCTTTCCAGTATAGCAACGTCCTTTCTGTGTTGATCCAAGCAAAAAGGTCGAGTGCATCACCCTCGAGATACATAGCAGCGATATCGACCTTCATCTCATCTAGAGTTTGGTAGTATCGAAAATATTTTCCAGCCTTCAAGATCCATCCCTTTGGATCTCCTCCCTCAAACTTTGGAAATTCCATCTTCGTGTGGAGCCTTCAACCACCATGGAGTTTCATAGTCACCTTCATCATCAGAACTCTGTATTGCTGTTTTGTCTCAGTCTTGAGTGCTCTGACTTGCTTCTGGTTGAGGGTTGTTGCTGGAAAAAGCCTTAAGAGCAGCCATGTCAGAGTTGAGGGTACTCAGCTGGGCAGCAATTTCTGAAATCTGTTAGTTTCAGGCAGGGCTTGATCTGGGTTTTGTTGTTCAGAGGGCACAGAAGAAGAGCGTGTATTTACCATTGTTGAACCAAGCTCGGATACCAAATTGGTAGATGGCTAAGAGAATTTAAAAGGTAAGGTGGAAAGTAATTCTATTAGAATTCTAGAGCAAGAATCTTACTCAGAACAATCTAATAGCCAAGGGAGAATCTCCAATGAAGAAAAGAATTAAATTAATTCAAGGTGATTCCTACAATGTTGTTCGAAGGATATATATAAGCAAAAGAATACACTTGGCTCCTAAAATCTAGCTCCCACTACATAACAAACTTTGGAAATGAGGAATAACGGACCTGACCACTAAGCATGACAGACTCTGTAACCCTGAAGTCTAGCAACACGCAAAACAAACCATAAAAAATAAAGTCTGATAAAATATTAAAATCTGTTCTGTTGCTACTTGAGCTGCGCACGTGTCTTCCTTCTCTGATAGTAATTATAGGCTTATCAGAAACAACCACGGTCTGGATCTTCAGCATGAGGGTCATGCTCTCCATTTTAGCTGACAGGACTTAGTTCATTTCTAGTTCATTTCATGCAATTCACGTCATGTTAAAAAGGAAAATATTCTGTCACCAATTAAATGGTTTGCATCTTGACTCTCTGAAATTAGTAGTGTACAGGGCTCATGTTTTAATGATTATTTGCTTTTTACAAGATGAAGTTGTTCTCTTACCTCTGTTTTAGATTGAATTTAAGCAGATGATATTTGATGTATCTTTGGTCTATGCCCTTCTAATGTGTTTTTAATCATATTGTGGCAACAGTTCATTGATCATCTGGAAGAACATCCTAAGTTGAGGTTATCACGAGCCAGTGTTACACACCGAGGAAAGAATCTGTACATGCAAGCCCCCCCTGTATTGGAAGAAATGACTCGATCAAACCTGAGTCTAGCTCTTTTTGACCTTATGGGTAAACTATCCAAGGATATTGTCCATGTGAACGGTACAACCACCAAGAACGACCAAAAAGTCTCCTGTTTGAGAAAATTATCTGTTGTTTTCAAGGGAATTGATGGGGTTACAGATATGGATACAGCTGGAGGAGCGTAATTTTGAACTTCCAAATATGCTATATTGCTTCAAGGCTTTGGATGCGGCTTCTCTCATTTCTGTGGCGCCAACATGACGTGCATTCAGTTCATTATGTCATTTTCAACTTTTTTTTTTTTTTGTTAACTTAAAAGTATAAAAAACTCAAAATAGCCTGACTGCACCGGGACTGCACCGCGCCACGACTGCAGAGAAGCCACACTCCAAGGCTTTACAGGCATAAAGTATTTAAGAGATCACGGCAGATTGCTAATATTGGTGAGGCAGGGAGAATTATGAAGAAGGATCTGAGTATGATGATATTTATCTGAAGAATAAAAAAAACTACTCAATATGGTCATTCAATTCAAAACCAAACCGAACTAAATAGGCATATGGTATGATTATTTGGCCCTTGTAGATGAAATTAGCATAGAGAGGGCCAACTTTATAAACTTTCTCAGTTTCTTTCTGCTAAGATTTGTTCGTAGATGTCTAGTCTATAGCACTGGGTGCTTGCAGATTTGTTGCCCCACAGGGTCTTGACTTATTGACAAATTCCTTTTTATCATATCCTTAATTAGATTGATGGACCGCAGTTACGCTGCGGATTTCTGATGGAATCTAGTTACTTGCATGTTTCTCACAGCTGCTGGTAATGCTGAAGCACGCTATATGAAGTTGACAGAGTAAAATAATTAAGGTAGAGTCAGCTATGCAAAAGATAAATCAAGTTAATTATCAAGATTGAAGAGATTTATAAGTACGTAAAGGGGAATTTGACCTTCAATATAGCCACAATAAACAAAAATTGAGAAAAGATGCTGAAGAATCAAATTATTTGCTGGAACAACAGTTCTTATGGAAGATCGCTCTTCACAAGAATGCTAGTTCTGCTATCTGTCTCCTGGATTTTGCAGTTAGCATCATATAGTTCTTGGAAAAGAAGGCTTATACATGAAAAGACTTTTCAAAGAGAAGCATGTGAGATTCACTAGTATTTTCTTGGCCAGATGGGCAGCTTTAGCTTTTAGCTTACAACTTCTCTGAAGTAGGTTAGTTCACATTTTTAAAAAATTTGGGCCGCTCATATTAATGTGGATAGTTTAGATTTAATTCTTTTGTATTTTTTAAATCTTAATTATTATATTTTTAAACTTTACCGTTAAAAGATTGTTATGCATCTCTAAAAAAAATTAAGAAAAAAATTATTAGATCTAGGCGCACGAGCGAGAGGCGCAGGGAGAGGACCCATTGTCCATGTTCTCACATATTTTCTCTCCATTTGTTTCTGAAAAAAAAAAAACTAAGCTAATTGTGACGTTGACATGCTATTGCAACCTAGTCTAAAAAGTCCCAAATAGTCATATACTGTTGATGCTATTGTGGCGCCACTGTAAGTTGTTCAACATGAAGATCCATGCATAGGATTTTCAAAAATGAGAGGATTCATGAAATGGTAAAGTGTAGCCTATTTTTATTTTTATTTTTTTAAATTGAAAAACCTCGCCTCCCTCTCCCCTCCAATTGCAGCGTGTCCCACTTCGAGCGCACTGCAAAGGGATTTTCATTTTAAAGGATTCACCAAGAATTACAAAAGATTTTACCTAGCTAGTTTAATTTCAACAATTGGCATTCACTAGAAGATACAATGGTACAAAATAAGAACTTAGACTCTCCGTAGTCATAGTAGTAATTACATGGGATGCAATTAAAGATCTTAGCCATCCAATACTTCGAACTAAGAAACATGTTTGCTTCTTTTATTTCTTGAGGAAAAAACCAAAAATTTTACTTGTAAAAATAAAAATTTTAATTCTAATAAAAAATTACACTTCATTTTATAATACACATAAGCTCTTTTTACTGTTTATCCAATTTTTCTTCCTATTCTTATTTATTATTGTTTACAAAATGACTCTAGACAATTAAAAAATTTTCGGCCCCTTAAAAAAAGTTTAAGGTTCTTTACAACAAAATTTTAAATTTTAAAATTATTTCAAAGGTTCAAAAGACAAGAAATTTTAATTGTGAGAAATTATTTTTTGAATAGTAATAAACAAGAATAAGAGACAATAAGAAAAAGCTTATGTGTTTTATAATATGAGTTATAATTTTTTTTATAGAACACGTCACAATGATGAAAATTAGATGTATTGGACGGCCAAGATTCTTTCTGCTACTATGACTACAGAGGATTTGATTTCAACAGATAGGACATACACAAATTTTCATGCCTGCATTTTAGCATTTTAAGAGTAATATGAGTCATAACTATCTGAGAGGACCAAGGGATTTTTAAATTAAAAAAAAAAAGGCCATCCACAACTCTATCTTCGACTAGATATCTGGGCATCGGCTATTGCCTGCTGTTACTCATCTCTTATGCTCAACTGGATAATATCACACAGAGTTTCCTGATTCTTGTGTGGGAATTTCTGGGTCTTGGCAAGATTGGCCAACTGTAATCCCATTAACCCACATCAACACTCCCACATTTTTTCAATATAAAGCCCGATTGTGTGGGAGTGAAGACGAAAGAGACATACATAATTGAGAGAGTGGGATTAGGTAGTCTGTTTAATTTCGAATTTCATGCCAAAATAGGAAACTCTTCAAGCTGTATATGGAAGCTGCGGTGGAACTAGAAAATTATGCATATTATACTGATTTGAGCAAGCAACTTTCTCTTCTAATTATGGATGAAGATGAGGACCTTCTTGGTTCGTGTCCTGCAGACTCTCTCCGGGTCCTTAGTTGTACTCACTAGTCACTAATGTCAATTTCTTCTGTTCCTTCATTAAATCATACAGTAATCTTGACGTGCCTATATAGTTTTTCAGGCTTTCTCAGCTGAAGCAATTATCCATCATGTTCCTGATCAGTCTAGTTCATACCAAAAGCACTCTCAAGATACCAGAATAAATTCTCAAGCTCCTAACCATTATTCTTTCAAACCCAGAAATGGCTGAAGCATATTTATGATATAATATATCCTTCTGTAAATTCTTTAGTCATTATGCAATAATTACATTGTTTTTAATGCTTTATATGTGCCTTCACAATGTACAAATATTTCTCGTTGAAAAAATGAAAATTGACTTCACTTTCTCCCCCTCCAAATTTTATATATATATATATATATATTCTCTTTACTTCTATCAAACAAATTCTCAATTCAAATAACAAGCCAATTACCCTATGATCTAGCATATTGCAGACATTGGGAGATTTTGCAGCCTTTGCTTTCACATCTTCCACAAAAGCATTAAGCATCCATGCTGATTTTAATTTAAATATATGATATTGTGATCCTCGTGTATTACACTTGTGGTAGGGGTGTGAAATACCAAAAGAAAGCCCACGAGCCCAAGAAAGCGAGGGCAATCCGTACCACACGTTCGAAGTTCAAACTTTGACCAATAGTGAAGCAAAAATGTTCAAACTTCGGAAGGATCGCTGAATTGGAACCAATACCCTTGTTGCTGCAGATAGGTAATAAACGTCGCAACCTTCTCGAAGTTTTCGAAGCTCCAGTAATGGCGGTCTTCTACTTCGCCTTCTTCACTCTCTTCCTTCTACTTCCTCTCGCTATCCTCATTCTCCTCTACTTTATCGTGCGGCCCCGTCCGGTGAAGATCCCGATCAAGAACCGCCATGTGTTTATCACCGGCGGATCGAGTGGGATCGGCCTCGCCCTGGCCCGCCAGGCTGCGGCCGAGGGCGCTCGCGTCTCGATCCTTGCTCGCTCATTGGACAAGCTCGAGGAGGCCAGGAATTCGATTCGCCTCTCTACTGGCATCGATGTGGCCGTCTTCTCCGCTGATGTGCGCGACTACGATGCCCTGAAACGGGCGGTGGATGAAGCGGGACCTATTGATGTGTTGATTGTGAATCACGGTGTGTTTTGGGCTACGGAGATCGATAAGCAGGAATTGTTTGGGGTGAAGTTCATTATGGACGTGAATTTAATGGGGAGTTTCAACTTGATCAAGGCTGCGTTGCCAGCAATGAAGAACAGGATGGACCGGGGACCCGCTTCAATTGCTATTATGTCGTCACAGGCCGGTCAGGTATAGTCCTAAACTTCGAAAAGATTATGGTGCTTCATTATTAATTTTATTTGTGGTCCTTAAGTGCTATGTGTGTGTGTGAGAGAGAAGGCGATTCTGTTGCATAAGCCGTTAAAATTTGTATATGTTTCCTCGATACAATTGCTTGTGCAGACTTCTACGAATGGTTTTAATTTTAGCTCGCTATCTCAATGGGATATGTATAAGTTTTACGGGAAGCTTGAAATGGGGGCAGAAGAAAGATGTGCTGTCGGGCAGAAAGAAGAAATCATGGAAGGAAGGGGGGAAAAGAGAGAGAGTGAAAAAAAAAGGAGAAGAAAAGAAGGATTAATGCCTAGTATTCTCCGATTGGTTTTAAAATGAGATGCAAGAACAAATGTTTCTTAACGCAAAGAAGTGAAGGAAAAAATCCCCTTAAGAATCATGCCCGCCAAAGGTATCTTACTTCAGACAGTGTTTGGTTCAACCAAGAGCAGTGAGGAGCGGCGAAGGATTTTAATTGGGGGCGGGGTGAGGGGGAGGGGGAGGGGAAGGGGAAGGGGGAGGGGGAGGAGATAAAATTAAATGTATAATTATATCTTTGTGATATTAAAAATAATTGTTTTTGTTTTTAAGATATTTTTATTTAAAAAAGGTTCTTTTTTGCTTTCTATTATAAATTTTTTTTTATTTCTATTCAAAAATATTTTTTATTTTTATAAAAAATTATTTTGGACCCCATAAAAAAAAAAAGATCTATATTATATTTTAAATGAAAACAAAAGTGAGAGTAATTTAGTCAAATATAACTAAAAGTTTTTTTTCCCTTCCAAAAATTTTCAGGAGATGAGGCCCCTCTAATTTTTTCATATCAAACAAGGGAAGGAGAGACTTTTAGTCAAATATAACTAAAAAATTTTTCATCCCTCCAAAAATCTCCACCTTTGGAGGAGAGGGATATGAGGCCCCTCCCTCCAAAACCCTCCAACCAAACTATGCCTTGGGCTTCGGGAACAAAATAATTACTTAGAAGAATGTAGGTGGCAAAGTGGCTTCCCAAGATAATTTTTAAGCTAAAAAATATTTCTAAAATTTAGTTTAGCATTTCTTTTTCCTTCCATATATATAGAACTTATTTCTTCATTTTCTTATTTATTTCCTAATTATCAAGAACTTATTTAAAGACAAAAAAACCTATGTTGTCACAAATACTATGATGATAATTTAATTTAATTTTTTCTTGCCTTGAGTAAGTTATCTAAAAATAACTCTGCGAAAGTTAGAATTTCATGGTTGATTGTTTGAACGTATATGTTACTTATCTCTTTGCTTTGGATTCTAAAACTGTCAATAAATTATAAGTTAGTGTTATAAAGTTATATATCTGTTGACATGAATTTACATTTATTTTTAGGTGGGTATTTATGGTTATACAGCGTATTCTGCCAGTAAATTTGGGCTTCGCGGTCTAGCAGAAGCATTGCAACAGGAGGTTATAGCAGATAACATTCATGTTTCTCTTATATTCCCTCCAGACACAGATACTCCTGGTCTCTTGGAAGGTATTTAGTTCTTGAGCTTATTTATTCAAATACATTATTTGTGGTAACTAATCAATGTTCATTTTGTACTGGTAACGAGTTAAGTAGCCTCTGTGAGAACATCTGTTGTGAATTTAATCTTGTCAGTCTAAGCTCATCATAGATGTGAGGAGCCATGGTCTACAGAATGTAATAATTGAATCCATAACATAGAGTAGTTTATTACTTAGAATTTCATGCTGATTGCCATCTTTTTTTTTCAGCTAAAGATTTTCTTTTGGTGGGCATTGATAGTATATAAAAATTCTGTGTTCCAAATTTCAAATATATATTGTTATAAAGCAAGTTGTGAGGTCAATCCTGATGGAAATAGTATATAGTGAGAGAATACTCATAACTCATGGTATTGATTACTGAATTCAAATATCTGAGTACAGGACTATGTGTATTCTTAAAATTTACGACCTCATGGAATTAGAGTGTGAAAATTTGTTCCTTTCGTATGTATTGTGTATCAAATACCAGACTATGTGATCCCTTCGTGATTCATTTTTTCCTGTAACCAAAGTGAATTTAAAAACTGAAACATGCTCTCTACAGAAAACAAGAAAAAACCACAGATAACCAGTTTAATTGTGGCCTCCTCTGGTGTAATGAAAGCCGATGAAGTTGCTCAGAAGGCTTTGAATGGCATCAAATCTGGCAGTTTTATCATCCCCTGCAATCTTGAGGGATACTTGCTGGCCCTGGCAACCGCAGGTTGTTCCCCACAGAACTCATTCTTGATGGCATTTCTTGAGGTTTTTGCTGCCGGAATAACACGTATTGCAGCACTATGTTTCCAGTGGACATGGTACACAAGTATAGAGAAATTGCATGCCCAAAGACGTGGTTAGTGTTGCACAAATTGATATATTTATGAAGGGATTGAGAAAACGTTCCATGCTTATTTCCTAATTTAATTTGACCAAAGTATCTATCTCAAATATGCAAAACTTCTTTGGTTAAGATTAGAAACTCCAAATTTGGTTGCTTATGTAATTATGTTAACATTTCTTTTGTATATAGTATCCGCATAGCTGTAGTTTATGTTAGTTGTTAGCCAAATTGGAATATTGTTTAGTTCAGAGAACATTAAAATATTTGCATCATTCTCTCCATCCTTTGCTTGAGTAAGTTATAACTTTACTGTATTGCAGTCTTTCTAATTAGTTTAAAAGAGTAGTAATTAGAATTCAGTGTAAGACTCACTGAAAGGCAAAAAGAAGAATCAAATTTTCTTGCTTTAAAACTGGTTTAAACCTTGCAAAATTCTAATTTCCTGGAGATTGTTTAATGGAGCTCTGCTCACGGTCTCCATGCACTTGGTAAGGTTCACAATCTTATTTCTGTTTGCTCATTGATTTGAACGTGACAATATCACTTTCGCATGATTTGTCATAAAAAGGTATTAGATGCAAGAGTAATTTCGCATGATGAGATCATTTGGATACAGGATTACTGATCCTGTAACTTTCTGTTTTTCTGTAGGCATTTAGATGTTGTTGGTGGATTTTTTCGCCTGAGTTACTGCTTTCATAGCTGCCTTCTAGAACTTTATCACAGTGTAGAGTCTCCTGAAGCTGCTGAAAGACTACAAGCTGATTCAAATAACTATCAGCTATACTATTTGTGAAATTGATGAATTGTACTTCTAACAGTTTCTGACTAGCTCCTAAGGGGCTGAAGCTCTCCCTATGCCCCGTTTTAGACATGTGATAACAGATATCAGGATATGGTTTTTTCCAGTCTGGTCAATGTTGAGATTTTGATAAACGAGAACTTATTGAATTAATTTTGAAATCAGAGTCAAGTTCAGGTTTGTGGTTTCTTTTCTTCGTCCATGAGGATAACTTTGTTAAATTCATTGTTTTGGCGTAGGGTGTGCTTGGTAGGAAGGGTAGAAAAGTGAGGGCAGTGGAAATGGAATGGTTTAATTTTCAGGCTTGGTACTTGGAAGTAAGTTGCACATACTTTTCTACCATCTATTATTTCTGTTGTACTGACTATTGTAAAATGATTTTTCATCTGAGATTTTCAACCCGCCTATTTTCCACCATCCTACTTTCAAGTTCTAACAAAGCAGAACCGGATGTGTGTTGGAAGCAAAAGGTTTATGCTTCTTAATTTTAGGGCTTTTTAACGCTAATATAGCACAAAAATTAATGGTTGATCCTAACATTGCGCCGTCATTTTATTTTATTTTATTTTACCTCATTGTTATACCATACCTTTTTTTTTGAAAAAAAATAAGAACATGAATTGTATTAGATCACAATTAGAAAAGAGAAGGGGAACACAACGGCTCAGCCGGCCTGGTGTGTTAGGATGATGCGAAAATTAGGTAAACCATGTCAGGCTTCATGGGTAGGTTAGGCTGGTTAGTTTTGCTCAGTTTGGCTTGACAATGCAAGGATTTAAATTTAAAAAAAATTAAGGTTTAAAATTTTTAAATATGTTTTACAAATTATAAATAGTTAAAAGATTGGTATTACCTCAAATTTGAGAATTTATCTCTAATAGAAAAAACCTCAAATAGATTATTAAGTTTTGAGTTAGTTATTTGAAATTTTATTTTGATGAATTTTTTCTTCTCATTCTCTCTTTTGGATTTATGGTTTTTTCATTTTCACCATAAAAACGTTGCAAAAATATATCAAAATAAAATAATTAAATAATTATGAAAATATAAACCTTCAAAGTTTTTAAACTCTTGAAAAAAATTAAACAAACCAGTCAAATTCGATTAGCTTGACCTGGCCAGCTAGGCCCAATATGTGATTGAACCACTTTTGGGCTAAGCTTAAAATAGTAGGCTCAATAACAAGTCAACCGAGCATTAGCCAGTCACAAACCCAACCCAGTCCCGACCCAGTAATCTTCACTCCCAGAAAAGAGTCCCGTTTTGACACACAAAAGGAAAAATTGAATGAAAGGATATCGTGTAGCCTATAATATTTTACACGACAAAATAACTTTTCTTTTGTTAAATATTACAGCTTTGTGAAGTATTGCAGCTTTATGAGTTACAGTGAAATGCTTGATCAGTCACAGCATGTGGGAGGACTATGAAAGGAGATATGGGTACGAGGCTGACACTATAATTAATGGCCTCGCATTATTCAAAACGGTAAATTTCACAACCCTAAATTCACAAAAAGACTTTAAAAATTAAGATTTTTTTGGGAAAAAATTAAAAGATTAAAATTATTATTAATACTTTTCAAATTTATTTGTTATTTTTTTAAAATTACAATTTAATTTTTTAATATTACAAAAATATTTTAAGTTTATTACTACTCTAAATAAAAATTATTCTTATAATATTAAGAAGACAAAGTTACAATGTTAAAAAGTATGAGTAATAATTTTAAAAAAATATAAGTAATAACTTTATTTTTTGATTTTTTAGAAAAATTTAATTTTTAAATTTTTTAAAAACTATTTTTATGAAATTAAGATTTTTAAGTAGACTTATCCTCCTCAAAAACTTCGTATTGATTGTAGTATTGTACTCACCCCTGGCATTAATTGCCTCACATGATTCAAAGCTTGCCCTTCCTGTTTCAAAATAAAAAACGGTTTTTGGTGGGCAATGGCATCTAATAAGATCTTTTGCGTGTCCAATAATATTAAAATTGTACATATGCACGCTGGAATTGTGATTTACAACTTCTTCTCACAGAAAATTGTGATAGACATTTTATATATATATATATATATATAGTTTCTTTACATAATATATCTTGCTTAATAATATATTATAAGGTACGTGTGCAAATTGTCCCATGATTTGTATAAAAAGATTATCAACCAAAAATTTAATTAATCAATTAATTCCTTAGGTGAAAGAACAACAAATTCGAAACCTCCTATAAAAGAAAATTTTTAAAATGTTAAATAACGTTATTTGTTCAATAATTTTAGTTACAATAATATAATACATAGTTTTTTTTTGAAAATTTTATAAAAACAGTTCAAATTAAAAAAATATATATAAGAAACTAGGTAAAGATCTGTGTGATGTATGGAGTCTTTAAATTTTTTATTTTTGAGTCAGAATATATATATATATATATATATTCAGCCACATATTCATCGTGGCTGAAGGTAGGCTTAGAGAAATACAGACCAAGTTGACGGAGTACTGTGAAGAGCAATAATAAATAGACATTTATCTGGTCTTTTATAAATTATAAGTCAATCTTTGACATGCTTAATGGAAGTTACGGATTCAACCAAAAAAAAAAAAAAGCAATATATAACACTACAAATTTATAAACATGAGACTCCACCCAGTTACAATAGGAAAGGCATGTTCCCACGAACATTAATAATTGGTAATAAAACAAATATATAAGTTTTTGCATATCTCAGAACGTGAAACAGTTTGAAGATAAAATAAAACAAAAATAGAAGATTAAGCAAGAGCAATTTTATAACTTAATATGACACCAAATAATTTTGTAACTCAAAAATCCTTGTAAGAGTTTCTAATAGTTCATTCGATAACTCCAATGGCATCTGATATATCTACACCAACATAATAAGTCAGGTACATGTATAGAAATGATATAGGAATCAACTAGAATGCTCACTTAAAAATGAACATGGCTTTAGATGCTTACAAAGACAAAATTTCTTCCAGTTTTCCACTTTTCCATCTACGTATATGTGTACTTCATGTTTTCAAAGCTAAAAAGACTTACAAACCTTTGAGAGGTTTCTTATCATTTGAAAGTTGAATTATAATGTATATCACAGCCGCAACAATTCATATAGAGCTTCTACTGCCATATTACATATTTTATTAGTATTGATCATCAAAGTATACTAATATCTACTTGAAAACAAACTCCTCATAATAATTTTTACTTTTGCCACGTATATTGATTATAGTCATATTGAGAAATCAAATCTTGGAATTATGATCCTCCTTGTCATTTGATAGTTTTTCATATTTATTAAGTGGTTACTATTTGGCAATTTATAAGGGACAAAGGATTCAATTTCATTAATGGTAGAATAATCCAGTTGTTTGGCAATTCTTCTTAAAAAGGGGTTTTTGGCTTTGGGTGGCTTGTATTGTTCTATATTGAAGTACCCATCACACACAGCTACTCATAGGTCAGAAAAACCTCCTAGTTATGATTTGTTTTGCGGGTTCATACTGTTCCTGAAATTGGCTTCCAACTTGACTGTATTTAGCAATAGCTAGAATTACATGTTTAAGCTTTTATATATTTTTTTTTGTAAGGATGAATGCATGTGTTATTCTTTATATTAGTCTTACTTATGGTATCATTTGCCTCTATCTTGTGTGTTATTTTCATGTTTCTTTCCCATTTTTATGTATTATACAAATCTTTTGAAACATCTGTTATGGTATTCGAATTGCTATTATTAGGTAGATTTGACATATTTGATAGCATATAATTGTCATATGAGGTAAATAATACATGTATATTATTTTATACGCCAAGAAAATGCTTAAAAAGTAACTAGAAAGATTGCCTGAAAAATCGCATTTCTGTCACGCTGTGTTGGGCAATTTCTAAATGAATTTTGCGACCCCAAAAATCAATTCGTCGGAGATCTTCGAGGCAGAGACTCACATGAACAGAAGCGAATAAGAGAGGTAGAAGACGGTGACTCGAAGAACTTGGCAAAGACTTGCTAGAGCAGGGTAGAAGCAAAGCTTGAAATATGCAGAGAACAACGTGGTTGAGCTGAAACCTGAACAACACTGGAACAAAGTGGCTGAGCTGCTGCAATGGCGAGAGGATATGGATACCTGAAATGATTTTCCATTATTTTTTGAGAACCTACCATCATCTTCGGTGGAAGCCACCAACCAAAAAAAAAAAAAAGGACTAAAAAACAATAAGAAGAATAACATAAAGAACAAAGAAAAGACAAGAGGGGTATAGCATGTAGAAGCAAATGGGACAGATTTTTTTTTAAGGAAATGAAAATAGAAAAAAGGTGGCACAATAGCACAAGCTAACGGAGTTTGTCCAGCCAAGAGATTCAAAGAAACAGAAGAACAAAAGGACTTTTGGTTAGAGTTATAATAAATTTTTTTTTTTTGGGTATAGAGAATGGAAATTGATTATTTAAAAAAAATTAAAAAATATTTTGAGGATAAAAATAATTCTTATATTCTAACTTTAAAAAATAAAAATACTATTAAAGAATAAATATAATAGTATAATAGACATTATATAAAATTAATAAAAAAATATATTTTTTATCATCCATCCAACTAAATAGATTATTAAATATTCTCTCTCATTTTTCATTACACAACTTTCATACGCCGACAATCTAACTTAATAAAATTAATACAATTAAAATCTGAATTTCCTACACCTTTCTTATATATAAATACTAGAGAGATTTAATGTATATAAATTGAAATTTTATTTATTTTATTTCTCTACTTTCTACGCATAACCCTTTGTACCTCCTCGAGTTTGAGTGTAAGTGCGCAGTGGCCCAAGATTTACGAACACTCAGCTCAACCAACCAAACTGGGCCTATTAGAAGGAAAAGCCCAATGAACACAGATGCTAGGCCCAGACAAATATGAGGAAAATGTGATGCTTCAGCCCGACCAGGCCGGACGGGCCGTTAGAAGATATCTTGATACCATCGTCTTCGCCTTTGTCCCCTTTGTCTCTTCCGAGAGAATCCGGTGAGCTTGGAGGAGGAGCAAGCTTGAATCGACATGGCATCCAGTATTGTGAAGCGAGCTGCTTGCTCGACCATCAACTCGGCCGCGGCAGGTCTTCGAATCGGAGCGTCACTGAGGTCTTACGCTAGGGTTGCGGCTGGCACCGACATAGTCGCCGCTGCTCCCAATGTTTCTCTCCAGAAAGCTCGCTCCTGGGATGAAGGAGTCTCATCTAAGTTCTCCACCAGTCCTCTCAAAGATATCTTCAAGGTTTTTTTTTTTTTTGGCGAATTAGGTCTTTTTTTTGAAGGAAATCTCTGTAAAAAGGTGAATTTTCAGTTTGGTCCACGTATTATTGTTGAAATACTTGCAATGTTGGAAGATAGTAATGGGTGGATTTAGGATGAAAATAAATAGAATGGCAATGTTGCAAGTATTCTATGGACTGAACTAAATTGAAAGAAATGATGGATTAAATTAAAAATTCATCTATCTTTCAATTTTTTTCTCCTTGGTTTTTCTTTGTTAGTTTCATTACGCCACTCTCTGGGTTTATTCTCCTGTTCAATTAGCGTCGTTTAGCCTTTTTGGCTCACTTGCTAATGTCTTTTTTTTACTTCTTAACTTGATGTTTCAGGACAAGAAAGTTGTCATCTTTGGCCTTCCAGTAAGTAACTTGATAATATATTGTAGTTAATGTATTTTGTTTGTTTTTGTGGTGTTTGTTGCCCTTCTGTTGGAAAAGGAAAAAAATGTTGTTACAGTGAGGAAATGGATGCTTTCTATATATAAGAAATGGAACTGTTGGAAAGAATCGTGTTTTGTCTTACTCTTATTACGGAGAAGCTATGACATTATTATTTGTATTTATCCAATGTAATTTGCTTATTATGGTGCTTTGGGCTGTCTCAGGGTGCATACACAGGAGTTTGTTCAAACAAACATGTTCCTTCTTACAAAGAGAATATTGAAAAGTTTAAGGCTAAAGGCATTGATTCCGTTATTTGTGTGGCTATTAATGATCCATATGCTATGAATGCGTGGGCAGAGAAACTTCAAGCCAAAGATGCTGTAAGTTAGCTCTGCCCTTCTCCCCTCCTTGGTATTAATTGTATTGGCGATTAATTTTTAGCCTTGAAAAATTAATCGTTGTCTATTTCCACTTCCATTTTTGCAGTCTTTTTGCTACCCATTTCTTGTTTGCCAACTCACAAGATCATTCATTTCACTTCGAAGCCTTGTGCCTTAACGTCATACTATTAGTTTTAGCCATCGTTTGGTCCTTAGTTTACTAGGTGTCGCAACTTATAATAACACTCTGTTTCCTCTAGCATTGAGTTTTCAGAAAATGAGAAGGATTAGAGACTTTTGGTTTTATTATTATTTTGATTTGAGTAGAGACTTTTGTTTTAGCTTGGCCCAAAAAAAAAAAGAAAGAAACTTTTGTTTTGCCAAAGGGTATGAGTTTTTTCAATTTGATTTAGCTATAGTGATTGGGTGACTAGAATACCTAAAGTTGTAATAATTGTTGATGTGCAAGAAGAATAAAGGGATTTTTAAGAACTTTGACCTCCAGGAAGTCCAAAAATCTATTTAATCTATATAAAGATTGTGTTCTTCAAAATACATAATATGGTCAGAGTTGCAATGATAGTATTATTATCATACTTCAATAACTTATTTTTGTTGTGTAAACTATTTCTTTGCAGATTGAATTTTATGGGGACTTTGATGGGAACTTCCACAAAAGCTTGGATTTAGTAACGGATCTCTCCGGTGCTTTGCTCGGAACTCGATCTCAAAGGTATATTGTTAATCCTAGAAAACATTGTGGTTTCAAAGATACTTTCGCAGCTTCTGTGATAACCGTCCTTGGATTTAGGCTGGACTCGTTCAAATGAGCATTGTGTGGATTTGGGAGAACTTGCTTTCTACAAGATGATACACCTCTTTTCTACCTTTCATTATTATTTTCATTTATGTAAAGAATAGCTGCTGTTTTGGTGTAGATGGTCAGCATACGTGGTAGATGGGAAAGTTAAGGCTCTTAACGTTGAAGAAGCTCCATCTGATGTCAAGGTTTCTGGTGCAGAGACCATTTTGGGACAGATTTGAAGTTTCTATGTGTTTTTTTATGCATATAAGATGTAACATTTTTTTTCCCTTGGCATATAAGATGTATCTCTCCAATAAAATGCATCTGATGCTTCCAACAGAGACAATGTTGTAACTCGAGTCTCTGTTGCCTCCTTTGTTTTTAAGTTATGGACTTATTTTCTGTTGTCAGTAATGAGAATGACTAATGACTAATTCTTGTTTCAAGGGTGTAAGGTGGGTTCGCCTCTGTTTTATATGGGGCAAAGAAGTTTCTAGCTTGAAGCATATCAATTCGATGTATAACGATCCCTCTCTTCCTTTTTTATTTCATTTTGGGCACTCTAATCTATTATTTGACTCTTCTTTAGGCTTCCATGCTGTATCTTTTTACGATACACTTTTTTCCATGGTCACTTCTGGTGTGGTTCTAGAGTTATATATATCCCATTAAGCCTCACTACCACGGGTTTGCCCATTAAAAATTATAGCCCAGAGTGGTGAGTATAAATTATGCATGCTTTTGTAGATATGAAAATAAGTGATTGAATCCAAATTATTTGATTTTTATGTAATATTTGTGTGATTTCAATCAGGAAGAGCTAAAATCGTGAAAGTATGATAATTTCAGCAGAAAATCATTCACTTACAACAAGTTGCATGGCATAGCCTTGTTGGAGGACAGGCGCGTGCAAAGGGGGGAATTGTGAGCTAGACAGAGACAAACACGAATAGGCCGAAGGCCTGGGCACAAACTAGGCAGTAGAGACCAACATCGGGAGTTTGTGTAAATGGGTAATCTAAACACGGGCTACCCATTTGTGGCAAAAGAGGAGGTATTTTATGTCATTCAGAGGCAATTTTGGAGAGAGCGAAGGAACCTTCCGGGAAAATTTGATAAAAACGCAATAGGAGCTCAAGAGGGGCACGCAATAGTGTGGGAAAAGTTCTAGAGATCTCAATTAATGTTTGGACAAAAACTTGGTGCAAAATCCACAAACGCACATGTCACACAAATAGTCATAGAATAAGTAAAGTATTGTCACATGAGAAAGGAGAATCAATTACTAATTATCCAAAATTAATTTATATTATCTACAAAATTCAATGAAATTGAAATTACTAAACAAAGAATTAAGAACAAACAAAATTTGTTAAAATAAAGAACTGAACTATGAATGATGAAGAGTTTTGGAATTTGAATTTCATTGTCTCTTCTTATAATGAATAAAGTCAACTTATACAATTTAATTTGACCTTAATCAATAGCTAATTCTCTAAATTATGTGAAGTTCCTATTTAAGATAAAACATGTGTGTTTATGTTAGGATTATGTCTACTCTCGTAATCATATGTTCTAATACAAATATATTAAACTTCATAGAATTCAATATACTTTTACATGTAGTGGCTCAACATACATGCATGTTACTTTTCACATAGGTAAGATTATTATCTTTAAAAAATTTATAATCTAAATTTTCTATTTAGATAAATTCTTGCTGTAGATCTTTCAATTCATCTACAGCAAATCAGACTTCACAACAAGTGGTTAGCAAATTACAAAAAAAACTTTATAAATTGAACAATAAATTGATTAAATGAAATATCATTACATGAGAATGAATAATTCAATCATAATCAAAAAACGCATCCATCCAAACCTTAGATCTAAAGAGTTTATCTGGTTATACTAAAAATTAACAATCTAAACTTAGATACAAGCTCTATAGAATTCAATATATGCTTACACGTAGCAATTCAACATGCATGTCATCACTCCCCATTTAGGTAAGGTTATTATCTCTAAAATATTTACACTTATGGAGTGTTTGGTTCAATGGAGGGGAGGGAAGGAGTTTTAATGATATGTTGTTTGGTTGATTTGGAGAGGAGGGGAGGAGTTTAATGATATGTTGTTTGGTTGAGGAGGGGAAGGGAGGGATTAATGGACAATTATACCCTTAATTAATTTTTTTTTTGTTTTTAAGATATTTTTATTAAAAAAAAAGCTTTTTCCTATTTTCTATTATAAAAAATAATTTTTTATTTTTATTCAAAAATATTTTTTATTTTTATAAAAAATTATCTTAAACCCTATTAAAAAAAAATAAGATCTATATTATGTTTAAAATAAAAACAAAGTAAGGGCAATTTGGTCAAAGAAAACTAAAAAATTTCTCTTTCTTCCAAAAATCCCCATTTGTAGAGGGGATGGCCTCCCCTCCCCTCCAATTTTTTCATACTAAACAAGGGGAGGGTTCCCCTCCCCCCCAAAACTCCAACTAAACACTACATTAAGTTTACTAATAAGGTGATTTTCTATTATAATTCACTTTTCAAATCATCTCACAACAAATCAAACTTCACAATCTAAATGAAAAATTTTATAAATTGAATAATAAATCAATTAAATGAAATATCATTATATGAATATCAAGATTTCAATCATAATTAAAAAATACATCTATCCAAGCCTCATATCTAAAGGATTTAACTATTCATATTCAAAAATAACAATCTAAACTAAAAAATAATTAGATCCATGACAACTAAAAATGAAAAGAAGTGAGAAAAAAATTATGATGCGACACAACAATCTTTAGACAGAAATTCTGATTCTTCCTTAGCATTAATCGAAATCTTTAGAGCTTTTCCCAAACTATTGCATGCCTCCTACTGAGCTCCTATTGCATTTTTACCAAATTCTCCTTCAGGGTTCCTTCGCTTCCTCCAAAATTGCCCCTGAATGACAATATACCTTCTGTTTTGCCATACACCATCACCCTGTGTCCAGATTATCCATTAACACGGCCCACCTGTGTTGGTCCTTGATGCTCAGCTTGTACTAGGGTCTTCGCACGTGACCATGTGGATACACACAACCTATCCTTTATTGTCTCTGTTTAGCTCATAATTCTTCTCTTTGCATGCCCATGCCTTCAAAATGCTAGGCTATGCAAGTTGGTGTAAATGAATGATTTCCTATTGAAGTTATTATGCTTTCCCCATTCCAACTCTTCCTAATTGAATTACACAAAAATTACATAAAAATTAAATAATTTGGATTCAATTATTCATTTTCATCTCTGGAAAAAACATGGATAATCCTATAATTCATAGCTGATCAAATATCTATACCTTCTCGTAATGATGCTGTTTCAAATAGGGCGTTAAATATGATTGAAATTAGAGGATAATCCTATAATTCATGGCTGATTGACTAGATCGTCTCCACAAAACTTTCTGCGTAAAATAGAAAATTAACGATAGTTTTTTTTTTTTTGGACTTTGTCGCTATGTGCAGAAATAAAATTATTGTCAATCTTTTTCAGCTCTATTGTCGCACTCCAGCCATACGGAGCCTGTGGGTAGTAACTATTTAGTCTCTTATATACAGTAACGTCGGAACTTTCAGTGTGGAATTTTGTAAGTTTCAATTTATAGATTTAGTATTATATTATACACAGCAAATTTGAAAGTTTTAACGGAAAAATCATGAGTTTCTTTCTTCATATAATTCATTTTCAGTATTATATAATTAGGTAAAGTTAGTTTGAAAACAGTGTTCACAAAGGAAGAGAAGTTCTACCCAAGAGTAATGAAAATATAGCTAGGAATACAGGAACTAACAGTAATCACTAGTAACACAGGAGCTGAACTCCACCGCTTGGCCAACACACCCTTGAGCTTGTCCTAACTCCTATCCACGTGGGCATGACCAGAGATCTCCACTTATGAAGTTCCAAGGACACGTTGGCGTTATACACTGACTCGTGACACCCCATCCCATTAGACTTGGCAACTATTCCCCATTTGAGAGACATTACTCATCCCTACAACATCATCCTCTGCTCATTATCACAACACGTAGTTCTAACTCCCCTCCTATTTATATTATCGTTGTATGCGCTTTATTTTCAAGCAGCAAAAAGGGTTCTTCACAATCCGTTGCTGATTCTGCAGAAATGGCGAACGAAGAGCAGCAGTTCCCACCTCAGAGTCAACAAACTCAACCCGGCAAAGAGCATGTTATGGAACCAACCCCAATACCCATGATTCCTGACTACAAGCCTTCTAATAAGCTCCGGGTATGCAATATACTTCTCTCCCTCTTTTTTGTAGTCTTGTAAATAGTACTATCAAAAAAACATTTTTTTTTCTAGTCTGATCTTGTGTGAGCAAGCTTATCACAAGTTGCTAGCCTGTTTGCTACTTGCGGGTTCTATTGTTGTGAATTCTGTGATGTTGGGTTTGAATGGTCTTCAAAATAGGGAAAGGTGGCGTTGGTGACAGGAGGTGACTCAGGAATAGGAAGAGCGGTGTGCGTAAGTTTTGCAAAGGAAGGTGCAACCGTGGCCTTCACGTACGTGAAGGGACAAGAGGACAAGGACAAGGACGATACTCTGCAGATGCTGCTACGGGCACAGACAGCGGATGCAAAAGATCCCATTGCTATAGCTTCGGATATTGGATATGACGAGAATTGCAAGCAGGTAGTTGATCTTGTTGTGAAAGAGTATGGACGCATTGATATTCTGGTGAACAATGCAGCGGAACAGCACATGACTAAGTCTGTCGAGGAAATCACTGAACAGCGGCTTGAAAGGGTCTTCAGGACCAATATCTTTTCACACTTCTTCTTGGTCAGGTAAGCACATGAGAATCCATGCCACTGATAGGAATTACAAGGAGGTTTGATCAAGTCATTAATTTCAACCAGATATTTTGGATGACAGCAGGAATTTATTTAAAATTTTATGTTTAGTACCTTTTATTCAATATGTTAGGAGTATAGGATGATGTATATCACTTAAAAACCAGATAGATCACATCACAAGACTTGGGTCTTGTATCTTACATTCCACCATTCCAGCGGTTCTAGAGCTCATGCAGGTCGGCTTTGCGCTTACTTTTTAACCTTTGGTTAAGGCTGTAAACCAATATCTTTACTTATGCCGACTTAAGCCATGAGAAAAACACATCTCATAAAATTAGTTTTTTTGGGTAGGAGAACCTCAAGCTTAAGTTTCGTCTTAAGTCTTCATTGTTGCTCAATCATCCTATAATTTTAGTTTTGTTAATTTCTCTAAAATAGCTATTTTATCCTTTCTATTGAGAAGTTTTATTTGTCACATATCTAGTATAACTTAAGATACACTGTGACAAATTACTGTGTAGAATCACAAAGTGGGTGCCAATTGGTGCAGGCATGCTCTGAAGCACATGAAAGAAGGGAGCTCCATAATCAACTCAACTTCAGTGAACGCCTACAGTGGGAACCCACAGACCCTGGACTACACCGCCACCAAGGGAGCCATTGTGGCTTTCACTAGAGGACTTGCCCTGCATCTGGTGAGCAAGGGGATTCGGGTCAACGCCGTGGCTCCTGGTCCGGTTTGGACGCCGTTACAACCGGCGTCCATGCCTCCTGAGATGATCCAGAACCTGGGGTCTGATGTCCCAATGAAGCGAGCAGCTCAGCCTGCTGAGATTGCACCATGTTATGTATTCCTCGCATCCCTTCAGGACTCTTCCTACTTCACTGGCCAAGTCCTCCATCCAAATGGTCTGTGGATTCTCATCTCAAACAAATTCTTAGTGGTACATATAATGCATGACGTAATTATACAATAACTCAATGAAAAAACATATAATGCATGACGTAATTATACAATAACTCAATAAAAATTTATTTTATTGAACTGAGTATTAGTGACTTCATTACACATAACACTAACTTGGGTTAAATATTTATTAATTTATAGTCACATATGATATACTCCCTTGTCTCTACAGTAGTAATTATTGGGAGATTCTTGCTCACATATTCTGACCCTTTTATTTATTTATTTTAACAGGCGGGTTGATCGTGAACACTTGAAGTCTTAAATCCTGAACGGTTGATCTGCTTCATGTTTCTTCTGGGGAAGCATATCACAAATGGAATCTTTGGATGGAACTTGTTTCTATGTGTATGTATGATAATGTATGATAATATAGAATTTGAGTCAGAATATATCTGAATAAAATATTACTATATTGCTGGTATATAATTTTTAAAATATAATAAATTAATTTCTAAATAAAGTTGTGCTTAAATACTTTAAAAAATTGAGTTTTATGTCTTAAAATTTCTTTGTTATATTTTAAATTTTATTTATTTATTTTGTAATTAAATTTTAATTTTGAGAGGTATATTATTTTCTGTTTACTCTATATGATATGATAGGTCCATGAAATACCATCAAATGAGTAACACTAGAAGGCGGAAAGCAGATAACCTCAATATTATTTGATTGAACGGAATGCAGGACAGCATGTGAAGAAAATTACAAGGACAGACATGAATAAAGATCGAATATACGACAGGTTCATTAAAAAATCTCTTAAGACAAAAAAAAACATAGAATTCCCATAATTCGCACCACCTACACGTAAAATGGTTTTCAAAGTCGTCACTTGCCCTGCAGGCTCCTTCTTGGAAAAGTGAGAAAGCATAATATATAGAAATAGAATTGATGCTCGAGTTAGCTATCTATTCACTCACCGCAGCATGCCGAAAGAGACAACACGTGGCAGAAATTAGACATCTTTCAAGTGACGTTATTAACTAATAATCACTTGCTATATCAAATGATTATATATGGACATAGAAAAAGAATAAAATTATAAATAAAATAAAATAATTATGTTTGATATTATATAAAAAAATAAAATTATTATTTAATTAAATAAATGAAAATATTATATGAATAAAAAATGAAAAAAAAATAATTTTTATGTTTTTATTTAATAATAATATTAATTAATAATGATAATAAGAATATAAATTTTGTATTAATTAAATATAATAAATATTTTTCATTTATTTATTCTGTAAAATATGTATCCAATAGAATTATTTACTTAATTTTTTTACTTCTTTCATCTATTTCTTTTTAACAAAAGGATAAAAGACTAATGGATATATCTTTCTCACACTTTAAAACCTTAATTCTTGAACTAAAATCTAATAAAATTATATGTAAAAAAAAATTAATTATGCGTTATTAAGTAGTAAAATTTTACAATGTGAAGTTTTGGTCAAAAAATTTAATAACAAACACCTAGGTTAACGCACTTCCTTGTAATGAAATAATTTTTAAAGGAGCCTGGCACTCTTTGTAGATTCAATTTATACAGGCTCACTCACTTTGTCATACATGATTTAAAGAAGCTTTATAATAGTAATTTTTTATTATTAACTCTTACTTGATAACGTTAGGAGTAAACTATCATGCCTTAAAAGATACTATTGGAATTAACTTAATCTTTAAAAGTTTATTTTTATCAATTTAGCCTCAATACTTTAAAAGATAAATCACTTTAGTCTTGACTCAAAAACTAGCATACAAATTCAAAATGCATCGTATGACACACACACTTTCAAGTGGGAATGCAATCTCTAACGATTAAAATCAAGACTAAAAAGATGAACTTTTTAAAACATTAAAACTAAGCTGACGATAATAAATCTTCAAGGACTAAATTAATGGCAGATATATCTTTTATGGTAGTTTATTTATATATATTTTTTAAATTTAAACTAAGGATAATATATATGCAAAAACCTGAACACATGAAGTAGGAACGAGTAAGGGTGCATCTTACCGATCATCCTCTAAGGGCTGGACTGAAGTTTCCACAGTACAGCAGGGAATGAGAGGAGAAGCAGTTGCCCCTTTTAAGGTAAGATCAAGATGTTCAATCATCCTTGCAACACCAGCAATGCTTGCATTCATCTCAGGCTGTACATCTTTACTAAGCTTTCTCACTGAGGTATTATGAGCAAGTAATTTCTCTTTAAGGCCACGAGTACTTTTTGAAATTGATTCCTTATATCTGTTGCAGTATTTCCATATATACATACATATATATATATATATTAGCACCAAAGGTGTGATTATAAGAGCATACAAAATTTCATGCACCAACATGTTTACCTGGCTAAAGCAGCAGAAAATTTGGACTTGAGGGACTCAAGGATGGAGAACATCTCAGAAATGTTTAGTCTCCTCACACTCTCAGGTGGTGGCTGGCTATCAAGAACTCTGAACATAAAACCCAGGAAATAGCAAACATATGAAAACTCAATGTGAATACTCTAGGAAAATCATGAGATTCTTAATAAATAAATTTTGATGAAATGTACTTTTTGGTCTTTCAAAGATACATGCCTCAACTATTTGGCTTTTCAATCTCTCTTATATAATTCAGTTTTAAAAGTTTTTGACTCGTTATTTGTTAGTCTCTGCCTCCTTGGAACATTTATATTTGCTCTGTTTTTAACCGATCAAGAGAATAACGAGTAGCAAGTTTAAAACCTTCACGGACTGAATCATGTGGGGGCAAGATTTAGGGACCAAATTGTTGAAGCTTGTATTTTTCAAGCACCAAAAGATACATTTCCTTGTAAATTTCATCTGATAATTCTCAATTTAAACCTAGAATGCTCTCCATAGAAATCTAACCCAAGTTGATAAGGAAAGATATTATCCCATTTTACCAACTGAACTAACCCCTTTGGGTTAATTTCTGATTATTACTTATACCACTGCTTTATATCTGAAGTGTTAATGCAAGTACTGAATTTGAAAGGGTCATCGCTCTCAGGGGTAGTGTTTCTTCCAACGGCAGCGGAAAAGAAGATGGTACATCAGAAGTTGGTGAAGTGCCCCCAGACACATGCACAGTAAAGCTAAAAACAAGATGCGCTGATTGACCGCGTCTTGTCTTTCTGAAACTGAACAAGAACTATCCTGCAATAGTATTTTTTATTTTCCTCTCATCAATGAAATATCTTATAATTTCTCTTAAATCACTGAAATGATATTTATATTTATAGAAAGTTAAAACAAATAAGCGTTTACAAGTTACAACACAAAACAGTTCCATAACACATTCAATTCTTAGATTAGATATATCACTCACGTGCTCAGCATTCAGTGGTCAATGGGGCTATGGGAATTAGTGCGTGGAAATGAATAAATGTCTCTTGATCTTGAGTGTTTTTCAGCCTACACTGCAGCTATAAGCTATAGGTTACAAAAAGATAGATGATTTATGAACCTTATAAACCATACCTGCACAAGGGATCCATCTAGGGCTGCAGAGAGAGAAAGAGAGAAGCTTTCTGAGAGAAAACATATACTTGCGAGGGTCTTTCAAGACAGGTGACTGCCAACATATTGGACACTCTTTACTTCTCTGTGACCTATAGAAAAAAATGAGTTATGTAAGAAGCAGTCAACCACATAGTTGCTCATGTTTGTGAAAAGCATAGGTACACTTCTGAAAGATCAAGCGTGATCTATTTATCTAGCAATCTGGCTTACCAATCAAGGATACAATGCATATGATATTCATGTTTGCAACTGGTAATCTGGAGTTGAAGAAGAAACATGTCAATAAATAATTCAACAGTTCAACACATGAAAAGAAAAGGAGGAATCATTGATGTGAAGATATGAATAGCGCACAATGGATTCTACAATCTAAATCCTCATATGCCCATCGAGATCAAGATGTTAAATTGATTGGTGCAAGAATAAGAGAAAATCTTCTGAAAATAAGTACATTACTACAAGAACGCACATATATTATACGTTAATTTTTTGTTGCTTCAATGTGAATCAATATTTTGGCTGTTAGAATAATAACCACCACGGCATGGCAAAACTTCTTCAGGGTTTGGATCACTTTAGACACTGACAGTGACAAAAACAGACCCCCACGGATATCTCAAACATCATAAATTAAAAGACTACGTTTCTTCAGCAAGTAATAACAAGCATTAATGTGAGAATTTACAAAACTCCCAAGTAAAACAATCTATTAAGGTAAAAGATTAGAGAACTCATCAGGCACGCATGCCAAGTTCCCTTGACAACATTACCACAGTGCACCCAAAAATGATTGAAATTCAAGTTTGAAACTTTTCAAAAACCCAAATGCACAAACTAAAAACAGAAGAAGTTAAGCTAGTGTATGAAAAAATAAAACAGTATATGTATCATACAGTGGCCGGGTCATCGGTACTGAAGGGTTCTAGACATATACTGCAGCAGTCCTCCGAACTATCATCGAAAGCTGCAGAAGATGATGGTGTTGGAAATATTTTAATTTTATATGTGCTCACATTAATTAATTTTATTGTTTTTTAAAATGGATCGATTATAGTCCATTAAGATTTATCATAAACTAAATCATAAATTAAGTGATCATAAAGTTGACAAGCTTTAGCACGCATTAATAGAAAGGTTTGGTGAACGGTTTTGATAGTGTGAACTAATTGTTTTATTGAAATCCATGATGAGAAAGTCTAATAAAACATCTTTATATAAAAGTTAGATCTCCTCTCTAATATGAATTAGGAGAGTTTAGTTCTATTGAAAATTACTCATTTAAGCATAAGGTGATAGAGAAAAAGATTCAGCCTTTATGTTGCTTCCATGGCAACTATAAGTATATTTCTTATTCTAATTTCAAAGTTAGTATTCTAATTTTATACAAGATCTAAATATGCTAATAGTGGTATCAGAACTATGGTTCTGTATGAAATTTAGAACCTAAATTTTAAAATTTGGCAATAAATTTTATATTCATTCGCATTACTTTGGCCCTTAAAATTTTTTATTATTGCTTGGTAATTGGCTAAATTAATTTAGGGATTTTACTCTATAGATTACAAGCTTTCTAACAATATAAAAGTTGCTAGCTAATTCAATTTATGTAAGGACAATTTAAACCTCAAAATTTGAATTTGCATATGATGTGCTCAAATTTGATTTGTTTGAATATCATGCTTTAATTCAAATTCTTGTATGGGAAAGCTTGTTTTCATGTTTCTAAACCTTCATATAATATTTAATTCTATTAAAATCCATTGTATAGCCAGAAATTCAAACAAGAGGCTAGGGTTCTTATTTGAAACCCACATACATACATTCAAAATTGTTTTGATTCTCTCATTTATTTGCTTAATTAACGCCACGAACAAGTTAAAATCCTTGTTTTACTCTAAAACCCCATGCTTTTGGGTGTTAAAAGGCTTCGAATTACAAGATGGCTTATTAGGGTTCATACTACCAAAACCATAATGAATAATTCGTGATTTGTTGTTTTTCATTGGATTTATTGTACAATTGATGGCTTAGATTAGGAATCACACTTTCATTGAAAATCAAATAGAAATTGAATCAAAATAGCTAAAAAAATAAAGAAAGAAGCTTCGAATCAGCCACGGGTATGAAAAACCCATTTCAAACCCGCAGGTGACCTAACTAAAGGTTGAAGACAACCTCCACCTGGGTTAGGATAATGCCCAGGTGCGTGCTATATAGGGGGTAACGCATGTGGGCTATTCCCAGCTCCAATTAAAACGTATTTCGTGCCATTTTTTAAATTAATTTTTTTTATTTTATGTAATTTTTATTTTATTTTTTAAAGCTTAGAAGAACTATTTATTAATTATTTGTATTTTTAGATTAAAAAGTATCTTTTTATTATTTTGAGTTATTAAACGACCTCAGAAATTACAGAAAAGTTTGGAAATATATTTTAACATATCTAGAGCATGAAATTTAGGTGTACTCTCCCTAAAAATATATACAAAAATTATACTCTCAAGTTGAAGCATAAAAACATTAATATTTAAACTTTAATGAAGAAAAATTGGTTGTTATTCACAATTTTATGTAAACATGGTTTACAATTGGCCTTTTAGGATACATATGGTGAAAGTATCTTAATAAAATATGAATTTTCTCATAATTTAGGAATTTTGTTTTAATAAACTGTTGAGAATGATAATCACCAAAATAGTTCATTCATCAAAGTTATTAAAACTACTTAATTCTTTTTGTTAATAGGAAGTGAGGCAATTTGTTTATTTTAGTTTGGGAATATTATTTTATATATTATTGTGGGTATATGTCACCAAAGATATTCATCTATCAAAATATACAAAATTGTTAAGTTCTCTTGTTGATAAACATTGAGTCATACTATATAATTATCCGCCCGAAAGAGATTATTATATATGCTAACTTTGGTATGACATAAAGTATATTGATGGAAGAAAATAGTTAAGAGAATTTATCTGCCTAAAAAGAATAGATTTTTTCAACTATAAACTTTCTTATTGGATAGAAATACATAGTTTGAAAGGCTTATCTACCTAAAGGGGATGAGACTCATAATACTATATATTTCCCTTCATATTAGCTTCATGCTAGAGATGCCTAATGCATGTTATATTCTCTGCCTAAAAGGGAGTTCATGATGATGCAACTGGTGCTTCTCAAAGATAGTTTACTCAACTTAAACTGTTTTAAAATTGTTAGCTTCACTGACCATGTTGCAATTTTATCTACAGTCTCTTTTGTTGTAAACAATAATAATGTTGCCATTGAGGTCCTGATTGGTTCCAATTATAAAAGGTGGAAGCAAGATATTGCGTTTGCCCTTGGAATAGTAGATATAGATCTAACACTATGTGAAAGTGAACCTCTGAAACCCATTAAGAATAGCACTGCCAAACAAAAAGAGTATTATGCTAAGTGGAAGAAATCCAACTGCTTCAATCGCATAACTATGAAAAGATCAATTGTTAAATATCTCATTAGTGGCTTATCAGAAATCACAAATACTAAAGAGTTCTTCAATATTGTAGGAAAGAGGTACCATGTGTCTGACAAGGATGAGACTGGGCAACTCATAAGTGAGTTGACAAATATGAAATATAATAGCTTTAAAGGAGTTAAGGAATATATCATGAGGATGGTGCATGCTCAAACTAAACTTAAGGCTCATGTCATTTCGATTCCAGATAGCTTTGTAATTCATCACATACTTAATTCGCTTCCGCAAGAATTCAGTCAGATTAAAATTGCTTACAATACATAAGATCAAACTTAGGACCTAAATGACTTGATTTCTAAATGTGTGGCTGAGGAAGAAAAGTTGAAGAAGGAAAAGAATGAGAATATATGTTTGGTTTCTCACAATAAGCTGAATTTCCATAAGGGAAAGGGAAAGGGAAAATTTAAGAATAAAAAGACACATGCTCCTAAAAGGGATCAGGACTTCAAGAGGCACAGTAAGCATCAAGCTACTGGTGATTGGGATAAAATGAAGGATATGAGTTGTTGTTTCTGTAAAAAGGCTGATTGCCTTAAATATAAAGATTGGCCGATTACCTTAAATATAAAGATTGGCTCGTAAAGAAGGACAGAAATCAAAGTAAGTTATTAACTTATATTTGTTTTGAATCAAATATTATTAATGTTCCAAAAGATTCTTGGTGGCTTGACACTAGTACTTCTGTTCACGTGACTTCTACCTTACAAGGGTTTAGAAACGACAAAAAGCCAAGCAAGAATGAGTCCAAGCTGAAAGTCGGAAATGATGCTGATGTTGAAGTTGAATATATAGAAACTGTTTTTTTTTTTTTTTTGTGATTAGACTTTGGTTTTTGACTTTGTTTAAAAAACATTTTCTATATTCCATCTTTTAGAAAAAATTTAGTTTCTCTTTCATAACTTGATAAAGCTGGATATTTTTTCAATTTTGGGAATAAAGGTGTTGAAATTTCTTATGATTCTGATTGACAAATTTATTTTATCTAATGGATTATATAAACTATGCTTAAATTCCAAAACTGACAATTTATCTTTTAATATTGAGAATCTTGTAGTTAAATGACCCTTAATTGAAGAAAAATCTCCACTGTTGTAGCACAAATGATTGGGTCACATTTCAAAGAAAAGAATTGAAAGATTAATTAGAAATGACATACTTTCCTCATTTAATTTAAAAGATATAAACATGGTGTTGATTGTATGAGGGGAAAATTGACCAAAACTAAGAAAACTGGTACAATTTGTAGTGAAAGCCTTTTAGAAATAATACATACTGATATAAGTGGTCTCTATCCTTCTACTATATATGGCAAAAAATATTTTATAACCTTTATTGATAATTTTTCCTATTATAGATATATCGTTCTTATTAAAGAAAAGTTTGAGGCCCTTGATATGTTGAAAATTTATCAAACTGAGGTTGAAAAGCAATTGGGGAGTGTCATCAAAATAGTTAGATCCAATCACGATGGTGAATACTAGGTGTGTTCATAGGTTCGATTTGGTTCGGTTTTGAACTAAAACCAAACCGAACTAACCTTATCAGTTCAACAATTTTTTGGACATTTTCAGTTTTGAATTCTAATCGGTTTAATTTGGTTTTGGTTCGGTTTGGTCTGGTTTGGTTCATATTTTTTTGGCCAAAAATATTTTGTTAGGATTTTATTCTTTACAATATATAGAATTTAATTTTTAATATCATGCATCTTATTAAATTTTAACCAATAATAATGTATTTATAATTTATTATTTTTTTATTTTTAATATAGAAAACACCCATAAATTGACAAAAAATTTTGAAAAGTAAGAAAAATAAAATAAAACAAGAGTAATATTTTATAATAAAATAGTATAGACAACTTGTCGGTTTGGTTCGGTTAAACCGAACTAAATATGCTATGAACCGACAACCGAACTGAATTAATTGGTTTTAGATTTAAAAAAACTAAACCAAACCATTTATTAATCAATTTTTATTGGTTTGATTCGGTTTTGTTCACCCTTAGTGAATACTACAAAAAATATGATAAAAAGGAACAACAAAAGGGACCTTTTGCTAAGTATTTAGAAGATTTTGGGACTATTGCCTAGTATACCATGCCTGACAGTCCTGAACAAAACGGTGTAGCAAAAAGACGAAACCGCACACTTATGGATATGGTGAAAAGCATGATGAGTATGTCTAATTTGCCTAATTTTTTATGAAGAGAAGCGATAAATATTGCTAATTATATTTTGAATTAGGTTCTAAGTAAATCTGTTCCTAAAGCACCTTTTTCAATTATGGACTGGTAGAAAGCTTAGTCTTAATCATTTTCGTGTATAGAGAAGTCCTGCTGAGGTGAAAATTTATAATCCTTCTTTAAAGAAAATAGATCACAAAACTTCTTGTTATTTTTTCGTTAGGTATCTAGATCATTCAAAAGGGTATAGATTCTATTGCTCTACAAGGGGTACTAAAATTATTGAATCACTAACTGCAAAATTCTTAGAGTTTAATATTGCTAAAGAGAGTTGCTCTCAGGCCTTTGAACTAAATAAACAGCATAATATAGTTTCAATTCCTTTGCAACTCATACATGTAGTAGTAGTACCATTGAATGTAATAAAAGAGGTTGTGAATTTACCTATTCAAATAGAAGCACCCATTGTAGGTGAGGCTCCTCAGGCAGGTGATACAGTTTTTGAAACAATTCAATAAATTTCAAAAATTTCCCTAAGAAGGTGCCAGAGAGAAAGAAGATCAATAATCTCGAGTGACTATTATGTCTATTTGGGATAAGCAGAATGTGACATTAGTGAAATTGTGGATCTTTTAAGTTACATTAAAGCCATCAATAGTCCTCAATTAGACATGTGAAGTAATGAGTGATGCAATAAGTTCTATGTTGAAAAATGGAGTTTGGGAGCTTGTTGAATTGCTTACAGGTTGCAAACCAATTGGCTATAAATGGGTATTTAAGACCAAAAAAGATTCTAAAGGTCAAGTTGAAAGGTTCAAGGCTAGATTAATAGTTAAGGGTTTTGTGCAGAGAGAAGGCATTAATTTCACAGAGATGTTTTCACCAGTTTCTACTAAAGATTCATTTTGAATTATTATGGCATTAGTGGTTCATTATGATCTAGAGTTTCATCAAATGGATGTCAAAATAGCTTTTTTAAATGGAGATCTTAATGAAGAAGTCTACATGATACAGTCAAAAGGTTTTTAAGTTAGTGGGAAGGAGCATATGATGTGTAAATTAACAAAGTCTATTTATATGCTCAAACAAACCTCTCGCCAATGGTATTTAAAATTTGATCAGGTGGCAATCTCATTAGGATTTATTGAAAATAAAGTTTATCAATGTATTTCTATGAAGACCAGTATGAGCATATTTATTTTCCTAGTACTTTATCTTGATGACATTCTTCTTATAAGTAGTAATTCAAATCTGCTTCATAAAACTAAAGTTTTCATATCTGGTGCTTTTGACATGAAATACTTTGGGGAGGCTTCATATGTTCAAGGTATTGAGATTCATCGTGATAGATCACGCCATATTTTGGGATTGTCTCAAAGAGCCTATATAAATCCTATGTTGAAATGATTTAATATGCAGGATTGCAGACCTAGGGAAGTACTTGTTGTTAAAGGTGACAAGCTTAACAAAAGTCAGTGCCTTAGAAATGAGTTAGAAAAGAAAACTATGAAGAATACCCCTTATGTTAGCGTAGTTGGTAGTCTGATGTATGTTCAAGTATGTACCCAACCTGATATTGCATTTATTGTGAATATTTTTTGTCGATATTTATTAAATCTGGGATCTCAACATTGGGTTATAGCCAAGAAAGTTATGACATACCTAGAGAAAACGAAAGATTTCATACTTATTAATAGAAGAGTTGACAATTTTGAATTGTTGGGATACTCAAATTCTAATTTTGCTGGGTGTCCAGATGATCTAAAATCCACTTCTAGTTATATTTTCATGTTAGCTGGTGGAGCAATCTCCTGGGAGAGTGTGAAACAAACTTTGACTACATCATCAATTATGTACGCTGAGTTTGTTGCATGCCATGGGACAACTTTGCAAGATGTTTGGCTCAAGAATTTCATATTGGAGCTCCGTATAGTTGACTCAATTACTAAATCATTGGTTATTTATTGTGATAACAGTGCGACAATATTTTATTCTAAGAATAATAAAATTAGCAATGGATCTAAGCACATGGAAATAAAGTACCTTACAGTCAGGGATTAGTCAAGAAAGGAGATATTGTCATAAAATTCATAAACACTAAGTCAATATTAGCTAATCCTCTAACTAAAGGATTAAGACTCGTACAATTTAATAAACATGTTGAGAACATAGGTATCTTAGGGTCTTTTAATCTTTTAAGTTAGTGGGAGTTTATTTATTTTTCCTTCTTTTGTTTTTTTTATGCGATAATTCCACAAATGTCTTGTATTTATGTTAATGAATTTCATGAACCTTCACATATTTGATATGTCATATTTTTATTAATGATCATCACTTTTAATATTTGCTTGTGCAAAAATTAAATGCAACATGTACCTTAAGACATGGTGCTAATCTTAAGGATGACCATTGTATTTGTCATGATATGTCTTTTATGGCACTATATTGTATTCTCAAGATAAAGTATTTGAGACATATAGACTTATTATGAGTCATACAATTTCTCACAACGGTTTAGCATACGGATGTTGAGAAATTGTGATTTCTCATTGCGGTTTAGCATATAAATGTTGAGAAATCATATCGAGGACCGATAAAAAATAGTGCATTAATGATCACTTTGAGAACTAGTTTTTACCATACTTCTAGACTTATGATCCATGTCAATATAATGTCAATATGTGTGAATGTGGACTAGTCTTATGTCATTAAAAGACATAATGATTGCCACTATCTCTTATTGATGGTTATGTTGGATTGGATTATGTACGATATGTTTTCTTAAGATCATTATTTTCAAAATAAAGTGTGCACATACAATTTTTTTTGTTATTTTGTCAACCCATGAGTCGTTTTACAAATAAAATGAATTTTCTTAAAATCAAATTAATGTGGTCCAAGTAAGAGAATATTGAAAATTTTTTAATTTTATATGGACTTGCATTAATTAATTTTATTGTTTTTTAAAATGGGTTGACTATGGTCTATTAAAATTTATCATAAACCCTAAATTAAGTGATCATAAAATTGATGAGTTTTAACACATATTAATAAATTAGTTTGGTGAGCGATCTTAATAGTGTGAACTTATTGTTTTGTTGAAACTCATGATGGGATAACTCAATAAAACATCTTTATATAAGAGGTGAGTCCCTTCTCTAATTCTAATTAAGAGTGTCTAGTCTCATTAAAAATCACTCATCTAAACATAAGGTGATAAACAAAAAGATCCAGCCTTCCAATTGCTTCCATAGCAACTACAGGTATGTTTCTTATTCCAATATCAAAGTCAATGTTCTAGTTTCATACAAAGATCCAAATATGCTAATAGATGGAGCTAAAATGGGTGGAATGCTGGATATAAATGAAAAGGAGGAGAAGAGGAAGAGGTTAGATATCTCATGATCGCTGCACTGAGAAGGCGGAAACTTTGTGGTAAGAAGAGCAAGAAAGCAAAGAAGATAAAGAATGTGGATATGTAAAGACTATAAAAAACTCAGAAAAGAATTATAGAAAGTAGAGAAATCTGAGGGAAAAAAATAAAATAAAACAAGGCAGAAAACGCAGATAACCCCGATTCAGAAGGTTTGATGGAATCAAACTTCCTCCTTGTCCTAGTTAATTTTAAGTACAATTATATGGGATTATATATATATATATATATGATTATCTATATATATATACACCTCTCTTCTGGAAGCAATCCCTTTTAATTTTTCTCTGAAATCCGCGTACAAAATTTACTTGTGTCAATTTAAAGAGATAGATAGTGTGTGATACCATTAAGTTGTAAATCTCCCTTAAATACGGTTTCGAAGTATATCATCACTGAGTTCCATTGCTCACATGCCACAGGAGATGCTGCAGCTCATTCCTACAGCTCTTTTTTTTTTATTTTTTTAAATCTTATAAATTTTTAAACCTTTTTCTAAATCTGAGCTTAATTCATCTTTGTTGGCTAGTGTATGTATATTTTACATATCCTGTGACTATTATGAGAGACTGACAGAATCTAAATTCGATTTTTTGCTTCTTTATCCGTTACGTTAACTCTTATGGTCTTCTCTGGCCCAAAAATAGAAACTCCTATGGTCAGTTCTCGCAAGTTCTGTCATATTTTCTTTTTCTCCCTAACAAATTAAAATTAAATACTAGAGTCCTAATGGGCAGTTTGATACACAAAATTCAGAAAACGAAAAGGAAAAAAAATAATTTTATGCTGATCATATTCTTTGAAGTAATTGATGTAGCTTAAAGCACATACTTTTAAGTCGAGACAATGCAGAGATAGTAAAGAAATTTGAAAGAAATAATTTCGAGAATATAATTGCAAAATGATTTTGATAGTAGACGCTTTGGGGCACTTCGACATTGCAAGTGAAATATTGAATATTCCAGATATTATCTCAACTAATATAATATCCCATGACTTGTATATAAAACTAGATATTCACACGTTATAAGATGCATCCTCAATTATGGGATCACATAATCACGTGTATTTTATAAGGTTATTTGAAATTTAGCCAAAAAGGGACATATTAACACCATGGTTATATTTCTTAATTCCCATCCTAATTCATGGGAAAATAGGTGAAGCGATGGAATAATTTCTTAAATGACAAAGCCATCTTCAATTACTGAGTTTTTCAGTATAATGGTAACACCAGACCGAATGTAAAACCCTTTTGAAGATCTATCAGCCTCTTGTATGCCCTGCAGTTCATGCAAAAGAAGAAATTTAGTATGTATTTCATCGTTCAAACCATTAGCTCACTAACGGCATTAACGCCAAGCAATGTCCATTTTCTTTGTTTTCTGGTTTTAATTTCCTCTACAAAGAAATAACAATTAGTCCACTCCACATCTAAAAGAAACACATAAATTTAGTGCTGACTGCCTAAATTGTTTAACATTATGGGTGGTTGGCCTTTGTTTAACTAATACAAAACAAGATGCTAACTATATTAGAGTTTGTTGTCTATGAAAAGATAAGCATATAAAAGGAAATTCTTAGGTAAACTCGACCTATAGTTAAATTAAGTCAAGTCAGTTGTAAAGAAACCCATAAGCATGTCACATGCATTTTTCAATAAAATCCACATCTGTCATGCTTAGTATTTATTTATGATTTAGTCTATGTAAAAATTTTTCAATAATATATATAGGCAGTAAAAGGAAGTAAGGTATCAGATGGAAGGTGTATCACATCAGTCTTAATGTGCAGCTCTATAATTGTTTGAACTTTGAAGAATCATACCTCTGAGTTTGCTATTACAACGTTCCTTCCAATTCTAGCATTTTTGTCAATAATGCAGTCGCTGCAGATTAGTGAGAAGTGAGAAACAACAGCAATTGAAACTAAATGGTTAGCGATGAAAAATTTGAGTAGCAGTTTCTACTTGATTTTAGTATTTTCTCCTATCCCTACAGGAACTCTTCCCTCAGCTACTAGTGCTCCTATTTCAGCTTCGGTTTCATAGAAATCAGCGCCAAGCATCACAGTATCCTGCATAGAAGTGCAATAGATTACAGCTACATAAGCACAATTGTAATAAGCATACCATATATATTGTTGCTAAGAATATGTCTTTAGATTTTTATTGAACAAGAGACTTTTGGAATGCTTGATTAGTAAAACTGAAAAATGCTATGCAATTGATGAATCAGGTATCTATATACAGCTAAGAATTTACTGTCATCCTCTTATAATAAACCAGACCTTCAAGTAAACGTTTGAGTTTATTCTGGATCTGATTCCAACCACACAATGCTCTATGAAGGAATTAGTCAAGAAGCTTCCATGAGATATGATCGAATCAACAATCTGCATGCACAAGGACAAAAACCACTATCATAGATTAAAATTTGTAAGCAAAGAAGAGGTGGGGATAAAACAGGAAGAAAAAATGGATGTTGGAAATACAATATTGTATCAAGAAACTTTTTGCTTCTAATTGTATACTGAACTAATTTAGTTCACACTCTTGAGAGTCATACGGGCTATGATGCTTCATAGAGTAGATATCCCATCAGAAATCTTAGAGAGTAACTTTAAAGGCAAAGACACTAACCTTGCTATTGTCAATCTTTGATGGTGGTAAGTTTCTCCTTGATGTATACGTTGGTTTCGCTGCATCATAAAAGCTAAACCTGGGTGGCTGCAAATCACAAAATTTAGAGTTTCAACCGGACAAAGATTTTAGGTCTCAGTCAAGGAGCGGTGAACATAGTACTTTGAAGCCATAAAATAAGATTGATTTAAAGATATTTACTGCTTAGAATTTTAGAATTTTGAAGTTTGATTGACTTCATAGGTTCACCTGGACCAATGGTTAAGATACTGAAGCTCAATAAGAGTGGCTAGACAGATAGATTAGACACTCACATGCTCAGTCAGGGCTAGATTTGCCTCAAAGAAGGATCCGATGGTCCCTATGTCTTCCCAGTAGTCATTGAAGAGATAAGCCTGCATGCAAATTTTCACTTCAAATAGATATTCATAGATCATAATCTGTGAAAATGAACTTTTTGCTATAAAACAAAAAGTAGACAATCTTTGTCTTGTCATAAGTAATAAGCTACCATATTGTTAACTCCCATTTATTCATATTATTTTGCACATTTTTACTAGAAGGTTAGTAGTTAGATAACTAATTTTAAGGTTAAAATAATTAATTTGATGGAAAATGTGCATAGCTACTGTACATATCTCCATACCCAAATTTTGAAATTGTAAATAACAAATTTTGGCTTAATCATATTTTGAATAAAATTTGATCATACTTTGACTACTTTTGTAGGTTGTAAATATAAGAAAATTTAAATTGAGTCATCTTGGACTGGGAAGCACAGAGTCAAAACTGGAAAAAATGCTGATTTGGAGCAAGAAAGGGACTGGTACCGCAACTTCAGACTCAAGTTGCAGTACCACACAGAGATATTCCACCTGTTGCACAGAATGGACTGGCACCACGACACCAAAAACTAGAGCCGCAACACCAGTCAAGACAACATGAAACGATGGCATTTTGGCATGGCTTTCTGCTAGGTTTTAAGGCATGTTTTGGCATTTTGCAAGGGGAGCTGTCTTCTGGCAAACTTGGGGATGAAAAGACAGGGTTGGAGCTTCATTTTGCCAAGGAAAAAGCTTGGGTTTGAAGGATATTCACTGATTAATTCCGTTTTTCTCCTCCTCCCCTGCTTCTTCTCATATTTCTACACCCATTTGATGTATGCTCTGCCTTTGACATTGATTTATCTTGTAATGTTAAGCTAAGATTGATGATTTGGGATTAGGATAAACTCTATTATGTAATAAGTTGTAATTACTCTCTTTATTTGCAATTATCGGTATAACTTGTTTATTCAATCTTGTTCTTGATGCTTTTAAGTGTGTAGAAATCATGTTTTTCCGTCTTGTCAAAGAAAAAAAATGTGAAAACCATTAGATGATTTGGATAACCTAAATGAACTTAGAAAAGAAATTTTAAAACTAGACCATAGATTGAGTATTGTAAGTTCATAAAACTTGCAAGGTTTAATGATTGATTCGCCTGTAAGATAGAAATATACTTACTGGTATCACATAGATTCTTAATCATGTCTCTTAATCAATTGCATAAGAGATTATAAATTGGTTTAAAGGAAATGCTTGTAAATAATTTGGAAGATGTTTGTAGGTAATTTAGAATCCTAGGCTAGCAAAAATCATCACTAAGAGCAAGATAAAGAAAGGTTAATTGGTTTCCTATACTACACTAGGAAAAATCATAATCCAAAACCTTTGACTTTCCAATTTAGTCTAGAATTCCATCTCCTTTTATTATTTCTATATCTTCAATTTAGCTTTATTTCCAATTTCTTATATTATTGGCTTGATTTAGATTAAAGTGTTCAATTTTAGTAATTAATGACTATTTAGTAACAAATCCTTGTGAGAATAATACTTTACTCTTCAATGTATTACTATCACAATTAATCATATTTCAGAGAACAACACATACAGAACTGTATTTTAAGGCTATGAAATAAATATGGAGTCAGACCTTCATGTAGAATTCTCTCGCTGAGGCAGGAATGACCTCTGATCCAAAGTCATTTGCAGTTGGAAAACGCCATCTGAATGATAAACATTACATCACTTAGCAATAGATGAAAGGGAATAGACACAAATGCCTTACATTAAGTTAGGTCATTACCAGTACCTTAATAGGTTTAGAAGTATCTCCTTCTTGAAGACATACACTCCCATGGAAGCAATGTATGGTTTCTTTTGAGCCTCATCCCGTGAAAGGCCCAGCACTGTTGTATCTACTTCCTAAAATATGACGCACTACTAGCATACTAAGTCTAATTTCTGAAACTCCTGCTGTGTTAGCAGTATGATGAACATGAATATTACCATTGCTTTCAGGTCTTCCCCCTTTGGCTTTTCACTGAATGAAAGGATCCTTCCATTATTGTCTATCTTCATTAGACCAAAATCTGAGGCACGGCTATCACAAATTTCACAGTAGAGTTTCCAAATAATAATAAACGACAATAATTATTGAACTTGGATACAAAACATCTTCGTATCAAATAATTGAACCACTTGAAGATCTAATTCACTATATTAGCAAACACTAGACCTCTGCGCAGCCCTAACTATGCTTATATGTTAGTCTTAAGTATGAGAAAATGAGCCATGGTGATCCCAAAGCTACACGTGAGTAATGGATAATGAAATAAACTGAGATTGGTACCATTTTCAAAATTGATTAGATAGTAAAGATATTTTTAGGAAAGCCCATTTTATAAGAGATAGATTAAGTTAATCATAGAAACATATAAAATATGTTAAACACACTTCTTAATGAGATCATCTCTAACGTATTTACGTGTCTATTTGTAATTTGACCTGTCTATCTTTTGTAGACTAAGTCCACCTAAAAATCCCTATAAATGAGAAAGCCAAATTGTGCGGCATGCAACCTACCTGTCATCCATTGGCAGACAAGAAAGAGTGATATCTGCACCACTCTGCCGATGATTCTGCAAATGACAGGTCATGACATCTAAGAGTCCATATTTTGAATCCATTAACTAAAATGCAAGACAAGAGCACTCTTTAACTGGCTTGCATAGGGGCTTACTTGAACAAAGTCCATATAGTCCATCCTGTACAGGTGATCCCCGGAAAGAATCACTACATCTTCAATATCCTTACTTCGCGGATCCTACAACAATTAAAAGCATAATTTAACTTATCAAGCTAAACATCATAACAGCGTTTAGATTCTTTTTGGCCGTTGTTGCGAATCTTGTGGCAAGGAAAGGAAAGGAAAAGAATAAGAGGAAAAGAGAGCATAAAATAAAATTATGATAGGTAAAATGCTATTGATAGGTAATAGAAAATAAAGAAGGAGGAATTGGGAAGGGAAGGGTGAAAACCAGAGAAAGAGAGATTAGAGGAAGAGAGACTCAGAGAGAGGGAAAATTCTTCAATTGCTAATCGATGAAACTCCAGCTACACACTCTACGTTCTTTTAATGTTCAGCTTTTACGTACTATTACAATAATGCCCCTCCTACTTGTGCTATTACAAAACTACCTATCATAACAGATTTATTCCCTATCAGAACTCCCCCCTAAAAAACCCTTGTCCTCAAGGGTCAAAGTGAAATTACATATTGATTTTAATCAACCAGCATCTAACAATAAATGAAACCATTTTGCTACAATCCAAATCTTTGCTCCCTTAAAAGTTTGCTCTCCATTGCCATTAGTTTTCTTAGCTTCAAACATGGAAATCTGATTGAGATCCACATCTCTACCCAACCCAACTTGGAATGTAGGCACAGTCAGATTGTCCACCATGTTCTTTGCAACCACAAATTGCATTGTTGTGAAAGGAACAACTGTAGAACCTGGAATTGGGAGGGGGGTAGACGCAGGAGCAGCCGCGGCAACAGCTTCTAGTGGAGTTGCGGCCACCGGAGCTGGCTCAGCAGCCTTAGCCACATTACTCTTGGAAGGTGTGATTCAAGCAGCCACCTCTGTTAGCTCCAAGGTTTTAATTATTTTGATGATAACAAAATTCTTAAGTTAAAATTTATACAAGCATTAAAGTTAAATCATTTGTTAAGAAAAACAAGAAGATGGTAGCAGCAAAGATGATTGTGAAAGAGACAAAGCCACAGATAGCAATAGCCGAAGAAGAGTATATGCAACAGCTCATATCTAAAGCATCAGAACTACTCTTAAGAGAAGAATGGAAGGAGTCCATCGAAGCCTATTCACTCTTCAGCACTCTCTGCAAAAACTAAATCCTTCAGACCCAAAACCATTCAAACAGAGTCAAAGCAAGATCGAGATTGAAAGAGTTTCATTCTGCATTGGAAGATTGCGATTTAGCTTTGGAAATCGATGGTACCCATTTGAAGACTCTGATCTGCAAAGAATATTAAATGAAGCTGGAAAGTAAAAACAGAAAATGAAACTTTGACAAGTCCAGAAAAGTTCCCCGAAAAAGAAGAAAACAAAAGCCATATCAAAGAAGAAGAGAAGAAGGAGTATGGGAAACCACATACAGTCAGATTGCTACATCAAAGAAAGAAGAAAAGGGAAGAGAGATAAAGAGAGAAAGTTGCAGAAGCAAATCGGTGAAAAACAGAGCAAGAAAACAGAGGATCGTTTAGAAGTTCTCTTAGACGCTTTAGGGAGGAAAATCAAAAGATAAAGACAGAGAATGGGAAAGAGGGAAGCTAAAGCATCTTGCCTCAACAGTCACTGTGTTTTGTGTTAATATTCTGATCTTTAAAGAAGCCAAACGCACAGACTCCGAAAAGATGAAAGTTGTCTCTGTTCTAGGTCTATATTTCTGCTCTGGTCCAAGTCAACCACTCCCTGTTTATTCAGTCATAGAAAATATAAAATTTACCTACTTCTCTGTCATGATGACTGATAGAAAGAAGCTGTGAAAATCTCTCTGAGCCATTTGACTGGAGCTTCACCAACTCTCTCTGTAACGTTTAACTGCTCTCTGATTTTTCAGTCTCCATCATATTCAAACGGTACAGCACGAAGGAGTTGGAGTAACGGCTAGTTTTTCTATGTATGTATTCCACTCAGCTACCACTCATCTATTGCATTCCAACGGATATATTTCGTTTGAAGCCAATATATAACAGCAGGATGAAGAACTGAAGAAACAGAGAGAGAACCGAAAGTAAAGAAAGCAAAGCTAAGTTATATTATTCATTGTTCTCTTCATCTTAAATATTTTGAGCTTAGTTTCTGGGTAAATCTAGCTTGTGAGAGCTTTTGAAAGTGAGCTTATTGTAATCCTTTATTGATAAGGATTTTAGATATATCCTCGTATCATTTTTCTGTAAACCTTTCCTAAGTGTGAGGAAAGTAAGTTTTGGGTAAGCTTGTGTAAAACCCAAGTGTTGTAAAAGTTTTAGGTGAACTTGGAAACCTAGGTTCTGTGGGTGTATACTCTGATTTTATAGTGGAAATCCCTTGTTGTGTATCAAGGGGACTAGACGTAGGTCTTGAAGACCGAACCAAGATATATCTGGTGTTTTCCTTCCTCTACTGCGTTTTTATTTTGTTTCAGTTTTTGTACTAAAACCTTGTCGACAAGGTCCTGTTTTATCTCCTTGATCTTTACTTCTCAGTTATACTTTAGAAGATCCTGTCGACAAGATCTTAGTTTGACTACAAGGTTTTCGCACCAGTACCCTTTATCAAGTTTTTGTATTGAAATCATTTGATATTAACATATAATCAATTTAATTATCTTTAATTCTATAATTTCTACAAAAGCACCTATTCACCCCCCCCTCTAGGTGCATTCTTCAACCTCCACATCAGCAGGCATAATCTGCCCATAAGGATCACTCCCAACCACCGATCCAATATCTACCTTATGCTGCTTCACAAGCTTCTTTGCATAAGGAGTCGCCACTGTCTTTTCTGGTCCAGCAGAAACCTCCTTAGCAGGCGGAGGAGACGGTTGAGTAATTGCCAGAGCAAGATTCAAAGTGTTAGGTGGAGGAGTAGGAGCAACAGGAACTGTGGCGGGGGGTGGCAGAAGAGCCTAATTTGACTTCAGCAACTCCGTCAACAACCCAATTGGAGCACCAACAAGTGCGGTCTCACCCTCGCCAACTACAATAGGGACGAGAATCCCATCATAGAAAGTCTCAACGTCAATGTCTGCCTTATCGGACTCAACTACGACAATGCTCTCACCCTTGGAGAGAACTTCTCCTTCAGATTTGGACGTATTGAGGAGATCTAGAGATGCTACAAGAGAAGTAAAATGGAGGTCTTCGGTGACAATGTCTACTTCAAAGTTGGCAAAAACAGATGGTACATTAATGATAGTCGGCAAAGGAGTTTCAATCTCCGTTGGTGCATCATATTCTGCCATAACCACAGAGGTTGCCATTGCAATCTGTGTTTCCATTTCTGCACTAATTATCTCTCTCATATCGTCATGCATAAACTCCCTTAAGGCTGCGATCTCCTTCCGAACTTCTCCCATATGCACCATTACTCGCTTCAGATCCATCGCCAATGCAAAGAGCTTTTCGGAGTCCATTCTTTCTCTTGGATCAGAGCTGCTCTGATACCAATGATAGGTAATAGAAAATAGAGAAGGAGGAATTGGGAAGGGAAGGGTGAAAACTAGAGAAAGAATCACAAGAGAAAGAGAGATCAGAGGAAGAGAGACTCAGAGAGAGGGAAAATTCTTCAATTGCTAATCGATGAAACTCCAGCTACACACTCTACGTTCTTTTAACGTTCAGCTTTTACGTACTATTACAATAATGCCCCTCCTACTTGTGCTATTACAAAACTACCCATCATAACAGATTTATTCCCTATCAGCTATTTGGATGGACAGTTCAAAAACTTGATGGTTACTCTGATTGAAAAAGTTGAATACCTCAAAGAGCCAATGGAACTGACGCACAGCATCTGCAGTACCCTGAAACCAACTCTTGCCTTCCTCCCCTGGAGTTTGAGTGGCTGCAAGAACCTGAAACAGAACAAGCAGCCATAACGACATAACATCATATAAAAATGAATGGCTGCTAAGCAACATGATATATTACCAAGAATGATATATACCTCGACATAGCCATCCCCGAAGGTGACTCCATTGCCAGAGCTGTAAGCACGTGCAATGTGCCTGTTAAGTGATTGTGAATTGAACTGAGTCAGAATGTACATTTTATTGATCCCACTATTGATGCAGTTGCTCACTGGGACATCAATCAGCCTGTAAGCACCTCCAATAGGAACCTATCTTGGGAAAAATCACAAAAAATGACTATTTATATCCTGATACGGGAACAGTAGTATACATTGCTAATAAAATTTAGCAGAAACAGATATACTAATGCATTCATGATGTTATGGCAGCAACCAAAGAAAAAAGAAAAGAAAAGAAAAATAGAGACTTACAGCAGGTTTGGCACGGCGCTTAGTGAGAGGGAAGAGACGAGTTCCAGCTCCTCCACCTAGTATGACTGCCACAACCGTCCTTGGGTCCTTTCTTTCCGCGTCGAAGTCCCTCAACTGCATTACTCCATATGCCAATTCATCAAAATCTAATACTTTTGAACACTGTTTAGAATTCTTAGGCTCAACTTATTACGCATTCATAAACTCTATTCACAAAAAAAACGAGCACCAACAACAAAAAATTTTAACTTTAATATATGGTGGAGCTCTTGAATCATGCGCCAATAAAAATATACAATGTAAACTATGTTAAGGATTGTAATGAGGTGGGCCCAAATAGTAAAGCTGCTATCTTTCAATCAAAAACAGTAATTTTCCATGGTAACTATGTCTAATGCATATTGCACTTCTTCATATGCCCAGTATTCATCAAACTGCAATACTAAGGAATAAGGACAGTAATGCCGTGGGCCCAAGCAGCAAAGCTGCAATCTTCTCAATAAACTAACTGCAATATTCAATAAAAATCCAAACTTTGCACATACTTCTCATATTTGATTGATCCTATTCTGATTTACTTTCTTGCACAAAGATAGTGAGGTAGCTAACCTTAGATTCGCTTGCCAAATCAGTAGTTAGAGACAAGCAGATGTAGTTCGTGCCATTGCTAGAGAAACCACCTCCTTTTTGCTTAAGTCGGGTTGGCTTTGGCTTCAGCTTCCGACCCATGAAATCCCCATTACTAAACTTCAAAAGCCTCCAGTTCCTACCAACCAATCCTTTCGCTCCACGTAACTGGACAGCGTAGGAGAGAGCTAACCGGCCGTCCGCCGAGACTGCCATATTTTCCGGTGACTCTGTGAGTATATGTGCTTCTGCCTCACACGAAGCTGAGAGCAATTGCTCGTGCTTCCATGGACGGTAGGCTATTGGAGGATTGTGCCACGTTATCCACATTCAATCGCATCCACCAATTTCCTCAAAGATGGGCACTTTGAGGAAAAAGACAACCTAGTCCAGGCATTAACTCGCATGGGGATATAGTATATTCTTTTTTGACAATCTGGGTTGAATTTTCTCCCGTGTATCTTAAAAATAAATTTTCTTTTGGATATGAGAATTTTGGGAGCAGCTTCTCCGCATTCGTATGGGTCCGGTCTTCGTCCAGCCAAGCCACTTGGTTTTTTTTTTTTAATAAATTTAAATAAATAAAAAAGGAGGAGAAAAATGTTAATGGCCTGACTAGACTAGAATCGACACAGGACTGCAGGGAAGCTGTACCCGATAATTTTGGGTGATATTTTACTTAGAGATAATAAAAAATATGAAAAGTATGGCTGTCAAAATGAACTGAATTCACTGTATCAACTCATTTGTGGATTGGATTTGTATATCCTTTGAAAATGTTTTGTAGTAGGATTATTTTGTGGAAGGATTATATTCAAGGATCTGAAAATAAAACAAAATTATTTTTAAAGATATGTTAAGATTTAATTATTTATTATTTAAATTAGTGATAATCATTTTAAAATTAGTGATAACAGGTCCTTAAAAATAAATATCTTTATTTTTGAATTATTTGTTATGATTCTTCCTTATTTTGTATCTAGTCATGCATTTATTATATAAGTTAGTTCATATAATCTGTGAACGGAACTGTTTGATTTTTTAATAATAAATTTTGCTAATTTACCCTAACCTAAAATATTAGGGCCTGTTTGAAATTGTTTTTGTTTTAATGTTTTCAAAACATATGTTTTTAAGAACAAATTTTTGAGAACAAAAAAATTAAAAAATCTGTTTGAATTATTATTTTGAAAAGTAATTATTTTCTGTTTTTTACCTGATTCTGTAGAACAAAAATTACAAAACACTTAAAAAGTGTTCTGAGTTTTTTGTTTTTAAAAACAAAATTTTGTTTTTTTGTTTTCCAAAACAATTCATTAAAAACACATTATCAAACAGGTTTTTTTATTTTTTTTGTTCTTGAAAACAAAAAAATTGTTCTACGGAACAGTTTCAAACAGGCCCTTAATCTTTCCTAACCCAAACATGATAACACTAATGGCATGTTTGGTATGACTCAAGAAATGAAAAAAGGAAAGTGAAAGTTGGAGAAAATTCTAATTTTACTCTTATAATTATTACTCAATTATTATTTAATACTATTTATCAATCATTATTTAATTATTAAAAGTAAGAGTATTATAGATATTTTTTATCTACAAAATCACATTTTTCTTTTTCTTTTTCATTTCTATGCCTAACTTTTTGTGTACCAAATGAGCCGTAAGCTAACCTAATCTCACGCTCAGCTTCACTTGCTTTGTTCACTTCACTATTGTCTTCTTCTTTAATCTTCTTCCTTGAGTATCAGAGAAAGAGCAAACAACAATATTGTTTGTCTTTGCCCTCGATCTTCTTTCACGTCCTCAGTCTTCTTCCCTGAGTATCAAAGAAAGAGCACCTAACTTTTTTCTTCTTACTCTAAAGCAATGCCTTCATCCAACATTAGAGTGAGGTACATCTAGTTTCGCTCATCTTCCTTTTTGCTATTATGTTCCAAAATTGGTCCGAACTTATAGCAATGTCTTTGTTCAACATTACAACACCCAACTTTGAATGTTTATGTTGTTAATGAAGCTTAAAATATATTATGTTACTTATTTCTGAATGCATTTTAAACTTGTTTGGCTCATATGCAAAATTATGCTTTAGATTTATTTTTTGGGTTAAACGAGCAAATCGATTTAACCCACTTAATGGGTTAAGATTTAACATCTAAACTTGTTTAATTAAATAGGCCTAAACAAATTAATCTATTTAGCTTATAACCCATGGTAGGTTAGATTAGCTCGTTTTTCCAACTCTAATAAAAAGGGAAGTAATTATTTTAATTTAGTTTTAAATTTAGCATTTTATTTCATTTTTTTCTCATTTATTTTTTTAATGATTTAAAAATCAAATTAGTCATTGAATTGAGATAAGTAACAGTTCATAATTCAATGATTTGACTATGATGGAACTGAGGTCGAATTAATTTTTAAATATATAAAAAATATAAATATATAATATTTATAATTAAACTAATATATATTGTAAAAAAATTAAAATAAAATTTAAAAATTTAAAATGTAAAAGTTAGTTAAAATACTTTGTATATTATCTATGTAAAATGAGTTGAATAAAATTTTTAAACATCACAAATCTTTGTTATAAAATGTTAAAAACTTTGATTTGGGCAAAAGAAAAAAAATCAAAAGTTCATTCTTTAATTGATTTAGTGTTAAACCCACCATGTTTTTATCAATTTTTAATAAACTCTTTCACTGGCTAGATCTAAAAGCTAAATGGATCAAAATTGTAGATAATTTACTAATCTTTTGATCAAGCTAATTGATCTCCCTTTTTTAATTTATGATTTTTCTCAATATGAACATATTCTAAATCAAATGTTATTTTCTTTTCTTTTTTTACCAAATACTGAATAATAAAACACCTCATGCAAATATTATCCAAACAATATGCATTATATTTAAATACGCACACACTTTTTTGATATAGGACTTAAGCCCCACCTTTAAGTGTGGAGCCTCAAGCATAACAAGAGGTCACTACATATTTGATTTATACATGCATCAATGCTTTTATATTTTCTTAGACCAAGCATTGAAGGATAAAAAATCTAACATAACTGTTATCCAAACAACACATGTCTTATTTAAATACTTACATATACATATTTTTTTTCTTTCCTATATGAGACTCAAAATGTTAGATTCAAATCTAAAAGAGTATGTTAAAATTAACATTTTGCGTCCTTTCTATTCCCTTTTATTATTGTAAATCCAAACATACTCTTAATTTTCTATGCATGCAAAAAGCTATTTATAAAATATTTGGATAAAATAAATATAAAAAATTTAAAATTTTTGGTATACATCTTAAATAATATTTGCATGTTATATATATTAAAAGCTTTTGGAATTTAGAATAACATTCTAATTCATTTTATTTTGAATAATGAGCATTACATAAATAAGGGAGATAACTGACAACACACCTAGTCAATCAATCTCAACTAAAAAGGAAGTAAACAAAAAAGTAAGTGTAGAATTAAAACACAATAAAATAGGAAAATAAAAAAAAAAGTTGTTTGAATATTTAGCCTTAAAGCCCACATAATCAGTCATTAACCAAATCTAATAGTCAACAGAAACACTAAAAATCTAGTAGGAAATCATTGAAAAATACAAATTGTAATGTCTCACATCGGGTAGGAAGACCTTGGGAACGACCCATATAAGTGAAAGTGAAGCTCTCCCCACCAGCAAGGCCTTTTGAGGGAGGATCCCTGAATGGCGGATCTTTTCAAGAACAAAACCCCACCAGACAGTGTGTCAGGTGCCGCAACGGGGACAATATTGTTGGGGGCTGTGTGTGGTATTTGGTATCAGAGCCGGCCTGTTCGCATGTGCAATCCGAGGACGAGTTGGCCCCAAGGGGGGTGGAATGTAATGTCCCACATCGGGTAGGAAGACTCTGGGAATGACCCATATAAGTGAGAGCGAAGCTCTCCTCACCAACGAGGCCTTTTGAGGGAGGATCCCTGAATGGCAGATCTCTTCAAGAACAAAACCCCACCAAGCAGTGTGCCGGGTGCAGCAATGAGGACAATATTGCTGGGGGCTCTGTGTGGTGTCACTTATATGGGCTGTTCCCTGGGTCTTCCTACCCAATATGAGACATTACATTCCATCCCCCTTGGAGCCAACCCGTCTTCGGGTTGCACATATGAACAGGCTGGCTTTGATACCAAACACCACACAGAGCCCCCAGCAATATTATTCTCGTTGTGGCACCCGGCATACTGCCTGGTGGGGTTTTGTTCTTGAGGAGATCTGCCATTCAGGGATCCTCCCTCAAAAGGCCTCGCTAGTGGGGAGAGTTTCGCTCCCACTTATATGGCCCATTCCCAGGGTCTTCCTACCCGATATGTGACATTACACAAACACTCCCCCTCTTAAATTGGGCATAGCTTGGAGTAGCATTGCCAGTCATTTTTACAAATTATAAGTCTAGTTTGGATATAGAAATTATACCCAACAATCTTTTTAAAACTATTGAGGTCCCTTTAACTTTTATTTCTGAGTAATTTTGTCAACAATCTCCATTACTATTTAGAAAATAGATTATTCTCAAGTTGAGATATTTCCTTAACAATCATTTTTAACTCACTAGTTTCATCTTTTTGTTTTGATTTTCAATTTGTTGGTTTACCATGAATTTTTTAACATTTCTCCTTAGTATGACCTAATTTGCCACGGTGATCATACCATGCATGGGTTTATTTTTTCAACTTGCCATCAACTCCTAAAAAGTTGGTTCCTTAGGCAACAAGTGTAGATGATTCACTAGAACTAGAAATGGGAGTTTCTAGCATCAGTTTCTTTTTAGCCTCCTCATGCCTAACCTCAAAGAAAACCTTTTTGTGTGAAAGAAAAAGGGTTCTTGTAAGAATTCTTCCTCTAATTTCATCATAAGTGTTGTTGAAACCTATCAAAAGTCTATAAATATACTTATTTTCAACAATTTTTCAATAGTTGGTTGTACCACTTGGGGCATTCACATGTGTATGTCTCTAATGCATCAAGTTGTTGTTAGTATTTTGCTAAATTGTTGCAATATTGATTTATTGGCATTTCTTCTTATTTCAATTCATGTATCTCTTTATTTTGAAGGCTTTAGCAACACTTTCATAGGTAGAGTAAGACTCAAAAGTGGATTCTCATATATCATAGGCCAATTTTGTACTCATGGAATTTAAGTACTCATGGAATCAACCAATCATGACATTATAAGCCTATTCTTAGCATACCAATTTTGTATTGGGGTCACATATACCAAAAGGAATAGTTTCACCACTCAAGTATTCCTCTTTTACTTTACCGCTTATAAACATCCACATGGACTATTGGGGATAATTGTATTTGTTGAGTTTGTGAGTGGTAACAATTGCTAGTAATGAGTCAAAGTCTCGCTAGGTTAGAGACATCATCTTTTAAAGTTTCTTTTGTTCAGCAACACCATTTTAGCAGTAGTCTCCACCTTTTCTTCACCACCAAGGATTGTGTTATACTTATATTTAATCATATGAGTGGTTTAAACTAGTGTAGGCTCAATTTTAAAACAAGTGAAATAGGAAAAAAATTGAAAGATTTTGTTTTGGAGACAAGTTTAAGGGAGTTGGACAATGAAGGTCCAGTTTAAGTGAAGTAAAAGTAGAGTTTTATTTTCAAATAAGTAAAATAGAGAAGAAGAAATGAAGTGAATAGATGCTCTATTTTTTAGACTAGTAGGACAAGGGAAGTTTAGACAATAAGGTCTAAATAGATGATGAAATAGTTAAAGCAAAAAGTTCTTATTTCAAAACAAGTGAAATTTTAAGAAAAGAAGAGCACTTATGCTTTGTTTTACATATTTAAAAATAAAAGAGAGAAGTACACATGCAAGGACAATTTTTTTAGAGAGAATTTGAGAAATGTAATAACCCAAATTAAACTATAATACTAAAATAAATAATTAAATTAGACAAAATTATTTTTAGGATCAATATAATATTTAGGTAATCTTAGGATAATTATAGAGTTTTAAAATTATTTTAATGAGCTATTTTGACATCTATCTTGTAGCTATCAGGATATTTTTATATCTCAAACTTTTAAAATAAATTAGCATAGGAGTTTTAAATATTTGCAGAGTTTTTATCTTTATTTTAAAGGTGTAGAAATAACTTTCCAATGAGTTTTTATAAATCTCATTAAAAAAACTTTGGGTACCTTTTTATAATTTTTTTCTTTTTCTCTTATAATATAATTTTCTTCTTTCTCCCTTTCCCCAATTTGACGTCGCACCACCCCCTTCCTTTTTCTTTTCTTTTTTTGATATTTTTGCATCTTTCCCGCAAGCAGCCCTCCTTTTTCTCCTTCTCCCATGTTTCTTTCATTCTCTCATTGCTCACTAGCTGTGCCTCACCCTGTAATGCCCCTCCCACCTTTTTGTTCCGGTGACCAATACTAGAAGACCGTGGCTATCACACGAGGAGGAATTTTTAAGTAGTAAGCTCCATTTTTTTTCTTCTTTCTTTTTGTTTTTTGCTTCATTTTCATTCCTCCTTTTTCTCTTGTGCTTGATGTTGCTTTTTTCTTGATTTTAACTTCCATTCTTGCTCTCTTTTATATCTACGGTGATCTAAAATATCTATGGCAACTCCCTTTTTCATTTTAACTGTAGGAAGCTTTTCAAATTAGGGCTTTTTGATTTAATTCTCTAAGGTACGAATTGGCACTTCTAACATGTTCATTTAAGTTCCTTAAGATATATTCTAAGCTCAAATCAAATGTTAGAAACTTAAATTAGATTATGGTAGTTAGTTTATGAAATCCAAAACCTAGAATTAAAAGTAGCATTAGAAAATTTAAACTATAATTATGGGTTTAAGTGTTAAAATTAATTATATTGAACATATTAAAAGCTAATTGAGTAATTTAAGATAATGTTCTTATATTCAATATAATTATAGATGATATTGAGGCTACTCTTTCAATTAGAAATCTCTTCAAATTTTTTGGAAATTGAAGCCTCTATTATTGACCTCCACAAGTGAGTGTATAGATAGCAAAATAACAATCTCTTTTACTTTATGTTTATATATTATTAGCCTAACCTTCACATTTTGTGATTTTCTTTATTCAAATTGTCAAGGAAACAAATATGCTTTTTAAACCTTATGTGGATCAAAATATGCATGTGAAAGTATGTATATATATATATATGATTATTATATTGTATGAGATGATGAATGACTTTTATTTATAATTTTGTTGTATAAATTTGTTGATTCATTATTTTTATTTTATCTAAATTACTTCTTTTATTTGATCTAATTTTTATTTGTTTATTTACTTATTTGTTGATATTTAATTTATTTGAACGAATTTCATTTTAAAATTTTGGATGGAAATTTGGTTAAAACCTCGTAGTCGTTAATGGGGGTAACATCTTAAGTGCACCTGGTTAAGATAATGAATAATCATTATGTGACAACACTCAATGATAATTATACTAGATATATTGTGAGATGTACATTGTGTGACGGCACTCGAGATAGTGGTGATATTGTGATATTGTGCAATGGCATTAATTGTAGTATTGAATCTTGTGTAGCAGCACTCAGAGTTAATTATAATTCTTTCTTATGATACCCATTCCATCTTATTCTCTTTAATTTTAAATTATGTTTTTGTCAATAGCCTGCAATATAATTTAATTGTTGTCAATATACATATATATTAGTCAAGTGTTTGTCCAAGTAATTTATTGCAAAAAACTATGAACTTATTTGTTTTCTCTTTCGCTTATTTTATTGTCTATGCATTCACTAAGCCAATAGTAGGCTTATCCTTTTTTCTTGTATATTTCATATCAATAGATTGAGGTGCTCTAGGATTTAGGTACCTCCCAAACATAAATGATATGATTTTTGGTCAGTTAGTTGTATAGAGACTCTAAAACACATTGGGTATTAGGTGCTACATTATTTTGAGTCATGTGGATGTTATATTTCTTTTGTAGACCATATGATGATCATTGTAGTGGCATTTGATTATTTTTTGAAAAACTCATGTACATGCTATATTGTGGCAAGAATTCAAAGGTAGAAGATATCGGCAAATTTTTGAAAAGAAATGCATTGGTTTGTGCTAAATTTGCAAGACTGGGATGTCTAATTTTTTGGGGAGGTGTTGCCAGATTTTTGACAACATCTAATCATTTGTTTGTATATTTATATAAAAGCATGAGTATTGAATGAGTTGTCATGCTTACTAGGTTTGGCCAATTTTTCTTGGCTTGGTCTAAGTGTCGGTCATGGCTCAAAATTTGGGTCATGACAAAAGTGGTTTAAAACTATATACCCACAAAGAAGTTAGCAATGAAGGCTAAAAAAACTCTCATGGTTGCTCAAACGCTTTGATGCCATGAAGATTTTTGAAATTTAGAATAATATTTTGATTTATTTTATTTGGAATAATGAGCAATACATAGGAAATAGTTGAGTATAAGCCCAATCAATCAATTTCAACTAAAAGGAAAACAAACAAAGAAGTAAATGCAAAATTAAAACATAATAAAATAGGGAAATAAAAAAAGAAAAAAATTAGTTGAATAATCAACCTTAAAACCCACATAATTAGTCATTAATCATATATGATAGTCAATAGAAACACTAAAAATCTACTAAGAAATCACCAAAAATACCAACATATACTTATATATAGATATAGATATAGATATATAATATTTAAAGTTTTTTTAAAATTATTTTTGAAAAATCTTGATATTCACATATTAGATACAATCTAAATTATTGAGGAAAATACTTGAATTGTTAGATTTGGATCCATTTATCTAAAAAAGAAATTGTAAAATGAATATATTTTTCTCAACTTTGAGACTTATTTACATAAAATCATTTAAAAAATCTCATACAACAATTAATGTAATTAAAAACCTATAAAATGCCATTTGGATAAATTTTTAATTATTTTATAATATTATATATATACACACTACAAGTTTAAAATGAAATGAGTATAATAATACCAAAGTTTGAGCCTTTAAAATACCTAAAATAGTTTTATATTTAAACTAAAATAAGTTTTATAAGTGCTCACAAAAAATATTTTGTCCATCCTTAAATGAGAGAGCATCATTCAACAAAAACAATTAAGAATCATGACAAAGTTCTAATAGATCCCCCAAAAAGAAGGGGTTAAAAAAAAACAACTTAGGGCCTGTTTGATTTCTTGTTTGCAGAATAATTTTTTATTTTTTAAAAAATAAAAATAAAAAAATTTGATAATGTGTTTTTAATAAAATATTTTGTAAAACAAAAAAATCGAATTATCGACTTGTTTGGTTGCACAGCGAAAAAGAAAAAGGAAATGAAAATGGAAATGGAAAGTTTGGTGAAATTTTATTTTTATCCCTCTTATTATTGTTTTTAAAAATAAAAAAGCTTGTTTGATAATGTGTTTTTAATAAGATATTTTATAAAATAAAAAAATAGAATTATAGGCTTGTTTGGTTACATTGCAGAAAATGAAAAGGAAATGAAAAGTTTGGTGAAATTTTATTTTTATCTCTCTAATCATTATTTAATATTATCTATCAATCATTATTCAATAATTAAAAGTAGGAGTATTGTAGGTATTTTCTATTTCTAAAATCACCTTCTTTTTCTTTTCTATTTTTATTTCTATTTTTATTCCTAACTTTCTATATACCAAACAGCGTATGTTTTTTAAAACAAAAAAATTAGAATATTTTTTAAAAGTTTTATAACTTTTGTTTTGTAGAATTAAAAAAAATAAAAAACAGCAATTTTTTATACTAATAATTCAAAAAAAAATTTTTATCTTTTTATTTTCAAAATGTATTTTAAAAAATATCTATTTTATAAATAGTAAAACCAAAACAGAATTAAATAGGCTGTTAGTCATGGAGATTTGATAAGTTAAAGAACGGCATCGTCTTGGAGAAAACATACGACGCCTGTCTGAGAAACATGGGCAAAACGTTGTCGTCTGACTGTTGGAACGTCTTCCTCAATTCGCTGTCTGCCTCCCTGCCTTCTACCTAAAGGAAAGAAACGGTAAAATCACCAACCCAACCCAGCACACGCCCACGCACACGCACACGCCCACTTGAGCCCACGCATCGAAAGCCAAAGTCAAGTACCAAAATTTTTTCCCTATCTTGCTACCACCATTTCTCCTCATGGCGTTCGCCAGGTTTTCTCTGCTTTTCTCACTGTTTCTTTCTTCCATTCTCTTCATTAATCATGCAGTTCTATGCGACGACGGTAAGTGTTCTCTCTCTCTCTCTTATATGTATCCTTATACGGGTATCACATGTGATTTGAATAATGACATCCATTGTAGCACTTAAAGTCTTCTGCTTTCTGCTCCTCAGTAATTTTTTGGTTTTTATATTTTCGTGTGTAGAACTATAGTCAATGCGAACTGGATCTGATTTGAAGTGATTGATCTGGGATTGCTGAGTCAGAGGGGGAATGTAACTTGATTTTTTTGATGCTGATCTATTAGATTTGTTCATTAATTTGATGTTGCTTTTATCTGGCATTTGGGAAATAAACTAGATTTTAGTTTATGTAACATCGGTTCATAACTTCTGCTCGATCCAAATTGTTCTAAAGGAGAGAACGAGGTTGAGTTTTGAATGGATTATGATCCATTGATGATTGGAAGTATTTTACTGTTTTCGAGTGCCTTTGGATCTTCGACCAAAAAAACAAGTGTCTTTGGATGTCAAGGAACGATTTTTAGATGCTAATGGGCTTAGGGGATCCATCTAATAGAAACAGAACTCCTGCAGACTAATATTTTTCCCCAGTAACTGTTGATTTCTTGATGCAATTCAGCTAACATCTTAGAAGCTACTTGAAACTATTTGGTTCAGATTATTGTTACACATTCTTGTTCAAGGAATATCAGATATGTTTACCATTAATAAGCTTCCTCAAGTAAAGCTCCATTCTTTCATTGAGAATGTATTTTTGTTTCACGGTGTAACTCTAGTTTAACAAATGTTTTGCTGAGTAAACTGCAGGAACTTTAAAATTTCTCTGTTTCCTTTCAGGATAGCATCCCCCTTGTGGCCCAAATAAGCATATGTTCTAGCACCTAGCTGCTCCTGTCACTCTCATTCTTTCTTCCTCATTTTAATCATCTTATGTATAAGATTCCCCTCACTATAAGTGGTTATTTACCTGTCGAAATATGAAATCATTGCCTTCTTTGGATGACTATTTTACAAGTGCCCTCAAAACTGAGAGCTTCATTCCCTATAACTAAAATCACTTGTACTTGCTCCAACCAAAACATTTAATCTCTTTCCTAATAGGTGAACAAGATATGTGTCTTCCCCAACCCTTTTAGAAGTTGATGTAACTTATCTGACTGAAATTTACTGCCCGGAATATATTGATCTTCTGCTGCTTTCTGGGATGTTTCTTCTTTCTGTACATTTCATTACATATGGCAATAGCACCGTACAGCAAAAAATAGAGATATATAACAATAGCACCATATACCATTGACAATCTTTCCCGTCTCTTCTCCTGCCACACACAGACATGCATACTCAATAAAGTTGGTATCATGAGACTGCACTTAATTTTTGCCTGCAGAAGAAGATAATCTTTATCAGGGAATCAACAAGTATCGAACATCCTTAAACTTGACGGCTCTAACAAAAAATGACAATGCGAAGTGCTTTGCTGATGAAATAGCTGACCAGTTTAAGGATCAACCCTGTACAAACACCACAGGTGCTAACACAGTACCAGGCACAGAGCCCCAGTTTTCCAATTATCCAGACCTTTTAGCTAAATGCCACTTGAATGTTTCCAACACAAGGGATGGAGATATAATGCCTGCTTGCGTTCCTGGCCTGGATCCAAGCCTTGTCCTCACAAATTTCACAAAGTCTCACTACTCTGATAATCTCAACGACACAAAGTATACAGGAATTGGTATCGGTTCCAAAGATAATTGGATTGTTGTTGTGCTGACCACTAACACCCCAGAGGGAAGCTTTGTGCCAGATAGTTCTAATGGTGCCATTATGAATTCCAACATTGGTTTGATTTACTGTTCAATGCTCTTGCTACTACTTGGTAACATTTTCCTGTTGTGAATTTAGAAGACGGTTATTGGCTAGAGAAGGTCTTCGTTTTTTGTTTCTGAATGGAAATAAAAACAATGAAGACAACTGCTTTTGGAGAGATAAAGAAATCCCTGTGTAACTGTTGTTTCAGTATTGATTGTCTATAGAATGCTAGAGAAGACGAATACAGGAAACAAATAAATTACTCCCATGGGTTGTAATCTTATTGTCATCATCAGCAGCATTTTTGAGGTTGAAAGTTTGGCCATTCCAAGTGCGAACTGAAAGCAATAAATTGTGTCATTTGTGGCAGCTTACGGTACTTAGCTTCCTAATGGAACTTCTGGTGCTTATTTGAGGTTGAGTTTGGTCTTACATGCAGTAGTAAACCATCTTTTTAGTTCAGTTTAAGTGTGAGCAAAATTTGAGAAGTATGCCATTATGATTAACATTTATATTAGTTAGAGGTTTAATTCTGAATTTGAAGGGTTTTAAGAGCTGTGACGTCCAGTCTTTAATGTCTTTACATAACTAAGCCTCTTTATTTTGTAGGAGTTCTATGAATTAGAAATATTCATATTTTTAGGAAACATAACAATGATAAGTGCATAGTGTTGAGATGACAGCATGAAGAAGGAAGTTAACATCATATGACTAAATAATGGATCACAATTGGGTCAGGCGTTGCATTTCCATGCTAATGATATTCTATTTATCCTCACATTTTCCTGTGAAAGGAAAAAAAAAAAAGGCTGAGTGATCATGTACGAGTTTACCTCACAAAGTAACATTACAATGCCGACATTAAAATAAACGTTGCAACATCAGAATTTGCTTAAAGTGTTGGTTCACACTAGCCTTAAAATGTGAAATTAACAGTACATGTTTTATTTCTCGCATTTTTTTGTTAGGTCCATGTAATATTCTGGATAGGAAAATAAGTGTACTGAGTTTTGTATCAAATGTATCAATTTGATAGAAAGAAGCAAAAGGAATGTTACTTGTTGCTTTGAAAGTTCACTTTATCTTTCATATTATTGAAATGAATAATGCTTATTGATAATAATGGTTTTTTTAATGTTAATTTTTTGCTAAAGATAAAATAAACACAAAAGAAGGAGAGAGATGAGCCTTATTTTGGAGGTTATTATGCTTAATAAAGCAAAATGAAAGTAATTGTAAAGACCTGCACAATAATAAAAGCTTTGGACTTCGTTGATAGAAGCAGGGAAGGGTCTAGTGCTGAAAAGTACACATATTTGGCATGATACATCACTTTAAAACACAATAACACAAGGAAATATTATTTCTATTAAATTCAAATTTGGAAGCTGAATGCAATTGATTGAAGGCCCCATTAGCTGCATTATGTATATGCATTCTCATCAGGTGTCACATTTCTGTCAGCCATATATGAAAACAAAACTGTTTCTCATAAAAAAAAATCAGGGGAAAATTGAACCTTTCAGACCCCTTCTTAACTATGTAGGAGGCTGTACAAGATTATAAAGGGAATGATTAATATGGCTAATGAAGGAGCAAAGATCTGTTCGAGTTGCCACATGTTGCTTGCGGGTTACCATTGATTTGTCGTGTGCTTCCCAAATCAAACACAAATTTAGACTGCTGGACCCAGCTTGCCTTGATATCCAATGATGAAAGATCATTAATAAAATCCCCTTGAAGTGCTTTGTTCCCCAGAACTAATGAAGGCGATCTATTGGGATCTTCTCACTTTCAGAATCGTTGTTGAGGTAAAAAAAACATAACAAAATCTCAACTTTTTCAAGATTTCTCATTATAATCATAATGGGTCGATTTATCAAAGTTTGATTTCTAGAGGAGCCCAAAACAGTATGATGGAAAAGGCAAAGCTTTGGGAAGGAGGGGCTGAATTTAGAATTATAAGAAAGGACCAAAGTGAATATGAAAAAGATGTTTTTGTGCTGGGTGAGGTTGGCATGTCTTTTTCAATTTTCTGTAGAAAGATGGAGTAAGGACTAAGGAGAACCTCTTGACGTGAAAGACCTGGATTCTGGGAAGACATGATGAAAAATATGCATGAAAATATCGTTCCACAGATATAGGGAGAGAGAGCGAGATCAACTTGAAAGGAGATGAAAAAAGATGTCACTTTCTGTGGGAAACCAGAAGAATCCAAAAGCTTGGCGGTCAATCCTAAAAGCTTCACTTATATACACCCCACTTTTCGATGGTTTCAACATCAGTTAAATATAAAATATATATTTGTAGTAAATCATTATATGAGATTTTGGTATATAAATTTCAAAACTTTTCAGGGAAATGCCAGTAACAGTGCCACAAACTCATTAAATTTAAACTTCTTAATGATCCTTCCAAAAATTAGAAAAAAAAAATACTTTCTTTGCTATATGAACAATTTACTTAATCCGCAATTTCAGTTCTTTAAAGACAAGCTTGCACAACCATAGAACTTAGAGTAAATTAATGATTTTAATATTGAAAGATCACTATTTTCTTAATTTGATTCTTTAAAAATAAAGTTTATCAATTTAGTTTCCTAAAAAAAATTTCCCAATCAAAATAATTTCTTTGTTAGGCAAAACTTACAGACACTTAATATCTTCATAAGTGTGGCATAAATGAGAATCTATGTAATCTGAACTATCGAAATCTCATGATTCTTGGAGAATCATATGAGATATTTGTTATTAATTGGATATGATTCTTGTGTAAAATTAGGACAGTTTATTGTAGGCTAAAGTCAAATGTTTTGTTCCTTTTGTATTGTTATTTTGTATGGTTTTAAGTTACATGTTTATTTCTTTTTATTTTAAAGTTGATTGGCTAATATTCTATAACCTTTATTTCCTTTTATATGGGCTAATATTATATGGCCTTTATTTTCTTTTCTATTAATTGATTTTGTGTGACCTTTATTTATGTTGAAAATTAATTGACTAATTTTTTATAGCCCACTTCTTTTATATATTATAACTTCTATTTTAAAACAAATTAATAAATTTTAAAATGAAATTATTCATAGTATCAGAATTCTCAAGACTTGATCACCTCATATGACCATATACGGTCAAGCAATGGTGATAGACGCTGAAAAGGGTAATGTCATCCACAAAATTGCCACCCCAAATAGCCATAGGATGAGAAAAACGATTCCAATCTTGATCACCATAGAACAAACCACGGTGGTAAGCACTGAGAAAAAAGAAGCTAGTGGAATCACCATTTCAATCATTTTCGTAGTAAATGAAACTACTTCAACTCTCGTCATGGGACATTGTTTTCAAAAGATGTTTGGTAAACAAACACCATCTTCATTTGATGGTGTTATAGGGGCTAGAAATATTATTCAATTAGGTAATTATTCCTTATCTTTAAACTGTCCTTGAAAAATGATACCGAGATAGTGGATTTTGGGACTACAGATCATATGATAAGACTTGGCATCTGAGAGGCAATGTTGAGCTGGAAGTTATGTCTAACTCAAGGAGGAGTGTTGAAATCCCATAATTCTTAAAAAGAATCATATAAGATATTTGTTGTAAATGAGATATGATTCTTAGATAGAATTATAGTAGTATATTATGAGCTGAAATTAAATGTTTTATTTTATTTTTTGTTTTATAAGGTTTTAAGTTGTATGTTTATTTTTTTTTTCTATGTAAAAGTTTATTAACTGATAGTCTATGATCTTTTTTTCCTTATTATATAGGCAGATATTTTGTGGTCTTTATTTTTTTTTATATTAGTTGATTTTTCCTCATCTTATTTCCTTTCATGTTGAGAATTGATGGGTGAATTTTCAATGTCTTACTTCTTCTATATATTGTCGCTTCTATCTTGAAATAAATTAAGAAATTTCAAACTGAAATTCTTCGTTAACTTGTGCCTCAAATAGTTAAACTTACCCAAATGGCATTTTTCTCTCAAAATGGTGTCGTTTGAAAATTATTTAGCTTTATAAAATTTCCCTATATGGCGATGATTTAGGAGAAATTAAATGCCACTTAGACAAATTCAGTCATGAGTTAAAGGCCATATAAATTCATTTTTGCCACACTAACAAATATGTTATGTGACCATGAGTTTTGCCTAATGAATGAACTATTTTGATTAGAAAAAAAAATTTAAGAACTAAATTGAGAGATTTTATTTTTGGAGAGCTAAATTAAAAAGATAATAATATTTCAAGTGAAGGTATTTAGAATTATGGATCTTAATCTACTTATAAAACATCTATCATATAAAAACACATGGTAGAAATAACACTGTGTAAGAGCAGTGTTTCTACTCTCTTTCCCTGTGTATGTTCTAAATTTTTAGGTTCCAATGGGGTCACTGCAACTTCTATATAGGATGAGAACAGGGACCACTCTTTATGTACTTCCCATCATGGACAAGCCCAAGGAACATACTAACTTAGAGTCCAATATCAGTATGAATGCAAACGGATTCAAACAATACCACAATTAATTTGACATTAACATTAATCCACACTTTAATTTATAAATTAATCTAATTTATGCATCCACATTTATGGATTAATAAAAGAATCCAACATTTTCCCACTTGAAGAACATAAGTCAATGAAAAAAAAAACTCTGGATTAATGTAAAATTTGGCCACAATGAGAATGTCAAATTATAAACAAAGTACTTTACAACCAATGTGGTCCAAAATAAGATCATAAGCATTCAAACATACAGAAATTATGCACTTTAAAATACTCATGCCTCCTGACCTAACAAAATATATTCCTTTTTTTCTAAATTAAATAACTTGTGTAATATATTTATCCCACATTTTCATCGAGAAAAAAGAAGTTAGACCATGATTATACCAAATAATATCATATATGTAGAATATGTGCACTACGTGTACAATCTATTTCATGCAATCCAATAACTAATTAAAATAATTATATTTCGTGAAATAATTTACCAAGCTTCACCATAGGAGGATGCATAGCCACTTAAAATAAGGTTACATAATGTTGGATTGCCATAAGAACGTGTCTATCTCCATATGTCAAGTAATAGAATAATAATTTTTTTTTTAAAAATCATACATCCAACAATATGTTGTTAGCACAAATATGCCCAAAAATTACATTAAAAAACTTGACAATATGAAAATCGTTTCATAAATGTCATCAAGATTTAATTAAAGGGTACTTTTAAGAAAAATATGATTAATTTAATGATTTTAAAATCATAATTATAATCCTCTCATTTAAAACATTTCATTATGATAGATTTCATGATAGACAAATATTCAACCAAATGAAACATTTATACATGGTTTAATAAAATTAAATTAGCGCCAAATAACCTATGTCAACTCTTACAAAGGATTATAGCAAGTAATATCATACCAATGGGATGTTTGTTGCTTTTGTAACACATACATAATATCTAATTCTAACCCAAAAAAGAAAGACAATAATTGGTATATTAATTTGCCCTTCATTGATCCCATTATAATTGGATACACAATCCAACAAAGTTCATACATGTAAGGTACAGGTTAAATCTCACATATATAATCTTACATTTATATAGAATTAATAATCAAGATACATACTCAATTTACGTTATTAGTAAGTCCACCTGTAAGATTAAAAAAAAAAAAACAGATTATATCATGAGTATTGTCCAAAATTTTCATATTCACATGTGTAACAGAAACCTCTATATATACTCTTTTTGGACGATAAGAATAATGCCTTAACATCAAGTGTTTATTTAAAAAAAATCATATTTAGTACTATATATCATTTCATTGAGATGAAATCATCAATTTGTAAAAATTTATAAAAATTTTTTTAGAGAACTACACTACAAAATTGTGTCTTTAAAAATCAAATTAAAAAAAATTAATTTTTCGAAAACCAAATCATACATTTACTCTAAAATCTATACAAATTGGTGCATATACTCCAACACCTGAAAAGCCATTGCTGGAATATCAGAGTTAGAGAAAAGACAAGATGTCCACTGGACAAGAGTAATAGGATCAAAGAAGGTAGAGGGTGGTCCAGTGCTGCTTGTACGTGGAAGGAGCAAAATCACCCACACAAAAAGATACTTGATTACAATTCTCGAGCCACGGTCAATAGGACATACACACACACGCGTTAGAAAGGCTCTAGGCATGGTCTGGTACATGGTGCACCGTCACTCACACTCGTAGCTCAATGCTTATCCATTTGGGTAGTATAGGACACAGAGAGAGGGCTTCTGAATCTTTTCTTTTTGGCACTTTGAAACAGCAATAATAGTCACTTTTGTGATAATTCTTTTTTTCTGAATTTGTTTGCGTTTTAAATATGGTCAAGAAACATACCACACTCTCCAATAACTTGGTGACATTTGGGTTTTTACTTTACAATGTGATTGAATGAATATCCATAACCAATTAACGAATGAATTAGTTGACTTCTCCATTTTTGTCCCCTAAGTGGTGGTGGGGTCTAAAGGCTACAATATAATTGAGGATGATGGAACGCTTTTACGACAAAGCTTGTTCCTTTTGCTGGTGACGCCATGGCAGGTTAGGCCCACTAAGAACGGGGAAGGATCTCTTCTTTGCAATGCTCAATCTTTACTTTATAATTCATCAAAGTTATTGCTAACAAATTAAAGAGGAAATTACATTTTATCTATCTGAATTAATGTTTGATTACCAAATATAACTTGTAACAAATTAAATATCTCCCATGGACTAAAATAAAAAATTTAAATGTCCATTAAAAGTAAGGTATAATTACTCTTAGTCTATATAATTCTATTGCAATTTTTAATCTAACTAGTTTTTATAATTTAAAAATTTGTATTCAAGTCTTTATTATTTAAAAAAATTTTAATTTAATTCTTATCATTAAACTTTTGTTATTGTTCTATTAAATTTTATTAATGCGATAAATTATATATCATTTCATTATTCAAGTCAATTCATTTAAATCATTTAATATAAACTGTATCACATGTCATATATATATATATAAATTAATTTTATTTTACTATTTACTTTTACTCTTTTTCTCAGCATAAATTATATATTATTCAGAGTACTAATATAATACATAGTTAGCCATGCAAGCAAAATTTAACAAAGTACTGACATAAGTTTAGCGGTGGAGATTATATTAAATTTTTTTAAACTACAAGACCCAATTATACAAATTTTAAAATTATAGAAACCAAATTAAAAATTAAGTAAAATTATAAAGATTAAAAACAATAATTTAACCTAAAATTAATTACAATATCTACGTTTTCATCACAATGGGAGTTTGTGTGAAGATTGTTAAACCCAAGAAATAATCTCTTACAATTAAATTTAATTAAAAATTAATGTTTTTACTTTAGTTTAAAGATCGAGAGGCATTTGTTTATATTTTATGTATTAATTTTATAATTAGATCTTAATTAAAGGAATTAAAATGTGTTTACTTAAATTAAAAGCAAGTCCCCAAATTTAACGTGGATCTCTCTCTGTAGTTCACTAATACAATTTTGCTTCTTTTATAAACTGAGATGGGACTGGTGATTCGAATTCAGAAGTTGAATAATATTCATTGAATTGTCCATTTCAAACAGAAAATGTGAAAATCACTCCAACCCAATATATGAAAAGAACCTGTCATTATTCATTAGATATTTAATTATGGGTTATTAATTTATTGTAAACTTGTACTGCTCAATTTTTAAAGTTTGAACCTAGTTGCTTATGTAAAAGTGTTTCTTTTTTATCATCCTTTTATGGGTGCCCAAGTAGGTGTTATTTCATTAATTGGCTTTTCCTAAACTTTGTGAAAGCAAAGAAGTTAGTGTGAAAGCGAAAGGCGTTTCCAATAATCCAATTCTTAACTAACAAGAAACCAGCTGCTTCTTTTGCCAAGAGTTCATAAAGTCCCTTGTGAATTATGGAACATGGACATAGGTGAGTAATCCAATTATGATGTAAGTTATAAAAATTATATAATTATTATATTATTATTAAAAAATAATAAAAATATAAAATTATACCTACATTTTCCTTTTTTTTTTATTGAAAGTATACCTATATTTTCTTTTAGGTGATATGCTCTCAATTCGCCCCCCTCAAGTCCCAACCTCCCATTCACACGTAAGTTGTCCTTTGCTTTTACAGATGGCGCAATGTTATTGGTTTACTTTTGCATTCTGGATTAGATCAAATCCGGTGAATTTGTGGATTGCATAGACTGGGTACTGCTTTTCTGGGAAAAAGATGGAAAACAATTTAGACATCTAACAGATCATTCTAACGTCTGACCCACAATTTGTTATTATCTTTAAATCCCAGCTAGCGTCCGTGATATCTTATTAATAATTTCTATTTTTTATTTTATTTTTGATCAACATGTCCGTTGAACGCACCAATTTATGAAAAGGAGGAAAATAAGATGAAAATTTTAAACTTTTTATAAAAATTTTAGGGTAATATTGTTGTAATTAAACCAATAAATGATTTTTTTCAATCAAAATAAAGTGAGTTAGATTGGAGTAATATTATTCGCATAATCTTTATATTTATAATTCTTCATAATTGTATGACTATAAGTAATAACTTTGTAAGTCGGTCTCACTTAAACTTTTTTATAATAAACTATCAAATATAATTACATATAATATGAAAAATTGTGAATGCAAGAATTATTCCTCATCAATTATAAGAAATATTTGCATTTCTAAGCTAAATTCTACTTATATATATATATATAACTTCATCTAAATATAAATAATCTCAATTAACCAATGAGTTTTGGCTTATTGATACTAAAAAGGTCTTCAGTTGAAAAATTCAAATTTGACTCTCAGTCCAAGTTAAATTATTTTAAAAAAACCTCAATTAAACTTTTCTTGTTTATTTTATGTTGAATTTAAATAATTGTATAACGTTTTTATTTTTTTAGTATATGTGGGGTCTTGTGGTTTTTTTGGTTGTCTTTGTAGTTTGTGATCCTTGATGCAGGGGACAAGCGCATGTCATTCACTCGCATGTGTTCCAAGTTTAGAATAAGAAATTTTTTTAAGTGCACTTAGAGCATGGTGTAACTAAAAAAATCAGTGAACATAATTGAATTTATACAGGTAGGATCCATATGTAGTATAGGTGGGGTCCACATACAGAATTTATTTTAACCGTTGAGTGTATAAATGACGTGACACACCGGATGTATGTAAGAAGTGTTTTTAGAATAGATAGATATCGTATAAGCTTGTAGGCTATATAGCCTATAGTTACTTCACATCTAAGAAGAAGCTAAAAAATGTTTGGCATTTATTATGTATAGCATATATATAAGGCATTTTTGTGAATACATCAAAAATAAAAGAGTTGATAAAAATCAATGCCATATCATGAAAACTTTTTTAAGAATTGGAATCCCACGACCCTATAGTTGTACAAAGAACGATAATTAAAATTCTATTAAAGTTCATCTGCATGGTGTCATTAAGTAATATCAACTTTCAATATAAAGTGATTAATTATTCTTTTTCTAAGAGTGCATATTTATTTTTATTAAGAACTTACACTGCAAAATAGTGGTCATTAAATGAGGGACATCAATGAGGAATATTGTCTCCTGTTATTCACTCACTAAAACAACGAGAGATCAGCAATACAAATTGGATCCCTTGTCATTTTTCCTTGAATCTGGAAAAAGAACATGTCAAAGCTTTGCACCATATTTGTGACAACAAAGCGAGTGCTTAGCCAGAGAAATGATCTTCTTTAATTAAGGTATTCCTTAATAAAATAGGGGCAAAGGAAATTGCCCTTGTCCCTAGTAGTAATTTTTAAAATGACTTATTAGTGAGAGATCGAGGGGTGTTAAAAAATTTGAATCCCACTTTCACACTTTCACCATCTTTCTTGCTCCTTCTCACTGTCTTGGTAGCCAACTATTGTTAGGAATTCCGGGACATGCAGCAAAAAATTAAAATTTATAAACCCTGAATCTCTTTCCGTAAATCCATTAATGTCATTTAAATCGAGTAGATATAGAAATATTTACCTTTGTTACGTGATACTTCTTTCATCGTCAAATTTCAGGAACTGATCTTCTAATATGCTCCCTTTGTCGGTATCCACACGAACGGTTGCTCAACTCGAATGGTGTGCTAGCGCCTCTGACCAACATCTATACACATTCTTGCTAGAGAAGACACTCTCATCTTTTTCTCTCTAGACATCTGTACAATATTCGTTTGCTTTCTCTCTCTAGGATTTTTTTTTCTATCGTTGTAGTAAACCCTAACCGCTCTTCCTTTTCTTTTATATAGAGGTATCTCATTAAGGTTTTAGATATATTTGATTAATTTAAAATATATTATTTTAAATCAAATCAAATCTTTATTAAATAAATTAGTTTAAATTTAAGTCTATCTAATAGATTAAATTTAATCAATTATTTAATCTAAATCTAGAACTAAATTCAAATTTAATTTATCTCATAAATTAAATTCTAAATTTAAATCTATCATATAGACTTGAATTTAAAACTAATTTATTTAAATTAATTAAAAGATATATATATGTTTCAAATTTTATAAACTATATATATATATCAAATATATATATATTTATAAAATTCTTTTACCCTAAATTGAACGTGATATTTATTGAATCTAAACGCAATTTTAGATTCAATAAATTTAAATATTTTAACTTGAGTTGACTCATTCTTGTGTGTGACCTTGTAGGCCCATATGATATTGGCAATGGGCTAATAACACTATTTGACCCACAAGTCACAAGTGACCTTTAGTAAGACATTGTGATTATCCAAATCATATAGGGATCGGTGATCCAATGCAATCTATTATATAACCCTATCACATCCCTTTTGTCACACGATATTTAGATCAAGTATAAGTCATGAAAATGTCATTCTCATCTTACTTGATCGTCGTTTTCTCGATATACGTACAAATTGACAGTACAAATGAAAATCCTTCTATTCGAGCACGGTCATGCATTTCTCAGTCTCACTCATCTCTCTATTAATCAGAGGGATAAATTTCATATTGACCATTTATCTTCTTCTACTTGAATTTTACTATGCCCAATTATAGCCTTTATGATCACCCGGTTAAAGATGACTTTTGACTATGCCAAAACATAATATTTCTCATGTTGAAAACTATGGTGATCTCAAGTTTAATGGCTCGGTGACACGGTTATATATGAGATACACTTATAACTTAATCCATGTAGCTATCTTATGATGGGTCGATCCAATATCTTATTTCCTAACAAGTGCTTATATTTTGATTTGTTTCTATATATATGATTAACACATAATCATTAATCAAAATCATACTAATCTTAGTTCATCATCATTCCCACAATGATGACTTATTAGGAATATTTAGGATAATTAATATGATTTATCCAAGTATATTATTATATAGAACATGTAAATAATATAATAATGTAATAAAAGAAAACTCTTATTTCTTAATAAAGTACAATATTTGCAATATAATGATTGACTTAGGGCACAATCTCCAACAACTATTGCCATCACCACTTACTAATATATGCCTCCCTTTCACTCTCTCTCTCCCCACCCCCTGGGATAGAAAAAAAATTGTGAATTAGATTTTCTTTGGGTGAATGCATGAACTAGAAATAGGGATTATGAAGTGAATTTTTTTACCTCTTATGAATTGGGATTTTCTTTGGGAAGCAATTATTGAGTTAATTAAATATGGTTTGACTTGTTCATTTTATAGGTTTTAATATCTTTTAGCTCGGGATATTTTGGCATTTATTATTGGTAAGTTTAGTTGTTCTGTTATATACATACATACTGTAACATCCTCAAAAAGTGTTAGTGACTTTAAGAAAGGATATGAGATTAAATATTAGGCTGAAATAGTAGGGTAAGGATAGGATAAGGGAAAAGTCAAATTTTCACTTATTTAAAAATTTATTTATATATATATAATTTAAAAAGCCAAAGAAAAAAAAAACTAATAAGATATATATCTTTAGTTAATTTTAAAATATTTCAAATTATCTAAGAGATAACTTAAAGTTAGTTTTAATAGCTAATCCGATAGATAACTTAAAGTTAGTTTTAATAACTAATAAAATTTTAAAATATAATAATAATAATAACTAATAAGATATATATATATCCTTAGTTAATTTTAAAATATTTCAAATTATCCGATAGATAACTTAAAGTTAGTTTTAATATCCAATAGAATTTTAAAATATAATAATAAAAAAAAGATATATATATATAATCTAACCTATTCCTTATTTTTCACTCCTCCATCCGTTTGCTCTCTCTCACGTCACCAGAAGCCTTTCTTCAAGTAATTCCAACTTGTTCTTTCAATCTCTCTTCGAACATACATCTCCACACCAGGTACGAGAGTAGCTTTTGTTCTTGTTCTCATATGATTATATTTATATATATATATATAAACATACCTTACGCACTATTCAATAAAAGTGATATGCAATATATATCTTTCCGTCCTTTTGTGAATTAAATATATATATATATATAGTTATATATACAACCTTCATCCCTTATATATGTATATATATGTAATTATAATATATAAATATATATATATTCTTATGTAGAAACGCATCTTTTCATCCTTTTATTTTTCTAAAATAAATATACATATATATATATTTAATTATATGTTATATATATATATTTGTAGGTATGTATATAATATGAAATTAGGAATATAAATTTAATATAAATTTTTATACATAGATATGTGTGTGTGTGTGAATTTAGGAATATAAATTTAATTTATATACTTAAATTATAAATTTTTGATGAGAAAATTAAGAGTTAAGAATTTGAAAATTTTGTAAATTTAAGTTAATATAAAAATTGACTATTCTAATGAATTAATTAAAATATAAAGAAATATAGATTTAAAAGAGAATTTTAGGTTCTCTATGATAGCTTTTAAGTTTCTAAAGTAGTTTTAGAGTAATTTTAGAGTAGTTTAGGATAATACATAAGTAGTTTTGAATTATATATTGATATTTTGTTTATATGTGTGACTTTTGTAGATTTTCATTAAAAGCTCTTACTACTTAGATTTTCTTGCCGTGTGACTACTTGTGAGCCAAAAGAGAACAGGTAATTCGGGATTTTTTCATGTGTGTGCAAATTGGTTTATTGTTGTAATTTTAATTAAATAAATAAATTTATCTTGTTGAGCGTGATATAAGTAAATAAGCTATATGGGATTATAAAACGGTAAAAGTAAATGGTTGTGAATTAATGGAATTGCTAGAATCCTGTTAAGCATGCTTGCAAATATAATAAAATTTTGACGTAGCATTTTTATTTTCAAGCATGCTTGTGAGCTCAAATTATTGATGTGAAATTTTAGAGTATTATATTCCTTTCAAGCATGCTTGTCAGTCTTATTTGATATATTATATGGGATTCTTTATTTTTCAAACATGTTCGTATGAATTTTGGATAAATATGACATGCATAAATGATGGGTTAAGGAGATGTTGGTGAGATATATATGATATGATGACCACGTGGTTTGCCTCCACCTCGCGCAAAGTGGTTGGCTTTTTGTAGGGCCCCGTTCCTCAATATTTACCTGGCCGGGTTTGTAAAGGGGGAACGCGGGACAGTGACACCTCCTGGTTTAGTCTTTTAAGGAGGGAAGCCATAGTCTGGGCTTGAGCTCTGTACCTTTGGCCGGGTACATCTCGAGCACCGGAGTAGCTTTGGTCGGTCCAATGTGTGGGCCAGATCGTGGATAAGCCTGTGGCTTCAGTCAGCGGTATAAGGCTGGACGGAGCAATAAGGGAGGTTACACATATTGCATTTTATCATGTTGTGCATATAACTTTTGAATTATACCTTATGATCTTTTGTATTAATAATTAATAATAGTGATGTTGGATTTGCATTGAGATCTATTGGATATGATTGTTAGTTTGTATGCACATGGTAAGACTCTGGGTTACTGAGACGTTAGTGCTCACCCCATTCTCTTAATATTTTCAGGTGAAGGACTTAATAAGAGGCAAGGGAAGTTACCGGAGGAATGAGCTATTGGCTCTTATACTCCTCGAGCTCATGCTGAGTTATTATTTACTTTTTGCCATGACCATAGGATATTTTTATTTGGTTTTACTATTTTTGAATCTTAAAATATTATTTAGCTAGTAGTTTGATACTTATAGACCTTTGAATTTAATTTTCTAAATATTCTAATATATGTTCGAGATGAGGACTGTGAGTTCCTATATTTTGAATTGAATAAAATGGGTGGAGCCCTTATTGTTATATAATAACTTCAGCAGGTATTATTGCTTAATAAGGTTGAGCTTTTTTTTTTAAGTGAGTATTAATTAGCGTGAGGCGAAGTCTCAAGAATTTATAACTATATAAGTACTTGACATATATTTAGGGGACGGAGTCCCTAACCAAATGATTATTAGAGTAGGTGTTACACATACATACATACATACATACATATATATATAAAGTATGTTAATGGTTTTAATTATCTTGATTGTCGAATATGGTGTCTAGGGTTCTCAATTTCATGGTACGTAATGTTATTTAGTACTAAACATTTTATTTCTTGTGATGTGTACTTACTTGATATATATAAGACATATCACTTCGCCACAACTGAGAAATGGGAGTTGGCTCGAATCACCTAGAATAGACAATTTGATATGAGAAAACAATTTAAGAAATTGGCAAAGAAACATGATCGTGTACAAAAAAATTGGCTCGAGATTGACTAGGCCTTTGATTTTAATAATAACAAAAGCCAAACTCTATTCATGTAAAAGTCCATTTGTTGCTGGCTCATAAGTATAATTTTATAAACAAATTTTAATGAATATATGACAAAAATAGACTCTTTCATTTAGGCAAAATGCAAACATATTATATAAATCATATTCTTTTTACTTCTCTTTCTACTATAACTGTTTCTGCTATATATAAAGATGATAACTTTTTTTAACCCTTGAATTGAGCATGGAATAACATTTATGACAATTAAACAAAATGAGTTCCATGAAAAGAATTGGTATACTGCCAATAACTACAAAAGCAAAAACTCATGAATGTTATAGACATGCCTTCCCTACCTTAGCCAAAAAGTGTATGCTACTATTGAGTTATCTCTAATAACTAAGAGCCACAGAAGATATATGTCTGTCTGTCTGTGTGTGTGTATACACACGAGAGATCCAAGTGCAAAAAGAGGAAGAATTATTGAAAAATTCATTACCACACAAATAAAATTTGTTGTCGCACATTTGTTAACGGTTCTTGTAAAACCACCAACAAAAGTAAAGTATAGTTGGCGGTTTATAGTAACCGCTAACAAAAATAAAAAAAATAATGACAGTTCTTAATGAATTGCCAACAAAAATATCTTTGTTGGTGGTTCTTAACGAATTGCCAATTTGCACAAACCGCTAACAAAAGAGAGCTCTTTGTTGGCGGTTCTCTACTAACCGCCAACAAAAGGTACCATTTGTTGGCAGTTCGTATAGAATTGCCAACAAAAGGCTTTTTTTTTACTATTTTGAATTTAAATCCCCTTGTTCTCTTTTCATGTCCACCCCTTCAGTACTCCTTTCTTCTTCTAAAACCACATGCAAACTCTCTGCCACGAAGACCTGCGCCATTGTCCTTCCATATGTCCGATTATGTTTGTTGTCTGCCGTCCTTCTATGCTCTGTCGTTTGCAGTGTCTCCTGTCCCTCGTCGACCCACCATTCTCTCCCATCACGCCTGTCGTCTACTCCAGTTTCTTTGAGCTCCATCACATGGACCGACAAACATCCTGCGTCTGCATCCCGCGTCTGCTGCTCCTCCACCACCATCAGCTTGCCTCTACCACTGTCTGCTCGCCTCTGCTGTGTTGGTCCTTCCCCTTCCGTTTTCCTATAAGTTCATCCCATTTTTTATTTTTATTTTTTCCAAAATTAATTTGTTTTAATTATATATTGCATATGCTCCAAAGATATATTACATGGATCCTTTAAATGGTGATCCAAAAAATCATAGGCTGATGTAGAAGTTATTTAATCAATAAGTAAATGTATTTATTTTCTACATATTTCTATATAGTTGTGTGTTTTAATTTCAAAATAATTTCTTATATTAAGTTTTTTTTCCACTTGCTTGATAAAGCGGTGGTGATGGTCTACTCAAATCGCGGGTTTAAGGTGACGAAATAAAAAACACTCGCCATGTTATACAAATGAAACAAAGTAAAGGTATTTATTAATATTCAAGCAATTATTGAGCACACCATTTCTTAAATTTAATATGTTTTTTATTAGATTTTTACAGTGTCCAAAACAATCAAACAACACAAATTGTGAGTACTACGTGATGAGACTCATGAAGGATATCATCATATATGGACAGTCAACAATCTTAGACACAGTATGTAATTCAGTTCTTTTAAATAATTGAATGGTTTTTCTTACCTTTCTGTTTTCTTCTGTAATAAAATTTAACTATATGATGGTATCAGTTGCTGGTAATCTACTGTTACAAGTTATATTTGGTGATATTAGTGTGGAATTTACTACAAAAAGAAGGCTTAAGACTCGAGAAATTTTTATTTTTAAGCCGTTATGCTATTGGATTTTTTTTAATATAGAACTTGCTTTAAAAAAATACTTCTAAAATTTAACTAAATTCAGTCATCTAACTTCAAATCATTGTTATTTCATTTTGCAGTACTTCCTCGATGCATGTTACAAAGAATACTCTAATACTCAAATAGATGAAATCAGGGAAGAGTGGTCTCAATACGTATTCTAACAATATCTATTGATTTAGTTAAAATTTACTTGTGTTAATTTTTACTGATTTTATATTGTTTAGTAACATTTGATTATTAATTGTAATTGTTATTTGATTGCTTTATAATAATTCTTCTTGTTGTTGAATAATTGATGGTTAACAGAATTGTAGAACAAAAACCAAATGAAGTGTTTAAATTGGAGATAGAAAATGCAAAAAAAAAAAAATGTTGGCAGTTCTATTTAGAATCGCCAACCAAAATTATCTCTACTGGTGGTTATTTATTAACCACCAACAAAAATAAATTAGTCTTTGTTGGCGATTATTTATTAACGGCTAACAAAATGTGGTTAATAAATAATTGCCAACAAAAGGTCACCTTTTGTTGGCTGTAACCGTTGAAAAAAGGTGGCCTTTTGTTGGCAGTTATTTAACAACCACCAACAAAAGTCTAACTTTTGTTGGCAATTCTAGACCGCCAACAAATTGTTAACCCTTGGATGTTAAAAATTGCTAATAAAAAGAAAAAATAACAGCCAACAAATCTTTTTCCTGACGTAGTGATTATTGAGAACATTGTATTTGAAAAAGAAAACTAATATTCTTAGTCTTTGATTTATCAACTTGTAAAATGTATTTTTGAGTTTAGAGGAAACCCCACTATAAAGGGAAAATTCCTTTCTTCAATTCTTGTAAATTTCTAATTAAAAGATCTAATTAAGAGTCAGCCATAGAAAACCTTGTAAAAATTTGAAGGTGAATTTGTAAAACCTACATTAGTGATAAGCATGTGAAAACTATATTAGTTGTAATATTTTCAAAAGTTTTAAAAAAATTCTTTAAAGTATAAAGAGATTGGATGTAAGCATGAGGGGTTGAACCGTGATAAACATTCTATGTGTTACCCTCTTCCTTTAACTCTTTTTATTTTTTGCATAATCTGCTTCCTCCATTATTAAAGTATCCTCCATCTTCATATTAATCATTCCATTAATAATATAGTAGTTTACTTTATTTGCTATACAAGCTCACTCTACTTGCTCTCAGCCAGCTCACTTTGCTAGCCTCTACTTACATTTAGCACATTTCACTCTTAGTTTTAGTTCCTTAATTTATATTGGTGTAAGTTCACTCCATTTTCATGTTACAAGTAATTTTGTCTATATCTACTTACTTAATCTAACTATTATTGACTTGTTCTATTAAGCATTTGCTTGTTCTACTTTGTACTTCATCCATTTTAAATTATTAAGACTTCATATTATTTAATTTTCTGCATACCACATCTATTTATCCCCTCTAAATGTGTTTGTCAGAAATTAGGGGTTGTGGTCTATCAAGAACGTGTGTTGAGAGCATTTGGTTGAATGAGGAAAGGAAGAAGAACTTAGAAGCCCTTAAGAATTAATGATAGTACTTTAATATATAGCTTGTTTGGGAAAATTTGATTGCTGTGACTACTATTTGTTGTTGTTTTGTATAGTTTTGTTGTAGGTTATAATATGGGAATGAGTAAGAAAATAAATAATACATTGCAAATTTTGTTTGATCACAAAGGGAATAATGATGGATGGGGGAGGGAATATAGAGGGACCAATGAAGGATTTGCAAGGGAATAGGGAGTAATTGGTGAGGGAACAAAATGGGATTACTGAGGAAATTAACGGGGAGTGATTGGCTAGAGAACAAGGAGAGATTAGCAAGGAATTTTCTACCAAATCTCTACCCTTTCTAAGATTTTGGTGAGGGAAATTTAAAACTGGTGAGGAATGGGGAGGGATAGTTCCTGCCTATCTTTTGTTAACTAGTGAGGAATATTTGGAAAAATCAAGATTCTTATTTACAGAAGAACAAAAGAATATTTATCATTATATTACTTAGTGAGAGATATGTTTCTCGTTATATATATATATATCAAATTCTAAGGGAATAATAATAAGAAGAATATCAAATATAATTTAAGTAAAATTAAAAGAATAAATTACATACTTTTTTAAAAATTTTATTGAAATTATATAAATCTCTTCTTTATTTTTAAATTATACACAAAACACTTTAATCCAATGTTAAATTTTTGGACTAAAATATTTTTTATTAATCTAAATACATATTTTTAATTAAAAAATTTTAAATTGACGGTATTTTTATCCAAAAATCTAAAATTAGCTAAAGTGTAAATTAACTTTTTTATTTTAAAAGAGATTTGTGTATATTTTAAAAATAGAAAAAAATTTATATAATTTTTTTAAATTAAAAAAAGCACAGTAGCGCAATTGACTTAATGTTATATATATATATATATATATATAATGTCATATACACACATATAGTGCAATGTACTTGTGAAAATTGATTTTGTATTAATTATTACACTCTATATGTATATATAACTAAGATCCTTGGTATATCAGCGTATAGAAGCGTCGCCTTCACGTCAAATCAGAAATGAATAAAGGCTTCTTATTTGGAGCCACGAAACAGAAAATAAATGAAGATAAGAATGGATACTATCTAACTCGTTCGTTTCATTCACATAATTGAGAACTAAATGTATAACGGATGATGATATATACAGACACACACAAACACGGATCTTCATTCATTATCCCATCGATATGGCGAATCCCCGACGCAACCGAGAGTAAAACATAAAATACCTCCACCATATATCTGCAAACTGAGCAAAAGCAAGCATGAAAAAGAAAGTAGCAGTGGAAAATCAGAGTCCAAGTTGAGAAAGTAATGATGGATGAATGCAGAAACAGCAGAGAAAGCAAGCAAGTTGGGTCCATACACATTTCAACATGTCTCAAAACCCAACAATAGTGATTGGATGTATCATAAGTCCTCCCTCCTCCGTCCAACATATGTGGATCTTCTTCTCTTTTTCTTATCAGGAATATTATCAAGTTTCATACTTCCATAAGAGTATATACTTAGCAGACACCAATCAGTTTTGACTACGTGGCACTAGAATAACATTTATGGCCAATTAAAATATTTGAGTTTTGTTATAATAATTTATTTAAATAAAAAAAATAACACTTCGAGCTCAATATTTGTGACTTTGTTTGTTTGTATTCAACTTGCATGTTGAACCTATTTTATCTCAAAGGGCAAGAAGGTGAAGAAACCTTTCAGAAAATCGAACTTTTTATTATTGAATTACCTCAACATTTATGTGCAAGAAATAAAATATCATTTATTATAAATCTCCCCAAAAAAATAAAAATAAAAATAAATTCAACTTAAAAAAGTCAAACTCTTTATAATGTTACCTTATGATAAAAGTAGCTTGATTGCTGGTTGAATCTTTTCCTTTTTTTCCCCGTCAGATTTTGCGTAATATAGTACCTTGTCGGCTGACTATATATAACGGGTACTGCTGAGGTACAGGATTGCACATGAGAAAAGGTACGAAGAGACAAGCATTATTAACCTAAACTACAGTTATACAAGTGGTCTCAGTACAGTCTTCAGGACCATAAGTTGAATAAGCTCGGTCTAGAGGAATATTCAGATGGATTGTGGTTTTTGATTTTGTTTCAGATTGATGGATCTGTTGGTCCCCCAAATTGGTACGGCATGGAGATACGAATCCTTTTTTAGGGTTTGTTATGGTGGTACTGTTACAGCTTACCTCCATGAGTTATCTCTCAGAAAGGATATATATATATATATATATATATATATATGAGTGAGCAGTTTTGGAGGTTTACCTGGTACAAAAGCAACCACCTAAAATTTGGTTTCTTCTTTTTGTTGCGGATTTTGTTACGAAAAGTTTGACCTTATAAGAAATCATATACTTTTCATTGTTAAATCATCTCGAAAGATGTATTTATGCCAATAACAATATATTTTACAAAAATTTCGGAAAAAAAAATCAACTTATCTCTTAAATAGTCAAAATTTTCAATCTATTTCTGTGAGGGCATGGGCCAATGCACTTTTGGGCTTCGTTTAGTTCAACAGACGAGAGGAGAAGGGAAGAGATTTAATGAGTTCTGTTTGGTTGGAAAGAAGGAGAAGGGAAGGAGAAATTATTGTTTGATTCAAAAAGAGAGAAAAAATAATTATATTTAAATAAATTTATTCTTATATTATTTTAATTTTATTTTTTTATAAAAAAGTTATTTATATCAATATTTTTAAAAAAAATTATAAATTTTAATCTTTTTTTATTTTTAATTTCTGATTAAAAAAATTATCTTAATTTTTATTAAATATTAATATATTAATATATTAAAAAATTAAAAAATTAAAGAGTTATAAAATAAATTACAAATTAAAAAATATCCTTCTCTTCCAAAACTCCCCAATTTAAATGAGAGAAAAATTTACCTCCACTTTCCTTCCCTCCCCTTCAATTTTGTCTAACCAAACATTCTATTCACCTTTCTTCCCCTCTGAAAATCCCTCGGGAAGGAAAGAGGTAAAGGGTGGATTTTGAAAGTAGCCGTACAATCTGCAGATTTGATGAGGGATATCATGAACCAGATCTTACTGTGATCAGTCAGTAGTTCCTTTCTTTTTCTTCTGGAATATTGCACATTTTTTTTATTTTCATTCTATTAGACTGAAAAAAGAAAAAAAAAAAACACCTTTTGGTTGGAATAAACTTTGTTTTGAGGCTTCCCACATGTAGCCCTCGTTCATGCCACATAACCCAAGAGTGAGGTTAAAGAATTTCTTTCCATTTTCTGTTATCTACTTCTGTTTAATTACGAAAGGGATTTCGATTATGCTTAATTGATGTATGTTAAAAGTACAGAACCAGAGCCGGAAAAGAAAAAGGAAAAAGGGGAAACAAAATAAAGAAAAGAAAAAGTAAATATTTTATACGAAAATTTTCTTAACATCACTGTCATGTTTCTACCTTTATCACATACTTTCAGTTTTTCTTTTCTCTAATTCATTTTTGTCTCTCAACTATTTTGATTGGATTAGCAATGAGCTAGCTCAAAATTCAAACACCACCTAAACCGTTTTTTTTTTTAAAGTCATGCACTTAAGTGATAAGAAAACTATATATATGTTTAATAATAAGGTTTAAGTTTATTCTATAAATATGCAATAAAGTCTAACGTCTTACTTTAATCGACAAAGACAAATTTTCAAGCTTCAATATTTGGTCCTAATTAATTTTCAGTTGAGTAGATCAATCTGACATCTCATTCTTGCTGTTAATTATCAAAACTAACTTAGTATATATAAAAGATAAAATAAATTATGTCTCTTTGATATGTCTCTTCTCTTGAGAAATTATCAAACTATATGGGTCTTTTTTTAATTTTAAAAATATATACATGTAGAAAGTAATATAATTCAAATATTTCTTAATTAGAAGAAGAATATGAGACGTTTGGTTCAATTAGTAGAAAGTAATCCCCTTTCTATCAATTGTGTATAATATATATTATATTTTAATAATTTTTATTCAATAATAATAATTATTATTTTTAAATCAAGGTATAAGAGGTATTTTTCACCTTCAAATTCATTTTTTTATTCTATTTTTCATTACATTTTTTCTTATTCTATATACCAAACAATCCATAAATGATTTACTCTAAAATATATTTCCCCACATATCTATGTGCATTTCCGTAGCGTTTGGATGGGGTGATTATTGGGGGGAAAAGAAAGGGAGGGAGAGAAAACGGAGATTTCCCCCGTTTGGGTTGAGGAGAAATCGGGAGAGAGAAGAGACTCGCAGGAGAAAAGTACAATGGGCCCCACGCACAATTTTTTCCCCCAAATTTGGAGAGATTGGGAGAGAAAACGCGTTCGGTGATAATTATTTCCAAAATTACCCTTCTTTATTCCAGTAAAATGTCCGACGGATCCCGTTAAACGCATATACAAATTAGGTTATCTTTTCCATTTTATTGTTACAGCTACTCAAATCATATTATCAAAAATAGGCGTAAAACCAAATTATAAATAATAATAAAATTGTAAAATATCAAACTATCGAAAATACAGGTAAAATCAAATTATATGTGTTAATGAAAGAATAGGAAAAAAAATTAAAGAAAATATATGCAAAATGAAATTGCAAATAATAATGAAATGACAAATCTTAAAATCAAATTATAAATATTAGGATAGGAAAAAAATTAAAGAAAATAGATGTAAAATGAAATTACAAATAATAATGAAATGACAAATCGTAAAATCAAATTATAAATATTAATTAAGGGATAGAAAAAAAATTAAAGGAATAGATGTAAAATAAAATTACAAATAATAATAAAATGACAAATCATAAAATCAAATTATAAATGTTAATTAAGGAATAGAAAAAAGAAATTTTAAAAAAACAGATGTAAAGTCAAATTATAAATAATAATGAAATTATAAAACAAACTATAGAAAATAAATGTAAAAGGAAATTATACATAATCAAAGAAAAAAAAAAGGTTTAAAATGACGAACGCGTGGTTTTCCCTCCTCCGACTGGGTTGCAGTCGAACCGTCCGACTGCAACACAGTCGGACGCTCTGTCCGACTGCATTACAGTCAGACAGAGGTCCGACCAGCCGTTGGTCGGACCTTTGTCCGATTGTATGGCAGTCGGACAGAGCGTCCAACTGCATGTTATCCGACTGTTTTTATATATACATATATACTTATTTATGCAAAAAAGCGATAATAACATTTATATTATAACCAAAATTTATGTGATTATCTATATATTCTATTTTACTTAACTAAACATATTTTTATTATGTTAAAATATGTTATACTAATAATATATTTTTATTATGCTAAAATATTTAGGTGGGTGGATTAAATTTATTATATATTAATAATAAATAATTATTACGTTAAAATGTATGTCTAATCAAATTTTTACACCTGACGGATGAAGATGGGCAAATTTGAATATCATATTATCATTGCTAGTTTTTAAATTATTCTTTTAAAAAAAATTTCTACACGTTTGAAAAATAAAAAATTAATCGAATCCGGAGAATTACATTTATCCATAGCCGGAAAAAGAGAAAAAAAAAGAAAAAGAGAAAAAAAAAGAAAAAGTCATTCAGTACAATTTGAAGGGTAAAATTGTCTAAAAAAACAGTTACATTTGTTTTCCCTCCCCCTCTCTCCACGTTGCATCCAAACGGGGGAAGAGAAACTTCCTTCTCCGCCCCTCCCTCTCCCCCACTTTCCTCTTCACTTCTCTCTCCCTCCACTTTTCTCCCTCCCCCCAATCCAAACGAAGCGTTCAAGTCAAATACATGAGAATGAGAACATTTAGGTAACAGTCACATCCTTAAAACACATAATCATCTAAAATTTCTATCGCTTGGTCTATAGTATTTGTTTTGTTTGTTAGTGTCATTTCATATCCAGTTCTTTCTCCACATTTTAATTACCATAGTATTTTACTATTTTTGGACAAATAGTGACTTTTTTTGTCAAATTCTTTGAATCCCTCCGGTGATTGAAAAAATAATAAAAAATTTTAAAAATATTTTTACCTATTCACTTTTACATGAAATAATATTCTATTGTTTTATTTAAAGAGTAAAAGCAACTTGGGCATATATACGGTATGCCATCAGACACCAGTGGGGCCTGCTTTGCACTGTAAATTTGCATCTGTGCGTGTGTTGGTGCATGTGTCCCAGAAAGGTAGAGAATAACGATAATAACTGCCGACCACAAGCATATTTTATTGAGAAAACATGGGAAGTTCATTAAAAAATAAAGTAAAATTACATATATATATATATATTATTAAAATTATACGAATTTTTTTATATATTTTTAAAAATATAAATTTTAATCTATTTTTAATTTTTTATTATTAAAATACATTTCATCAACCTAAATACATATTAAATTATTTCTTTTGCAAAAAAGTATAAATCATGCTATTTGATAATCTATACACTCTCAGTTTTATCATTGTTCTTCATTGAATTTTATCTAAATATACACAAATAAAATATATATTTAGACTAATGAATAATATTTTAGTTAAAAAAAATTTAACATAAATTAGAGTGTAGGATACTTTTTAATTTTAAGAGAGAGAAGTATATACGTTAAAAATAAAAACTAAATTTATATAATTTCAATAAAACTCAAGAAATGTTCAATAACTTGCTCTAAAAAAATAAGACAGGAATGTTAGCTTAATTGATGAAGGGAATATGTCATTCTTAATAAGTTGGGTTCGATTTTGCTAATAATAAAATTTTAAACAAACCAAGCCGCTACGTGGGAGGGTGATCTCTTCAAATGGTCTACAGAGAAATTTAATTGGAACAAAATTTTAAAATAGCCTCAATCACACTGCTAAGAACCTGAAGAAAAAGAAGGGAAATTGAAAATTTTATAGTGATCCAAAACAAAAACAAAAACAAAGGATTAGGAAATAGCCACCCAAAGGGGCTCCCCCCAATTAATTAACAACTCATTATTTTCATGTTCACCACCTTCTTTGCACCTTCTTGGCCTCTCGTACTTTTTCCTTCTCATGTCACCCCCACACGCGTCTCTCTCACCACCTTCAACATCATCACCTTCTTCCTCTGTTTCTTGTTCCTCTTCCTCCCCTTCCTTGTCCTCTTCTGCTTCGTCCACTTCTTTTATTCTTTCATTATCTTCAGTTTCGCATTCACATTCTTCTTCAACCCCTTCATTATCATTGCTTGGTTGTTTGTCTTCCTGGTCAAAGTTGCAATTTTTCAAAAAGCAAAGGCGAAGGCGGCCATGGCTTCTCTCAGCTTGGAAACAAGAAGCACTTGGTGGGACCCTGAATGCCTCGATCACTAGCCGCCCATCTTCACGGTGGGCTCTTACACGTAGAGATTCCGATCCCCTTATAGTTGTCAAAGGAGGTGGAAAATTCTGGGTTTTGGCCTTCCTACCTCCCAAATAACCCTGACGTGGCCTCGCTTGCTCCCTTGTCGGCGATGAACACAGCAACTCAATGTCATAACCATTACTCTCAACAATGTCACTTCCCGTTTCATTCCCTAACTTCTCAGTACACAATTCCAGACTCTTCTCACTCATCAGCACCGAAGATCGCTTCGCCTGAGGATGAACATAGGCATTTTCTTTCTCTATTGGTTCTTTTGGGCCATGGGAGATATTGGACAGAGCTTGGAGGAAGCTCCATCCTGTACTTGTGTCAGCTTTGTTGTGCATTTCCTCACACTGGGTTTTGCTATTTGAATCCCAAAAACTAGTTTTGAAGGGTAAATCAATGGGATTTTGTTGAGGAGGGTGAGGTTTTGAGAAAGGAAAACTGAGCCTTAGTGTTCTTGACTCGACAAGCTGAGACTCAAGACATGACTGCAAGCCGTGGCACACAATTGCAGCCATGTGGATCGCAACAGAGTGCTCTGTTTTCTGACCTTTGGATTGGAACAGGAAGAGGGAATCAAGGGAAAACAGAGGACTTGGGAGCTTTTATTTTAGGACCGAGTGCTTTGTTTTGCGAGGAAGAGGAATTCAAGGAAAGAACAAGAAGATATCCTTGAACTTTCTTATGTATTGCGCTGAGAGAACATGAGAATTCAGAAGAAAGTGAGGGAATTGGTATGAAGGAGAAGTGAGGGAGTGGGACTGAATTTGTAGTGCCCAAAAGTGCCAAGGGTATGTCATGAGCCTTTTTTTTTTTTTTCCATTTAACTCTTTATGGCCACAATACTTTCGGACCTCAATAGAGTGGTCCCCGGAGAAATTTAACTTAAATGGTTAAAAAGAAATATCATCCCCCCTTACTGACTAGGCCAATCCCTGCAGGGAGGTTTTGCGCCACTTGAATTACACAATTTTTAATTTAATAAAATAAATGATTATACTTTGCTGCAATATTTTAATATTTTTGTTATCAAAGTTTTAATTAAAATATAATAAATATATAATTCCTAAATAGTATTACGATAAGTGTATAATTTAATTAAAAAATTATATAATTATTTATAAACATTATATATTTATTATGATATTATTAAAAAAATTATACACTTTTTGTATTTTAATTAAAAAAATTGATAATATAAATATAAGAAATTACGTATAAATATATATTTTTTAAATAGAAAGGGGAGGTAAAAGAAGATACCATGTTGATTTTTTTTTCTTTTGGCTCAGAACTAGATAATAAATTTGAGTAGAATTCTCATTTCCTTCTCACAACTCCCTATCTCGGGAGAATAGGTCCTTTTGGGAATGCCCTTTTGTTGAAATGAATGCATAGAGAGAGATAGGATGGGTTCTAACTTTGTTGCAAATTTACCAGCTTTCCTCTTCTTTTCCAAAAGAAAGCCAACAAGAGGCAAGAGCACCAATGGATCTTCTCAATATTGGTTGATAGTGACTGCTTCCCCTTTATGTATGTTCAAAACATATAGCTTTTTTTCACTTAACACAATCCATAGTTCTCTGGCTACGTTTCAATTAATTATCATAAATACAGAGTCAAAACATGGGTTGATTGCTGTTGTATTCAAAGAAGAAATAAAACATCAGCCCACAGCCTTTGAAAAAGAATAAAAGAGAAAACAACACAATTATTTCGTTGTTTAACCAAAATGATGACTGGAATATCATGTGGCAACAAAAAATCAGACAGAAAAAAGAAAAGTTAAATCCTTCATATTACTATCAAGGAATTATGAATAGAAAAATGGCTTGTTTGGTGAATGTTGGGACGAATTATTGTTACATGCATCAATGATTATGTTTGGGGGAAAATCTCGAGCCAGAAGAACAAAATCCAATGACCTTAATTTTTGCATAGGCTTTGAAATCAGAGGATATTTGTATCATTGTGACTTACAACGATGAATCATAAAAGAATGCGATTACATATCTTTCAAAAACTTTGACCTTTTAATAAGTGTCTAAATAAATTTAATGTATCAAAGACAAATTAAACATGTGGCATACCTTGAACCCAATTTCTTAAGAGTAAATTATTCTTCTCTTTCAAGAAAGATGTTTAAATTACAAAGCTTTCCTCGTTAGTATAAAAATATATATAAATATCTTGAAACTAAAATATTAAGAATAATACTGACTTCTTTTATTAAATATATAACTTATTGAAAAAAAATATTTTTAAACTTTTATTTCAATTTAATTTATTTTTTGTTGAAAACTGATGTTTTATTTTATTTTAAAATTAAAAAATTGACTATTTCTATATTGATCAAAATATATATTTAATATTTGTTATATTATATATATAATAGGTATAAGAGTATTTCAGTTAAAATAAGTAAAATTATAACTCATCTTTTGCTCCAGAGAAGTTCAATATAGAATATCTTTTGACTTCAAAGGACAGAATTGTAAATTTTTAAATAAAAAAATTATAATTTAAACATCTTTTAAGAGAGAAAAGTTTAATTTACCCATTTTTTCTAATGGTACGGTTAGTTCAAAAAGGCATGTTCAAAAGCCATTTGAAAAGGAAAGAAGTGATTCTCCACTAAGTCATTTTTTACTAGTGTCGGCTAGGATTAACCTTTGAATCTTAAAATGTGTTCTTTTCGGGAAAAACTGTCTCCTCTCTATCTCTCTTTCTCTCGTTCTCTTATATTATGTAAGACCCCACAAAAGGGGGTAGATCAATTTGTGATCTACCCTAAAAGGTTGAAGTGTCCCTAAACTTTATTACCTTTCAAAAGTATAGTATAGCAGTTTGTATGTAGTTAGACACAAAGCTTCCTTGGAAAGAAAGTGAGAATTTGTAGAGTTAATAGGATGAACCATTACATGTGACCCTTAGAGGCAAAGCAAGGAGCTGGCACCAGCGTTGAATATCACCACCTCTCTGATCTATACATAGTATTACTGCATAATAGCCCATATATATATATATATATAAGATAAATGTTAACGATATATGATGTATAGCTGGAGCTTTTATCCTCACGAAACCTTTCTGCGAGTTGTAGCTAGACAATTCGCCTGAACAGAAATAGGCAAAACCAACTCATATCCTTTTTTAATGGCATCTATATCTTCTTTCAAAATTTCGAATATTGAGAAGAAAGCAATGTATCTCATTTAATTTAGTTAACCGCATAAATCGCCAGGTTTTGGAGCTATACATATTCTACAAGTGAAAGATCCTGGAACATCAAAAGGGAGGAAGAGTTTAGTACATTTTTTATTGGAAATCGAGAAAGAATTGAATAGAGAGAAATATGATGCTTAATGTGTGACCTGGAAGATGAGGGTTCAAAAAATGACAACTAAAATGGAGATGAAGATAATGTAAAGAAAGATGGAGAATGACGGGGAGCGTGTGTATATATGTATATATATGCTGACTCCTTCACAGTCTGACTCTAAGCATAATCTTCCCAGAATTTTCAATTTTTTAGTTTCCATTTTGAGACAGTACGTGGCTTCCTTTATATATGATGGTGTGGTGTGGGTTTGCATGTTACCATTTTTGGTGGTATTTGGTCGCAAACTCCCATTTACAACTAAGCAATGTACGACTTTCATGGAAAAATAATGACTAAATGAGAAATGTACACATGGTTCTCAACCCTGGCCCCAACACAACCTTCAAAGAAATACAACAAAAGACATTTAAAGAATGGTAGTATGTTTAATGATTATTAAGAAATTAAATTATTGATACAATTAATAACGTCTTTTAATTGTATTGGTAATGGCTATGTTAGTAATATTTAGTTGATGCGTAAGTAATCAGTAATTTGAATACATAGTCTGTTTCCATTATTGTTTATTATAAGTGGCTTGTTATCAGTATGTTAGCTAAGCATTTTACCAGCACATCAAAAGACTATTATCTACCAATTGTATCATACATATTCCTTAATACTGTAAAATAATAATTAATCAAAGCAATGGGGCTGGCCGCCAACCTCCATGTGTTTCAAGTGTAAAAGTAGTTTATTCAATGTATTGGCATAAAACTTTTGACGGATTTGAATAATTGACTGATCTTCAGTAATCTGACAAGTAGTTATATATATCTTTCTAAAGATTATACTAAATTATTTATTTTCTTCACTTAATAATTTAAGGTTTTAATTTCAAAATAAAGTAAAATCTTTTACATAATATCAAAACTAAAAATTTGATCTTTGTTATTTTTTAATTAAAATTAAGTTTTAACACAGTTTTGTATATTGTCTGATACTTTTAGTGCGTATATAAGACTTTTGTGTGAAAAAATTTGTCAAGAATTATCTATATGTTTTCAGTATAAAAAAAAAAAAGATTGCAATAGGTCTTGTGAATTTTCTTCAACATTAACATATAGATTTTTAGAAATTTAGACTGTGGTATATATGCTTCTCTCGAACGTATATAGCCAACTCAGTGTAGCAGAATTTGGATTGCTTAAGTTTAATTATAGTGACTGATAGATCAAATTTTCAGCTGATCGATCAGGTTTAAGATTCCAGTAATAATTAATTTGAGTTGTAATGGCTACCACCCAGTATTTAAAAAAAAAAGGATCATATTGCTATACTAAAATAACACTATCCCAAGATTTCAAAGCGGTAAGGGTCAGCTGAGAAATGACTCGTCATTGATGCACCTTTCTAGCAAAAGAATGAATTTGCCATTAATTGGCAGCTTTTAGCATGAAAAAAAATACAGCTATATGTATATATATACACGTACCCTTCCTTCCCCTTTCTTTTCAGAATATAAAACATAAAGAAGTTCACGAATCTTTAGTACTTTCCTCTAAATAAGCCTGGTGTCTTGACGCTAAAGCTTCTTTCACCAGTGAACTCACTTCAAGTTTATCAAGTATAAATATTATGTGCGCCAACTGCGAAAAAAACTGATCAAATCTTCGCATCACTATGCCTATCTGGGCCTCTCTGATTTTTTCCCTTTTAAAGGTCTTAAACCTATGGCTACCTCCTGACCACTTGATATATGAGAGAGAGAAAGAATGATGTTTGCATCAGAATCCATATATGTTAATCAAAATGCATGTCCTTTAGTTTTGTTTTTAACTAATGGAGAATCTTTAACTGAAGGATACGTCATGCACCTTTTGGCCCTAAGTGAACCCTAGGGTTACTTAAGCTCTCAAATTGCATCCCAATAATTTATAACCTGGCTACCTAGCTAGCTAGTAGCTAGGAACTTTATAGGGAAGGACAAGAGAATACAATTCATGGCTTACACAAGCAACTAAAGGCAAAATAATGTTCCCCTCTACCTGTCTTTTTGGTCATGTGTGATGTGTATAACTTTCTCATAATTATTATTTTAAAACAATTGTATAAATAAATAAGTTTAAGTAAATTCAATGTAAAAAATAAAATAAAATAACCATAAATAAACATATGAATATATTAAGATGAGTTTTATTAAAAATGTTATCTTCACATACATATAGGTATACTTATATAATTAATTTAATTTCTTATTTATAATACACCGAATCTATGTTTTCAAATTTCTTTTCTTTGTACCTAGCTCTTCCTTTTCAACTTCAAAAATTAATGAGACTGCTACGTTACGATGCAAACTGTCAACCACCTTATGGTCATGAATCAAATTGCTAATTAATTGCAAGATTAGTGAACTAAACTTTATGCACATCGAGCCATGAAAAGCTTTGTTAGAAGCCGCATTGAAAATTAGCTTTACAGACAGTGACGAGTACTCCTCAAAGTACAGATTTTTATTCAGTTCTAGCTAATCTCAACTGGCATATATACATGCATGCATCATCAGGACATGTTGCTTCTACTAGTTAATGTATGACAATTTTTAATTCTTACCAACTTTTTAATCCTAGAAGATGGTTTGTCAGGAGTTCCAGCATTTGGGCTTTATTCAAGTTGGGAACAAATTGCCAGTTATAAAGAAGAATAATCGTACTAACTATGAAAATATAATATTCATATAAAGCAAACTTAATTAAGTAAATTAAGGGGATAATTCTAAACAGGTTTTTTTTATTGGGTTTATGCTCATAGAAGGGGGGAAAAAACAGGTTTTTATGTTTCATAGAAGGAAAATTAGACAATTCCATACTATGAAGACGACCTGTCTATTAATATTGTAATTCAAAAGAACTCGTGGCGCGCATCCTTATTAACTGGCGAATGCACAGCATGTGACTTGAAGATAAAAATGGATATTAATGTATATATCTTAGATCACTAACATCAGTTTTAGGGATTCTTGGCTAAAATAGTTCAATATATATAACAAGTTAAAAACTAATATATACCCCTAAAATAAATGGAGAAGAAACTAACTTGAGAAGAGAATGGAATAAAATGATTATTCCTATAGTTATGTTTGGTAAGGTAAATAATAGAAGGACGATTACATTCTATTATATAAGGTTAAAATAAAATGAATTATATATACTAGTTGTTTTAGAAACTTTAAATATTATTTCTCTTTTTTTTTAAGTTTTTTTTAAACAAAGTATATATGCATTGGTTTAATATAACTTTTTTGGAAAAAAATTATTTTCTTGTTAACAATTGAGGGAAAATTAACTATAATAAGTACTGCTTCTGAAAAAATTGGATTGTGGATTCAATATCCATTTCTCAATATACAGGGGGGATTATATTTTATCTTCTTGAACTATAACTTAATTATAATATTAGTATAAAAATTTTAAAATGTAATACTTTACTCTCTTGAAATAATACCAAAACAAAAAAAAAATGGAAGTAATGTTAATCATTTACTAACTTTACAGCCTTGTAACCACATTTACAGCAGAAGATAACCTTTAGAAATTCAAAACTCAGCTTCTAGTAATACTATCTATATATTTTGAAAAAGAACAAATATTTTTCAAAATGATATTAGCAAAAGTCCACTTTTATGCTATGAGAAGTTTATTTCTCCTAACATGAAAAGTCGACTTTTGATGATGTCATTTTTAAAAAGACCTATTTTTTCAGTAGATTATAGAAGTTGACTTATAAATGTTTGAAATTTGATCTATTGATTATGTAATTATTAAACGTTAAAATTAATATATAATGTTTTAATTTTTATAATAATTTAAAGAGCAAAATATTATATTTTAAAATCATTAGAAATGATATAATTAAGTTATAATTTAAAGAGATAAAATGTAATATATATATATATATACACACACACATTATTTTCTCATTTGATAGATTGGAAAAAGTCACATCTTTCCAAAGTTACCAACTACCACACATTGTTTTGGCCTCATTCCTATCCCCGTACTGAAGACAGAACGTGCATGGTATTATTAGTTATAAAGTTTATCATATAGTCTAGCGCCTAGGTACGTAGCAAACTCATTGAATCACATTTAGTATACAGAGACTGAAGTACCTGAGTTCTTTGTTTTTTATCTTAATTAAGGGACGAAAGATACCTAAAATTTCTTCTGACACCCTCGGAATCACTATTAGCGTTTAGGACCTTTTGTTACAAAAGCATGCAGCTTCGAGTAGTATACTAGCTTGTACAGCTTTATTCCTAAAGTTTCGCATCTGGTCTCGGTGCTGTTCCTCAGATTTTAAAAGGGGAAATACATAAACATTTATACACTAAACTGTATATCGTTGATTATATTTGCTAATTCCTGATGGTTTCATATTTCTATATTGCTAGTAGTAATATACTGTTGCCAACCCATAATGATCAATGGTAATTAACTATTATGTTAGGATGACCCATCACTTGACTTAAGTCACACTTCGTATTTTTACAAATCAAGATGGATTTAGGGAATGGAGAAAAGCACTTTGTGCAATTTTAAAGGTTTAACGAAAATTTATAAAGTGAATTAATACAAAAATTGCCCCATTGATAAATATGGTATGCGCAAAAATTGGCCATTGACATTTTTAATTTCATAGTTCAATATAAGTAGCTAGTAATTGATAGAGTAAATTACATATATCTTGATTTTATTTTCAAAATATACATAATTTTTTAAAATTTTGTTAAAATTATACAAATCACCTTTCTATTTTCAAACTATATACAAATCTCCCTTGAAAATAGAGGGAGAGAATATCTATGGAATTTTATAAAAATTGAGGGAATGTTTGTGTAATTCATTTTTTGTTTTAAGAAAAATTTATGTATATTTTAAAAATAAAAGGAAAGTTTATATAATTTCAAACAAACTTATGAGAGATTAGTGTAATTTTAACAAAATTCAAAGGAGGTATGTGTAATTTACTCTAATTAATAACTTGCATGATCATATTCGTGTTCAGATCCTCTACGCAGCAAAAATATGAGCATCGCGTGCGCAGCGATGGAACGACAACGTTTTGTCCGCACTATCGCAACCGTAAGTTCTTCCTTGTGTCACGTGTTTTGGACCATATGAAAACTCCCAAAATGTAGTTCTCTCTAGTAAAACGTAGGTCTCACGTCCTCCTTTGCACTTGATATGTAGCATTGCATGAAGCCTTCTTCATCCTCTTCTTCCTCACTTGCATGGGCTCCACCAAGCCTTCCTGATTTTAATAATGTAAGATGGCATTATTTTTGCTATAGAGAATATGCTCTTCGGAGAGCTGTAGCTGTTGTCTGACACCAACATATCAAGAAGTGCTGTAGTGGCGTCAATTCTTGAACTCGAAGCTACAGCTAGATCTTGTATGTTTTATATTAACTTTAGTGAAAGGATAGAAACAAAAATGATGAAAGATAAAGGCTGCGTTATGATGATGCATTTAGAAAAGAATCTATTACAAACTCAATAGCATGCTGGTGATGATGTATTAGAATTCTTCACATTTCTCATTGTCCTATCTGGATTCTTCTCCAAAGCTCTATTTGGTGATAAGGAGGGTGGGGAAAGTAAAAGAGACTAGCCATTACAAGCAAAAGACTTCCCTGGGGTTGAAGATAACGATGGCATTGAAGAAGATTGCACATACTGATTATTGTAGACAAGAGATAATGGAGGTGATGCAACTTGGTTTATCTGTGGCGACGGAGAAGTACAATGGACTATCATAGTTTCTAGTGATTTCAGTAGCCATTTTTTGCGGCTTACGTTAATCGGTGGTGAAAGGCTGATGGAATGTGACCGGTCCAACAAACTTGAAAGAGGAAGAAGGAAACAAATTAGAACCTAATTTCCTGCTTCATGCACCAATATTCTCACCTACAATAGATGCGAACACTCTTTGAGAACCCGAAACAAAACCACTTGAGATATCATGATCACCTAAGTAGAATTTCATTTTCGCCTGCTATTGTAGTTGAACCCAAACCATGAGACAGTTGCAGAGGAAGAGGAAGACCAAGTTTGAACGCAACGTGCATTTTGAGGTTTAAAAGGGACCAATAGAATTGCAAGTAATGAACGACGAAGATTGGCTAAATTTGGCAAAAGAAAAAGCCCTGTGATGAGCTAGATGGAATGATGTTGTTTTGAAGATGCGCATGGCATGCGCATATTAGAGATTCGCAGAGGATCACGACTCGATCATATTCACCTATGGGTTATATTTTTAATGATGAGTATTAAAAGCTTATTATTCTTTATTTATCATTTTTGAATAGATTTTTGTGTGATTAATTTATATATTATTTATACAAAGATATGAGCTAGCATATTTTTTTAAGAGTAAATTGTACAAATTTTTTTAAAATTTTGTTAAAATTACATAAGTATCTTTTTTATTTTTAAAATATACATAGATCTCCTTTAAAGCAAAAAATCACTTAATACTTTAGTCTAATTTTAAAATTTTTAACTAAAATATCCTCATTAAACCTAAATATATATTTTTTTAACTAAACAAATTTTGAATGGAGAGTTTTTTTCAGTTAAAAAATTTAAAATTAAACTAAAGTATAGGATAAATTTTATTTCAAGGAATGTCTGTGTAATAAGAAGTTTATACAATTTACTCTTTTTATAATAGCTCTTTTAATTTGGTTCATTATATAAATTTATTTCCAGGAGATAATATTATATATAAGAAATCTTTATCAATTTGGTGCATAACATATATTTATAATTAGAATGAATCCTTAATCCCAGGCGGAAAAAAAGTACTGTGGATAGATTGACTCATCTAATCTCATGAGAGATATTGTTATATTAAGATTATGTTTTAGATATATCTACTCAGGCTTCGAAGTATAGTTATTACAATGATATATCTAAAGTAGATATCGCGATCGTTAGAAGACGTTAAATTGTTTTTTTAGTTTATTACCGAATCGATCAACGATATGATCTTAATTAATAGTTAAAAATAAAAATACATCATTAAGACAATATATATAAGTCAACTAACCACAATAATTACTTCAACAAAACCCGGGGATGCTGAAAAGGAAATTATCATTTGAACAAAATCTATAACTATTGATGCAAAAAATTATTTCATGACCATATATATAAGAAAATAAACCAGTCAACATTTTTTACTACGTTACTATTCTTCACCTGTAAATAGTAAATACTCTGTCTCAAATTCAAGTTTTGCAATACATAATATATATACTCTAGAGTGATTTACATAATCATGAACCAGTTCATCCATGCACAAGCACAAGCGATGAGAAGAAACTCTACAGCCAAAGGTTTCTTTTTCCGCACCTATCCTTTGCGTTCGGTTTGATAGTCTCTTTAGAAGAATGTAGTTATAGTACTCTTATTTCTCTCTCAAATTTTTGTTGATTCGTTTTGTTTATTTACTTAATTTTGTGTTTATTAATATGTTGCATAAGGTTGAAATATGCATGCATCTACTGGCTTTTCCCTTCTTCAGAAAACAAAGTAGAAAAAAAAATCACCACTTCTAATTTTTCATGCTTGCTTTTTTGTTTGAAAAAAATCCATAGTATCATTTATTAGTTTTAATATTAAGAAATAATAGATATTTGTGGAAAAGGTTAAACTAACAACCTCTTATATATATAAAAATTTACAGAACAAATATTTGGCAACTACTCCATTTTTTATTTCTCATTACATTTATATATAAGTCAAGAATATTGACTTTTTTTCCCTTCATATAGACCTTCTCTTATAATAGAGTCGGAACTACTTAATATGGTCAATTTTTTTTTCACTTGAAATGGTTTCTTTAAATTTAGAGTAAATTAGGCTGAGTTTCTTTTAAGGTTGGATCATTACAATTAATATCCTTCTTATTTTAAAAATTACACTTGGCATTATGACATTTGGATTTATATTATAGAAATTTCTTTTTCAATTTATTTTTTGTCAAAAAGTTACCATTTTATATTACATGAAAGTATTATTATATTCTTAATATGACAGAATAACTAAGTTGATATTAAACTCCAACGTGATATTATTTTTATTTTTAATATAACAATACAAATAGTTAAGTAATTTTATTTTTAGAAGAAATGAATATTGTATAAAATGTTGATTTCATTGATAAAAAATATATTAGAAAGAGTTGAGTGTAATTTTTTAAATAAGAAGAATATTAAATGTAATTTAACCAAACTTTTAAAAAAAGTGCAATTCACTCTAAAATTTAAACTATGTGCATAATGCAAAACATAGGGACACCATAATTGTATACATTTGTGTCAATTAATTTATTCTATCATCAATACTTTGTAACTAAAAATTACCAAATATATGATTATATGTATTTGCAAGATTACCTTATTATTATCGTTGTTGTTGTAGTTGTGTAGTATTGATTTCTCGTTTGTTTTTTCAAAGAAAACCACATATATAACTTTTCTATCGATAGCTACTCATTATGAAATCTTTGGAGATTCTTTATTATTATTATTTCTTTTCATTATCAAAGATAACAATCAATGTGTAGATTCTTTATGATCACTTCCATATATATACATATAATGCTGGTGGCTTATGCTAATTCATGCATACATAGGTTCTTTCTATCTATTTGCACTAGTTGGGAGAAGAAAATTCACCATCATTTTCATTTTTTTTTTGATTCAACCCTACTAAGATTTGGACCACGTACATATTGCTTCAATTTAAGATCTGTGGGTTGATAGTTTAATTAATATTTTGCTATTAAAGGATCTCTAGCTATTCAAATACTCATAAATTATTTGACGATGGTGATAGGGAATTGAACATTCTAAAACTCGAATCCCATTTGAGAACCTTCATTTTAATTAGCTCATTGGAGATTCTTTTTTCTTTTGGTCACACGGAAAATGTTATAGGAATTGACAAAAAGAATAATGACCAAAGTTACGTACACCAAACTTATTCTTAAAGGATGAAATTAGCTTATGTGAAAAATATATGATGTCAATATAAATGGGAAGAAGTCCCATATTAAAAAAAAATTATAAAAAGTTGTGTCAAATCTATTTATATAATTTTTTTAAAATTTAACAAAAAAAAGTATACTAAATTTTTTCAATGTCTGAACCTTCTTAAACCCCAACAACATGACCCATCAAATATAATTTTGCCCAAAGAGTATTAGTAAGTGATCACAATTTGGCTGAATTGGGAATTGTTGCCCTCAACCACCTCCATCATCTTATTTAGGAAGGAACTTTATATATCTAACGACCCTTTGCTCACCAACAGTCACCATTACCAATAAGTCATCCAAGCCTTTCGAATATAATAATTTATTGCCAGAACCAAAGTCATCATTATTGTTATTATAACCACTGACTTTGTCATTGTAGAACCTGTCCTCCGTTCAGGGAATATCACTTTCCAAATCGCTACAATTCAAAAAATAAAAATTAAACTTATGGTTAAAAAAAATATAATTAGATTACTGAATTTTCTTCCCTTCTTTTTTTTCCTATTTAAAATATAAGACTAAAATTTTATTCTACTGATTCACAAATAAAGTATTTTTTTAATTTAGTCTTTTATAAAATTATTTTTATAATTTGATCTTTTGCATATAAATATTTTTAATTCAGTCTTTTACAAATAAAATTGTTATCAATAATATTATTCTATTAATCTATTGTAAATGAAATTATCAATAAATTAATACAAGAATATTATTTATAACTTATCAAAAAATGTTACATGTAATCATATTTATTAATTTCATTTATAATAAATTAATAAAAAATTATAAATAATAATTTTATTTGTGAGCAATTAAATTAAAAAATATTAATTTATGAGAGATTAAATTAAAAAATACTTTATTTGTAATGGATCAAATTGAAAGGTAATTCTATAAATAGGTAAATTAAAAATGCCCTATTTATGAAGGGATCAAAATGGAGTTTTAATCTAAAGATTAGTGCATGCTATTTTAAGCAAATACTAACTAAAATGGTCTGTAAGCTCCCAGAGAACATGATCATTAATTAGATGCAAACCCAAAATTAATTTGAGGAACACTTTAAGCCCTAGGAATTGATCCATTTGGTCTAAAGTCCAAGCCTAACCAAACCAACCATTGATATTCAAAAACCCACAGGCTAACTGTTCTAATCCAGTTGACCAAAGGCAGAAAAATTAGTGGAAAATACTCAGAAGATGAAATCAAATTATGGGTTGGGAGTATTTCTGACTTCTGACCCTAATAATAAAATCAAACTGATAAAAAGGAGAGCTTGGGACTTGGTGTAACAGATCTGAAAGGAAGCTTCAGAGTTAGAATATGCCACCCTTCAATTGGATCCATTTTATTCTCAGATCTGGAAATGCGCATGCATGCCTGCAACTTCATAAAATTCTCGGTTGAGCGCAGCTTCACAATTTCTGAATTTCATAAACAAATCACACGCAATAATTGATGTAGTATATAGTTACATAAAATATCAACTATGCAGCTCAAGACCCCCCTTTTTTTCCCGGAGTGACATATTTCTTAGATGTAAATGTTAGGAGATGTACTTGATTCAATTGTTACTTTGCCTTCTTTTTTGATACCTTGAGCTTCATTTATAACAAAAAAATTATATGCAAATTAGCTATATAATTGTTAAAACAATTTGTACATAACATTTATTTTCTCTCTTATTTTAATTTTCTTCAAAGTAAATTGTATTACGTATATTTTAGGGTATTAAACATGTAGGTAAATGGTCTTTCTTATTATTTTAGTACATGTCGAAGCAAGTGTTTAAATTTAAAATTATATTTTGTATCACGAGACTACACGTCTATACCTAATAATTTATAAGTATATGGTTCATGTCATAACATAAACAAGTATATTGATATATAGAACAAATTTATCTCATTTAATTTAATTTTCTTTCCTCTTTCAAAACATATGAATTGTTTTAATTTGTTTATTAATATAGACTTAAATGTAACAGATTTGTAGTGGTGAAGGGTTTGGTCGTGTTAAAAATAGAAAAAAAAATTGTACAAATTTTGAAAATTATAAAAAAAAAAGTTAGAAAATTTACTTACATAAATATCAGAACAGAACAAATTGAAGTTAATATCGATGGGTAACGACAAAAAAAAACCGAGTGCGACCATTTCAAAGCGAACTTTTCGCAAACCCAAATCCAATCTCTACTCTCTTCTGACGAGAAGAGAGAGAACGGAGAAGATGGTGATGGTAGACAGCATTGTCGGTATCTTTCTTCTCCTTATGCTTCTTCTGATCATCGTCCTCATCATTTTTGCCTGCAAACCGTGGCGCTTCTTTTTTTCTTCGCGACCCCGCTTATCCATCAAGGTACAAGTCATTGTCTTTTGCTCCCATATTCGCATCATTTTCTGTTTTCATTTTTTCAAAGAATTGGAGATCGAAAATATCTATAGAATGATACTCTTGGTGTAATGCTCTACTTGGTTTCGTGGAAATTCTGGGTAAAACAAATCAGCATTCGGAAGTTCTGTTACATTCTACTCCGGTTGACGTGGCCTTAGTTTTCTTTTTTCGTTTGGAGGGAGGGTTGATTTGAGCTAGTTTTGTGAGTTTCATAGAAATAAATCGCTGCTTAAGGGTTTAGTTTTTCTGTATTTTTTTCAGTTACGTACGAGTGCATCAAGCTGCATGAGAGACCTTTGAAGTGATCGGTGTGAAATTATGGGTTCCAAATATGGTTTGATTCAACATTGATCCGGGGTTGCTTTTTTCTTTCTTGCTCTAGTTTCTTTGTTGTTTTAATTCAGCTTGTAAATTTGAAACTTTGTGTGAATTTGGGTCTGATCGATTGGAGAACTTTTTGGCTTGGAGCTTTATAGAACTATATGTTTAAATTATAGCTTAGCACCAAAATGCTGGCTCCATTCATTTCTCTATTATGGTTGTAGTTTTCATTTATGTACTTGTGTCAAGTCTTCCAAACATTTCTTGTTGTCATTGTATGGTGTGATCTATATAATTTAAAGGGAGAATTAGAGTTAAGAAGTTAAAAATATTTACTTTGAATGACCTGTTACCACTAGGTTTAGGGAGTTTTACTTAAAGTTAGTGGTAATTTATCTTAAAACAATGGTAATAAGTCCTTCAAAATAAATATTTTTAATTTTGGATCCTTAGCTCTAATTCTCCTTAATTTAAATTTTATCTATTATGAATGGATTAGTGCTGCAAGGCTGCAAGAGAGGATGAGATTTGAAAGAAATATTTGATATTACTAGTTCATAGTCATAGTAAAATGACTTGGTCTCTTTTCTGTTGAAGGCTTGATACAGTTAAAAGAATATTCATGTCCTTGCTGAAGTTTTTCAAAGCTTGTGTTTTACCTGTCAAGGATCCAATGCAAGGACTTGACATGATATTCTTTCTTCCTACATGACATATGGTATCTTTCAATTGTAAAATTATTAGTTTCATTTCATCATCTACTTACAGACTTACACTGGGTTGGCTAAACATTGGTTGTCAATAGTATGCTCCTGCTTCATTGCATATAAATGATCTTATGGATACTCTGTTAACTAAAGTACTTGTCTTTATTTTCATTTATGAATAATATTATATGCATTATGTATTTTTTATAATTTATTATTTTTCAATATAACTTATGCTCTCCTGTAACCCTTAGTGAATTCTACTTTTGTAGGATGGTGACCTAGAGAGGCCTCTTGTTGTAGACGATGCAAGTGCTTTACATAATCCAAGCAATGAATTGCCCAGAGACTATGATCTTGAGGGTGCATGCCTTTTGAATGAAGGTCCTTTTCACTCACTGCGACCACATGGACTTATTTATAAGCAAAGGCTTCCTGTTGCTTCTCCTAATGTGCCTCAAGGTATTTTGCCAACTGCTACCAATTTTCAGTCTACCTGCTTCCTTCTATTTTAATTTTATCTACTGTAATGCTTTGTGTAGTCACACTAGCGTTCCATAACTATTTCCAGGTGATAGTTTGATTTTAGATGTAATTTCTGATCCTCCAGTGTTTGGTCAAACGCTTAAGCTTCCCCCAGGCCAGTTAGCTGAAATTCAAAAGCATACTAGAGTGAATTTTGAAGAGGATAGATTGCAAGATTCTGTGCAAAGAGATATCTTAGATCAAAGTAATTTCTTAACCCTTTGTTATAGGGGAATTACTGTTATATGTATTTGCAAAGGCTAAATATGTGAAACATGTCATCATATCTTTCTGTTAGAATTGCAGGAAGTTGCCTCACTCTGGAGGTTATCAGTGGTCCTTCTTGTGGAGTTCGTTGTTCTGTACAGTCAACAAATCCTTCTCATCTACCACTGACAATTGGAAGAGTTTCTCCTAGTGATTTATTAATAAAGGATTTAGAAGTGTCAGGAAAGCATGCACTAATAAATTGGAATTTAGATGTAAATTTCTTTCTTTTCTGTTGGACTTGGATTTGGATTTTAAAAGTGTATGTTATGCAGTAATTATTATAGAATTGCTATTAATTTCAGAAATTGAAATGGGAGTTGGTAGATATGGGTAGCCTGAATGGAACGCATTTGAATTCTCGGTCAATCAACCATCCAGACACTAGCAACAGGCACTGGGGTGATCCATTTGAGCTTGCCAATGGAGATATTATAACTCTTGGAACAACATCAAACATAGTTGTAAGGAATGAGCCTTTGGACCCCAGTTAAACAGGGTGGCTCCTTTTGCAGTTTGTTCATTGTAGATGCAAAGCTTGTCCATGTGTGCATGATATTAGATTGATGTAGGTGGAACGTTACTGATATATGAAAAAAAGGTTATTACGAAGGATTTCTAGACTAGATTGAATCCAAAATGTAGTTTTTCTTCTTTCTACCACCTTCCCAAAGAAACTCTTATTTGGAGAAAGAAAATAACAAGTACATATCTGTGGCTTCAATTAAAAGCGAAAGGTGATTATTTCATTACCATGAAGCAAAAAAAATGTTTCCTAAATGATATTGCCGAAGTCTCCAGCTACTTTTTTCTATTTTGAACTATATTGTTCCCATGGTGATACTAGGAATGAGTATCCTGCAGTGGTTAGTTTTTTATGCTATTATATTATGAATTCGGTGTTTTTTTTTCTTTTTATATTTTTTAAAGGAAGTGTTTTCTTCTTTTTATACTATACTTGTTTAATCTATGTAATTCTAATATTTGGCAGGTTCATATTTCTTCTCAAAATAGGCATCAAATTCCCTTTGGGGTAGGTATGGTTTCAGATCCCATGGCTTTACGTCGAGGAGGGAAAAAGCTGCCAATGGAAGATGTTTGCTATTATCAATGGCCTCTTCCTGGGCTGGATCAGGTTCTGGACTTCATAGTGCCCATTCAACCAAGGACTATTCTTTTGTTTTCTTTTGCACTTTCTTTAGGAGGCTAACCCACCTATATGCCTAACATGCAGTTTGGACTATTTGGCATCTGTGATGGGCATGGTGGAGATGGGGCAGCAAGATCTGCTGGCAAGTTAGTATTGTCTGATTTGGCTCTGCCATCTTTGATGTCTTCTGCTTTTAGTCTTTTATGAAACTTATATTTTAATGCATGCAATTTCTATCGTCAGCTATATTTTATGGTCAGTGGTCTCTATTAAAATAAACATTGTAATCATATTGTTTGTATATTTTTCCTTGGTTATGAAGCTATATGATTTAGTAATGGTTCCATTTGAATTATCTTGAACTCTCTTCTATTGTTTATCTTGTAATATTATAATATGTCCTCTGTGTTACAATTTTCGTCATGTATGCTTCCGTAACTTGAATCATATATACCATACAGGTCTATGTTGTTTCAGTGAGTTTTTATAAAGTCATTGATCAAATTATTATATGAAGTATATTTTGTGAAATTTATTTAGACATACTTTATTAACTTACCTACACTTTCATGTTGATATGTATGTTGCCATTTGTATATCTAATATCCCTGGCCTGTTTTAACTTATTGGGCTACTTTGTGGTCTATCCTGCACTAATCACTTAAAGGCAATAATGGACATTAACGCCATATTTGGTACGACGCGAACATGGACGTATTCTCTTTATATAATTACACAATGTCTATTATACCCTTACAATTATTATTTTATCCATCAAATTATCATTTTAACTATCAAATTACTTTTTTGAAAATAGGGGCATAAAAGTAATTCTTCTATCTTACCCATTCTCACTTACCCACTTTTTACATTCCCTCTTCCTTTACAATATTATACAAAACATACCCTAAGACTTATATTTTACCTGAGACTTTTTTCCACGCACTAAATGAAAGAGTTGGTTTAGACCATCTCAACCTACTAGATTATAATTGCAAAATAAAACAGTTCCAATGCTTCAGCTGATCATGCGTATCTGTTCTGAAGTAACTCTGAGTCTCTTCTCATGGATGGCATAAACTATGTGACTGTTTTGCTCCAGTGCTTCAGTCTTGTGATTGTATTTTCGCAATAAAACTAATTGATATTGAATCTATTGTGATATGTGAGCTTAAAGAGAATTGCTACTTGTGGAAGAAATTGGAACTTATAGGGGGGAAAAAATTCTTAACAGCAACCCTCAGTAGCCAAAATGCCAACAACCTTCTGTTATTCATGATCTTCAATATTTTACCCACTCAATATAAGTTATTGTGGTTTACTCTTTGGAACTCACTAATTTTTCTGCAATTTTTTTTTTCAGACTTTTTCCTGAGATAGTTGCTAGCATATTATCGGATTCATTAAAAAGAGAGAGGGTTTTATCACTCCGTGATGCATCAGATGTTCTTAGAGATGCATTTTCTCAAACTGAAGCAAGCATGAATCACCATTATGAGGTATTGTTTTTTCCTGTTGGATATTTTTTGTTTAACTTGTCTGTACCTTCGTGGATTTTTTCTTTACCACTTAAATGGCAGTTAACATTGTCATTATCAGAGTTTCATATTGTCTTGCATCAGTTTTCAATGATTAAATCATGTGATTTATTATACTTATTTAGCATAAAGTCGCCCGCTTGAAATATTAGCTTAAACTTAATTCTTTCACGCGCTTTTGTTTTTTGGTCAAGAAATGAATTTTAGTTCTCACATGTGCTAGCATCACCTGGAACATGTATGTTTTTAAAAAATAAAAAATAAAAAGGGGAGGGGGGCAAGGATTGGACCAAGAATCTGAACATTTTATTTATCCCTTGATCTATTGATGGAGCCACACGTGAGATATCGAGATAATATTTGTTAATGCAAGTGTATATACTCATAAGGCATTTTTCCATCATAAAGTTGCTTATACCTTCCCCTATATTTATTCATTGTTCTTGGACTTTTCATACAATGTCCTTAGAACAATATTAGAAAAAGAAAAAGCTGAAGTTTTCATGCCTTTTTTTTTCTTTTGGTGTGGGCTAGGGGATCCAAGGCTCTTCTGTATGAAGGATAGACTATTGAACCAGATTCTGAGGAGCTTCATAGTGCTATCTTTGGGTTTGATACTTAACTGATTACCCTCAGTATTGATTAAAGAATTTTAAGAGCTAAACTAGTTCAATTACTGTTTTTCTGACAAAGGTGTCAGGTATCATACTTGCATGGAAGAAGAGATTGTATTAGACTCCTTAAAAAAAAGTTGTGTAACTTGGGGCTTTTGGTATGGATTCCTAGTGACTCAGCAAAGGCTCAAAATTGCAGTGGATTGCTAGTTACAAGTCTGTCACAATTTTCTCAGGTTTAAACCTTTTTGTCATGGAGCAAAACAAGTTCCTCTCTTAAATTCAAAGATGCCTCACTCAAAATTCTGTTTTTCTTTTTGTTTGTTCCCCATTTTTTTACTTTTATTTTCTTGTTGAGCATGTGCACATACACATGAATCTAAGAAGCACAGACACTGACACAAACACGTAGAAGTGACAAATTTTGATGTATTGCGTTCTGTAAACAGAGATCCTGTACCAACAGAAGTCTGGAACTTTCATAACATACATAAAAGGGAGTTGGCTTTCTTCTATACACTCATAGTTGTTTGGAAGTGCTACATTTTTTACCTTTCCTCTTTCCATTCAATCTTCTCTTGGAGAGAGTCAACTGCACTTTATATTCTGGAACTGTGGCAAATATTTGTCACATTGCGAATTAAAAGTTTGAAGTGTAGCTAGCGAGTAACCTTGTATTTTTTGTACCTTGATATTAATTACATTCTGAAACTTAAATTTGAGATCAATCTTGTACAATTTGACTATATGATAGCAAATGATTTGTGGACTTTAGGTTGGTTAGGGAACCCCACACCTACAAGGTGAAAGTGCTTTCTTTATATTTAAGTCACTACTCACTGGTAATTCCGATTTTTTTATTAAATAAAAGTTGCAAATCTTAATTATTCCCCAACCTTATATTAGGGATGATCAAAATTCTCATACCTTATGAGTACCCATAAAATTTATCCATGCAGGTTCAGGTTTGGGGATAGAAAAATGGGTCTAGGACTGGGTCCGGGTCCATGTCCAGGGACAGTGGCACCCACCCCACCCCAGACCTTCAATATATATATATATGTATGTATGAGTTGTTGTGTTTGAGACGTGCTTGTTGATTAGACAATTTCAAGTTATGATGATTGTGTTGGATAATATGAATGGTTGAGACTTTTTTGTTCTTTTTGGGTGATTTCATATGAATAAATTTCATGTAGATGAGTATTAACTAGAGAAAAAATTGCTCATTTTAAAATTTCTCTAGGTAAATGGGTCCAGGTCCATGTATTCAAGGATTCCATGGGGAAGAGGATGGGAATTAAATTTGATACCAGCTAGGGTTTGGGTCCAGGGACGGGGAATATGGTACCCTACCCATACCTTACCCATGCTCATCCCTATTTTATATCTATATAAATTTTTGTCTTCTGACAACAGCAACTATTGAATGAATTATTTCATCTTTCAAATTTTTGTAAATTGAAGGCTATGGTTTACAGTTTCCTACATTTATTGAAAAAAAACTTTGCAGGGATGTACAGCAACGGTGCTACTGGTGTGGACTGATGATGATGAAAATTTCTATGCACAATGTGCAAATGTTGGAGACTCTTCGTGTGTTATGAAGTATGTTTCTTTATTTATTGAACTAAAGAATGCTTAGGACAACTCAGTAGAATTTTGAATGGGTCATGGGTAAGCTAGATGACAATGGGACTATGAGATTAAAAATAGTATGGTTATAATGGCCCATATTATTTTTACTTTTCTCATCGCATTGAAAGTATGCACTATATTGATGGATAATAATTTTGGGGTAATAAAACCTTTCAATATTAATAATTCCGTAATTTGTGGCAGGAAAAAAAATGGTGAATATAGCTCATGTTGTTGTTGTTGTTATTTGTGGCAATTGTGGCATTCTATTATTTTGTCTAGTTACAAGATTTGCAGCCTATTAGGGTATTTACCTATATGCAACTGTAGTCACTCATAGACGTATTGCTTTTGCTTGAGTGTTTTTCATTGTAGTTTTGGCACTTTAAGACGTCTTACATGGTGGTTATTTTAGGTAAACTGGAATTCTTCTGACTATACTATAATGCCCTTACCGAACTAATTATTGTCTATCTTTGGCAGTGTCAATGGAAAACAGATCAAGATGACAGAAGATCATAAGATAGCAAATTATTCTGAAAGACTCCGAATTGAAGAGAGTGGCGAACCACTGAAAGATGGGGAAACTCGTCTATATGGTAAAAAGGAAAACAAAAACGAATTTTCCTGAGTTATAAAATTGACTGGACAATTGCTCATACTTGTTGTGGATAACTCGGCTGTGAATAATTGCAGGTATAAATCTTGCAAGGATGCTAGGGGACAAATTTCTCAAACAGCAGGATTCCCGGTTTAGTTCAGAGCCTTACATAAGCCAAGTAGTGCATATTGGTCAAGCAAGCAGCGCTTTTGCCGTTCTAGCTAGGTGATTTATCTTCTGATTTTTGCTTTTATTAATTTTATAGCACTTCTGAATGTCAATGTGCTCTGTCTTTCATTAATGTTATTTCTAGAAATAATTGATCAGATGACTGGGCTTTATTTTGCTAAAGGACAAAATTTACATGCAATTTTTTAGGTGCTTGCTATGCGTAAACATTCACGATTTTGATTTGACCATTTAGAATCTAACTCTGGCATTTTCAAAATTTACAGTGATGGGTTATGGGATGTCATCAGCATGAAGAAGGCAATTCAGCTAGTGCTTCAGGTTTTATACAAAATAACTTGTGTTTCCAGATATAGTTTATTTTGTTTTATTCCCCACCAGTTTGCTCTAACAATTTCCTTATTTGACTGCACAGATGAGAGAACGATGCTCCTCACTTCCAGAGAATTCAGCAGAAGAGGTTGCTAATTTCCTGTTGAATGAGGCTAGAACACTCAGAACAAAGGATAACACCTCTGTAATTTTTTTAGATTTTGATAACTTCGCCAGATACTCTTGTAAAGCTGAGTCCTAGTTTGAATTAAGAGTTTTAATGTTACAACAGTGGTGATATATATATATATATATATATATATATATATATATTTTTTTTTCCCCTCCTTTCCTGGATCTTGTTCCTTTTTCATTCTTGTTCCTTTTTCATTGCTTCTCATTCGTAAAATTACGGAATTAAATAAGTAGGAAAAGGACAAAACTTAGGCAAAGGATCTTGGGAATTTATTATTAAGTTTTTCAATTAAAATATAACATATGGAGAGAATTTTAAAAAACAGTTAATCATATGATATTGAACTGAATTCATGTATCATGGCTTTATTTAAAAAACATGATAATATACATCCTAAAAATTGGACTTGAGTTTCGGGCAAATTTATTTTATGGTGCTTGTTAAAAAATTAAGTGTAATTGTGTAATTGGTCATGACATCTCATAGTACTGGCAATGGCTTTTGGCTAATATGTTGGTAATTAGCATCATTAATGATAACAAGTATCTCGCAAAGTCAGTTATCAGTACCATATGAGAAGTCAATTACTAATTGCACTTGTGAAATGTTAGTAATTACATATTATTATTAATAGGTGTTGGTTATTAGTACATGTGAAAGTTATTATCATCACAATAAAAAGTTATTACTAAATATACTAGTATACCTAATTCCTTAATGTGCATCAAAAAATAAATCTAGGTCTTACCATTTGATAAGCTGATTACTATTTTTAAGGTTACAACAACAACAACAACAAAGCCTTTTCCCACTAAGTGGGGTCGGCTACATGGATCAATCGACGCCATAAGCACCTATCGTAGATCATATTTTTAGACAAACCATTTAAATCTAAATCTCTCTTAATAATTTCTCCTATAGTTTGTCTTGGTCTTCCTCTACCTCTAATTATTGGACTATTCTCCATCTCATCTACTCTCCTAACTGGGGCTTCTATAGGTCTTCTCCCAACATGACCAAACCATCTAAGTCTTGATTCTACAATCTTTTCCACAATAGGGGCGACTTCTACTTTCTCTCTAATATATTCATTTCTAATCCGATCTCGCCTAGTGTGTCCACTCATCCAACGCAACATTCTCATCTCTGCAACATTGAATTTATTCTCTTGTTGACTTTTTATTACCCAACACTCAATTCCATACAACATTGCAGGTCTTATAGCTGTACGATAGAATTTGCCCTTAAGTTTGAGTGGTACTCTTCTATTACAAATAACACCCGAAGCACTCCTCCACTTCATCCACCCCGCTTGAATCCTATGTTTTACGTCTTCTTCTATTTCCCCATTATATTATATGACGGATCCAAGATATTTAAATCGTGTGACTTGTGGTATAATATGTTCTCCAATTTTCACTTATACGCTAGAAGTGATGTGTCTCTTACTAAACTTACACTCCATATACTCGGTTTTATTTCTACTTAAACGAAATCCATGAGTTTCTAAAGCTAATCTCCACCTCTCTAACTTCTCATTCATTTCCACTCTCGATTCCCCAACTAAGACAATATCATCTGCAAATAGCATACACCGTGGTACCGGCTCTTGGATATGTTCAGTAAGCACATCCAATACTAAAGTAAATAAATAAGGACTCAGAGTTGACCCTTGATGTAAACCAATAGTTATCGAAAAATCTTCTGTACATTCACCTTTTGTTACTACACTAGTTGTAGCCTCACTATACATATCTTGTATTGCTCGAATATAAGCTATGCGAACTCCTTTTTTCTCCAAAGCCTTCCATAGAACCTTTCTTGGTACTCTATCATATGTTTTTTCTAAATCGATAAACACCATGTGTAAATCTCTTTGATTCTCTCGATATCGCTCCATTAATCTTCGCAACAAATATATTGCTTCCATAGTTGACCTTCCCGGCATAAAACCAAATTGATTCTCCGTAACTTGGGTCTCTTTCCTTAATCGTTGCTCAATTACTCTTTTCCATAATTTCATTGTGTGACACATGAGCTTAATTCCTCTATAATTTGCACAATTTTGAATGTCTCCCTTATTCTTATAAATAGGAATTAAAGAACTTCTCCTCCACTCATCTGGCATTCTCTTAGATCTCATAATTTCATTAAATAACTTTGTGAGTCAACTTATACATTTCCCTCCTAAACCCTTCCATACCTCAATAGGTATATTATCCGGTCCAACTGCTTTGCCACTCTCCATTCTCTTTAATGCTTCTTTTACCTCTGCCTCACAAATCCTACGATAAAAAGTATAATTTTGATCCTCTTCTCTAGTGTCTAACCTATCCGATTGCAATGCAATATCATGGCCCTCATTAAAAAGCTTATGAAAATAATTCTTCCACCGATCTCTAATATCTTGTTCCGTGACCAAGACTTTACCTTTTTCATCTTTAATACATTTTACTTGGTCAATGTCTCTTGTCTTTCTTTCTCTACTTTTAGCTAACTTGTAAATATTTCTTTCCCCAACTTTAGTACCTAAAGATTGGTATAACCCATCGAATGCCCTCATTCTCGCTTCGCTCACTGCCTTCTTAGTTTCTTTCTTAGCTACTTTATATTTCTCCCAATTTTCATTACTCCTACACAATGACCACACTTTATAACACTCCCTCTTAACTTTAACCTTATCTTGCACGCTTGCATCCCACCACCAAGATTCTTTATCTCTAGGTCTAAAACCTTTTGATTCACCTAATATTTCCTTTGCCACTTTTCTAATCTCTTTAGCCATTCTATTCCATATATCATTAGCACTTCCTTGTATTTCTCAAGGTCCTTCCTCCACAGTCCGTTTCTGTATATTCTTTTCTTTATCTCCCTTTAGTTGCCACCACTTAGTCCTTAGCACCCTATTTTGGCATTTATTTTTTACTCCCCTCCTAACTCGTACATTCATAATCAAAATTCTATGTTGAGTAGTTAAACTCTCTCCAGGTATAACTTTGCAATCCATGCAAAGTTTTCTATCCGATTTTCTTATAAGAAAGAAATCGATTTGAGAACATACCCTTCCACTTTTGTACGTGATAAGATGTTCCTCACGCTTTCTAAAACAAGTGTTAGCTAATATAAGATCGAACGTCAATGAAAAGTCTAGAATAGTTTTACCCTCTGCATTTGCTTCCCCTATGCCATATCCTCCATGAACACCCTCATAACCTGAAGATACACTTCCCACATGACCATTTAGATCCCCTCCTAAAAGAATCTTTTCTCCTAATGGTATTTCCTGAACTAAACATTCTAAATCCTCTCAGAACTTTACTTTGTGATATTCTTCTAATCCTACTTGTGGTGCATAGGCACTAATGACATTAAAAATTTTCTTTTCTACTACTAACTTTAATGCAATGATTCTATCTCCTAACCTTTTTACATCCACTATAGTATTTTTTCAAAACTTATCTACAATTATACCTACTCCATTTCTAGATTTAGCATTCCCAGTATACCAAAGTTTAAAACCCGAAGTGTCTAATTCTTTCGCATTTTCTCCTATCCATTTAGTTTCTTGTAAACACATAAAATTAATTTTCCTCCTAATCATGGTATCTACTATTTCCATTGACTTACCCGTAAGTGTACCCATATTCCAAGTCCCAAAACGAATCCTACTCTCATGAACTAACTTCTTTACCCACATTCGTTCACGAAAATGTGGAAGCCCTTGCTTATTTTTCACTACACTCAGGCGACGATGTAGCGGCTCTTGCTCACTTGTCACTGTACTCGAGCTATACAGCACGTTACTTCCGGGTAACGACCTAGCATTACGTTTAATATATCGATTGTCCATGTCATAAAGATTCGACAAAGTTTTACGTTAGCTGTCGATTGCCTAACACAACCCTTCTCTTTTTTCCGGACTTGGGACCGACTATGAAAAAAATTTGCATCCAGGCTCGTCATAGGCAGAGTTTATTTTTAAGGTTACAAATGCCTGAAAAATTTTAGAATATTAAAGATTAATCAAGATTAATCTTCTGAATGTCAAGATTAATCAATATTAAAGAGTGAGTCAAGTCTTCAAATTTAAAAATCTCGAAGGATTTTAATCATGTTATCAATTATTAAAGAAAGTGACATGCAAGAAAATAGTGCTGCTGTTGCTAAATAACAGGTGTGAGGTGGTTGAGGAAGAATATGACGAAGAAAAAATCGAAAATGCTGAAATTATAATACTAAGGTTTTGTTGATTTTGTCAAATTTTAAATGAGAAATTGTAAGACTTGAAACAAGGATATAGAGAGTTGCCTATAATATTAAACTCACTTAGGATGTCTTAAAAATCTTAAAATAGAGGACTAAAAGCCTAAAACTTGATAAGATAATAAGGTAAAATCTTTTGCCAAGAATAATAAAAAAGAGAAACATAATTTTTTTCCTTCAAAAGATGAACTAAGTTTTATTATTTACCGAAACAGAAATGAGTAAATTATACAAAGCCATTTATTATAAAACTATGCCATAAACTACTGCTATGACTGTATTTGAGTTTAGTTTGAACTATTAGAGCAGTTTGAATAGCGTCACTTAAATTTAAACGCAGCTTACAAAGAAAATTTGTGTGTAATTTTTGTTATATGAATCAACCACTGCTTATTATTTATTTTTTAACTCTTCAATGTTTATAGGTTTTGATAGGTACCATGTAATGTTCTGATTAAGCTCCTCATCTTCTTTCTTCCTACAAATAAAATGCTTGCTTAAATGAAAATTTTTACCCTTTCCCATCATCGTTTTTCCCTTTCGATATCCCAAAAAACTCCCTTCAATCCTCAGTGTCTTATTGGCTAGGAACCTAGGAGGCCAAAATGTGATTGAAAAGTTGTGACTTGGTGAAGGTGCCCTCACTTTAGGTTCCAGCAAGCCCACATCGAAGACGAGCGTAGCGAACCTTCGCTTGTGCAATGTTAAATAGGAGGTAGAAAGTGTTGAAGCACATGATCCTTCAGGCAGTGAATGGGAGATGATGAGTGGTTGGATCTCGCCAATATGATGCGAGCTGGGTGTCCACCCCAAAGCCTGGTTACGACATATGGGCACTCTCCTTTGTACCAATCTGATCCCTATTGCTTTGCAAATTCCCCGTCTTATTAAAAGTTCGAGACAATTTTGTGCGGGTGCGGGGCCCCCTCCATCTAGTTTATTTGAATATCTTTCATGAGGTTCTTATCTTTTAAATTTTTCTGGCCATTTATGAGTTATGTCCTACTTAAAATTGCGTAAGCAGTTTAAATATCCAAATATCAACAAAGTTTGTAAGTAGCATTCCTTTGATAAAGAAATACTTCTTATTTCTACAAGACTTCCTACTCATCTCGCCCAAACCCAGGCACAAAAATAGAAGAGATTATTTCTTGTTTGAAAACTCAGACATCTTATATGAGAGAAAATAACTCCCACAAGAGGGAAGAATGCCAGACTATAAAACATCAAAAGATTCACAAAATAAAGAAAGAAAATGATGGAGAAGCCAAACTAAAAGGGGGATGGGCTGCTGTTGGTGGTGATAGCCCCCCAAAACCAGGGTGCTAATCAATAACTCCTAGAGCGAGAGTTTTGGAGTTTTATTTTACTAAACTCAGCCTATTCTTAAACATTCAAATAGTGGCTACTGGCTAGAATGCTTAAACCACCTCACTGCCACTTCATCCTTCAATCAAACCCTAAACGTTTTAAAGTCAAACCTGCGGGTTAAATAAATCAACAGGTTCTGACCTATTTTACCATTGCTAATTGAGAATAAAAGCAGCAGAAGCAAAGACAATAACAAATTAACCAACAGAATTGATTACAATATGTGTTATTACACTAATAACTGAAGGGGTTCCAACTGCAAATAATACAACTTTAAGAAAAGGAAAGAAAGGAAACAGATGGCCAACAAAACCACCATACCTAAACTACAGATATTTCCTACCCTCAAATCACTAATTGCTGTCCCAATAAAGCATCTTAAGAGTTCTACAAATTGCTGTCGAAACATGGTCTAGATATCCTCTAGTATAATACCATCTGAGTTACTTGGATAGCAGAACCGAAACTAGACCACTGGAATCAGCTCGATCACTACTCGGCTCTTAACTAACTTCAAGGTTCTTCATTTTTGGTTCCAGTTCATTCTCACTACCTTCTTCATCATATTCTTCGTCATCATCAACTCCATCAGGTTCGTTATCATCCAAAGGACCAAGCATCTCAGGACATTTCTTGAACATATCTTTCACCTCATCGATGCCTTCATCAGAAATGAAATTTCCGTTAATGTTCAGCAACTTAAAATCAGCCTTCTGCACCACAATCTGAGCCAATTGACGAGCCCCTGCCCTTCTTATTTTATTGGAGCTTAGATCAATTTCCTTCAACTGGACATGACCTTCTATTGCCTTGCTAACCTCGATGGCACCTTCATCTTTGAGTTCATTCTCAGCCAGGTTCAAGTTGGCAAGAAACTGCTTTGCCGCTACACAGGCTGCTATTGCAGGAGCAGCTTTGGCCGTAATGTCATTTCCACTCATCTCCAAAACTTCAAGGTGAGGAGCTGAATCCGTAAGAGCACTGACTATAGCAATTGCACCCTCATCTTCCAAGTTTAGGTAGCTCAGGTATACCTCTCTCAATTCTGCATGCTTGGTAAGAGCTTTACTCAGAGAAACACCACCTTCTATACCAAACATGTTATCTCGCAAATCAAGCTTCCTCAAATGGACACAATTTCCTAGAGAATCAGACAAGGCAACTCCGCCTTCAGAGCCTATCCTTGTAGAGGAGCAACGAAAATCCTGCAATGAAGGAGAATGCTTCACAATCTCAGCTATAGCTAATGCTCCTTCATCTCCTGTCATATTATTATGAAAATGAAGAACTCTAAGCTTCTCTGTGGAGGGAATCAATTCACAAACTGCTCGAGCAGCTTCCTCTGAAATGCCATCATTCATCAAATAAAGTTCCTCCAGGCAGGTCTGTGATTTCAGGAGTGCTCCAAAAGCCCTAACACCTTTCTCACCTAAGGCATTGTCAGAGAGGTTTAAATACTTCAAGAAACTACCCTCTAGAGCAGCTGAGAATATATTCATGACTTCAAGAGCTTCTTCCTCCGATCTTCCAGCGATAAAATCTGATAGATCTACTTCCTTCAACTGGCCCTTCACGGAAATGAGAATAGGCTCGGCAACTTGTGCTGCCCCTAATCCAAAACTTCTGTTGCTGAAGCATATTTTAGTGAAAGAATTTCCTGGCTCCTTTAAGGGCCTTAGGAGTTCCTGAGCCTCCTCAGCTTCAATGAAGGCTCGTTGTCCTTTAGATATATCGATCACAGATTCACAAGGTGCATTGACACTATCAGATTTAACTGCTTCTTTGTTATCCTTATTACTAGGTCCTCTTTTAAGAACATCTAAGAGGAGCTTACTACATTCTTTGGCATAAAGCTGGACTGCAGAACCTCCATCACCATCTGGCTCCTTCTCATAATGTAGGTTAGCTCTGGCAAAAGCCATGTCCTCAATTCTTTTCGCATTCTCTTCAGCCTCTTCCTTGTTCAGAGTTCCATACTTTTGTGTGAAAATAGATTTAGCAGTAAGATTGTTGGTCATCCGCTCCACAAGCATCTGTCTCGTGTTCTGACTAGGAGGCCATAGTTTGATTGAAAATGTTCTGCGCTGTGAATTCAGTTCTGTAGCATCCATTGCAGTGACACCTATAAGAAGTGTTCATGTAAGTAATTTCCATATATGTGATATTTTAGGAAGGGAGAAAGAGAGTAGAAAATTAGGGCCCATTTGGTACTTAAAAAAAAAAAAAGATCACAAAAGGAATGAAAATAATGACTTTGAGAATAGAAATGACCTTTGTGCCCTTACATTAAAAAAGTAATTAAAAAAAGTGGTAAGATATTATTAAATAATGAATAAAAGAGTATAATAAATATTGTACAGGAGTTACATTATTACATAGAAATTATCAAATAGGCCCTTAATTCATGAAGGTTAAAGAATCAAGAGAAAAGAAATATGTGAATAAAAAATGAAGCAGATCCTCTCCAGTCGTAGGGACAATTAGAAAGGATCTAGTTAAGGCAAAAATGCTTAAATCCCAAATTGTACATTTGAAGATAAAAATTGTAACTGGGAGGTAAAAAATTATAACTGTGAGGAAAAATTACACTTTAGAAATTTTCAGAGTTATAATTTTTTACTTCCCAATTACAATTTTTAACTTCTAACTTACAATTTGGGATCCAAAACTAGAAAAAGAAAAAACGCATCTTTGGGCGACTGCACCTTCTCCAGTCATCAAGGATCCATGCTAAAATAAAAAAAATATCCTAACATGTGTTCTAAATATAATATCAGGCATGATCAAAGAGATTAAAACAATTTCCAAATCCTTGCACAATGATAATGCGAATTTAAATAAGGATTAGACTTATATGAAGTCACTTATATCCTTGCTACCAAATTCTCCAATTAAAATATAATAAATGCATGATTTTTCAATCAAAATATGATAAATATATAGTTTTATTGGAATACCATACAGTTATCAATAAAAACCATACAAAGGTCATTTTATTATTAAAAAATTATACACTAGTTATATTTTGATTGAAGAACTTGATAACAAAGATAAAAGAAATTGCATATTAATTTTTTTCCTTTTAATAAACCAATTAAGCCATCTTTGAATGTATTTAAAGTCCTGACTCCAACCTTTACACCATTAAGGTTTGAATAATTTAGTTCAAAATTTAACAGCAAAGTTTCTAAGAGAGTTCAGAATATTTATATCTAATCCTGCACATATATCGAAACTCTTCAATCATCAACAAATTACCCCATCCAAGAAACAGTCCCTGTGACAAATAAGTGATCAACGAATATCATGAATCAGGAAGAAACAAAAACCAGCAAACCTACTTCAATTAATAAGAAGGGCCTTTTTCATTCCATTTCAGTTACAACTTGTTTTCATAATAACATATCAAATCAAACCAAGTAAAGCTTCACAGCTATAAAACTTCAATAAGAGGAATGAAAAACATGTTTGCATTTAATGAAAAAGGAGAAAAGAAAGAAAAAGGCACACATTACTGCAGCAAAAGAATGGATTATGTGGACTGGCATGGTATTATAGCTCATTGAATTTCTTATGATGTATAGGATAAAAGGAGCAATTTCACTAAAAAGCAGTGGAAATCAGTTAACTCAATAGAACTACTACCAAGAAGAAGAGCATATAGGGGGGAAAAAACACAGATAAGCAAAGTAGCCAACATAATATGCATAGGTCTAGGTCCAGGCACAACTATAATATAAGTTTATTATTAATATAACAAAATATGCAAATAATACTAAAATTCTCTTCCACAATGAAGTTCAAAGAAAAAAATCTGACTTTGTTATGATAAATGGGCTTCCAATTTATTTCCTATAAAGATAGCTGTCTTAACTTTCTATTTCTACTACTTTTGAAGAACCATATGCAATGCGATTAAAAGTAAGATGTTTATCTTGCATAATAAAACCTCAAGCAGCTAAATTCATTAACTAATTTATGAAAGACATCACCAAGAAAATAGGAACTAGAAGGTTGCATTAAAATCAGAGAAGAACTGGAAAAAGCATCAGACAACAAAGAAGCCTTCACAAAGCTGGAACCACTAATCTTGAGATATCGGGCAAAATGGTCTACCTGTTAAAAATGGACTCATGAAACATTGAGAGCATAAGTTGTCTTATTACAACAACAACAACAACAAAGCCTTTTCCCACTAAGTGGGGTCGGCTACATGGATCAATCGACGCCATAAACATCTATCATAAATCATATTTTTAGATAGACCATTTAAATCTAAATCTCTCTTAATAATTTCTCTTATAGTTTTTCTTGGTTTTCCTCTACCTCTAGTTATTGGACTATTCTCCATCTCATCTACTCTCCTAACTGGGACTTCTATAGGTCTCCTCCCCACATGACCAAACCATCTAAGTCTCGATTCTACCATCTTTTCCACAATAGGAGCGACTTCCACCTTCTCTCTAATGCATTCATTTCTAATTCTATCTCTTCTAGTGTGTCCACTCATCCAACGCAACATTCTCATCTCTGCAACATTTAACTTATTTTCTTGTTGACTTTTTATTGCCCAACACTCAGTTCCATACAACATTGCAGGTCTTATAACTGTGCGGTAGAATTTACCCTTAAGTTTGAGTGGTACTCTTCTATCACAAATAACACCCGAGGCACTCCTCCATTTCATCCACCCCGCTTGAATCCTATGCTTTACATCTTCTTCTATTTCTCCGTTATGTTGTATGATAGATCCAAGATACTTAAATTGTGTGACTTGTGGTAGGATATGTTCTCCAATTTTTACTTCTACGTTAGAAATGGTATGTCTCTTACTAAACTTACACTCCATATACTCCGTTTTACTTCTACTTAAACGAAATCCATAAGCTTCCAAAGCTAGTCTCCACCTCTCTAACTTCTCATTCATTTCCTCTCTCGATTCTCCAACTAGGACAATATCATCTGCAAAAAGCATGCACTGTGGCACCGGCTCTTGGATATGTTCAGTAAGCACATCCAAGACTAAAGTAAAAAGATAAGGGCTCAGAGTTGACCCTTGATGTAAACCAACAGTTATCGGAAAATCTTCCGTAAGTCCACCTTTTGTTACTACGCTAGTTGTAACCTTATCATACATGTCTTGGATTGCTCGAATATAAGCTATACGAACTCCTTTTTTCTCCAAAGCCTTCCATAGAACCTCTCTTGGCACTCTATCATATGCTTTTTCTAAATCGATAAATACCATATGTAAATCTCTTTGATTCTCTCGATATCTCTCCATTAATCTTCGCAACAAGTATATTGCTTCCATAGTTGACCTTCCTGGCATAAAACCAAATTGATTCTCCATCACTTGAGTCTCTTTCCTTAACCTTCTCTCAATTACTCTTTCCCATAATTTCATAGTGTGGCTCATGAGTTTAATTCCTCTATAATTTGCACAATTTTGAATGTCCCCTTTACTATTATAAATAAGGATTAAAGTATTTTTCCTCCACTCGTCTGGCATTCTTTTAGATATCATAATTTCATTAAATAACTTTGTGAGCCAGCTTATGCCTTTCACTCCTAAACCCTTCCATACCTCAATGGGTATATTATCCGGTCCAACTGCTCTGCCATTCTCCATTCGTTGTAATGCTTCTTTTACCTCTACCTCACGAATCCTACGATAAAAAGTATAATTTTGATCCTCTTCTCTAATGTCTAGTCTATCCGATTGCAATAAAATCTCATGCCCTTCATTAAAAAGCCTATGAAAATAATCCTTCCACCGTTCTCTGATATCTTGTTCCGTTACTAACACTTTCCCTTCTTCATCCTTGATGCATTTCACTTGGTCCACATCTCTTGTTTTTCTTTCCCTACTTTTAGCTAGCTTATAAATACTTCTTTCTCCAACTTTAGTACCTAAAGATTGGTATAATCCATCAAATGCCCTTACTTTCGCTTCACTCACTGCCTTCTTAGTGTCTTTTCTTGCTACTTTATATTTTTCCCAATTTTCATTACTCTTACATAATGACCACACTTTGTAACACTCTCTTTTAACTTTAATCTTATTTTGTACACTCGCATCCCACCACCAAGATTCTTTATCCCTAGGTCCAAAACCCTTTGATTCACCTAATATTTCCCTTGCTATCTTCCTAATTTCTTTAGCCATTCCATTCCACATATCATTAGCACTTCCTTGTATTTCCCAAGATCCTTCCTCCACAATCCGTCTGTGCAAATTCCTTTCTTTATCCCCCTTTAGTTGCCACCACTTAGTTCTTAACACCCTATCTTCGCCTTTGTTTTTTACTCTCCTCTTAACTCTTACATCCATAACCAAAACTCTATGCTGAGTAGTTAAACTCTCTCCAGGGATAACTTTGCAATCTATACAAAGTTTTCTATCTGATTTCTTTATAAGAAAGAAATCAATTTGAGAACATACCCTTCCACTTTTATACGTGATAAGGTGTTCCTCACGCTTTCTAAAACAAGTGTTAGCTAATATAAAATCGAACGCTAATGAGAAATCTAGAATAGTTTTACCCTCTGCATTTGCTTTCCCTATGCCATGTCCTCCATGAACACCCTCGTACCCTGAAGATACCCTTCCCACCTGACCATTTAAATCTCCTCCTAAAAGAATCTTTTCTCCTAATGGTATTTCTTGAACTAAACATTCTAAATCCTCCCAAAACTTTACCTTGTGATATTCTTCTAGCCCTACTTGTGGTGCATAAGCACTAATAACATTAAAGATTTCCTTTTCTACTACAAACTTTAATGCAATGATTCTATCTCCTAACCTTTTTACATCCACTATCGCATTTTTCCAAAACTTATCTACAATTATACCTACTCCATTTCTAAATTTAGCCTTACCAGTATACCAAAGTTTAAAACCTGAAGTGTCTAATTCTTTCGCTTTTTTTCCTACCCATTTAGTTTCTTGTAAACACATAAAATTAATCCTCCTCCTAATCATAGTATCTACTATTTCCATAGACTTACCCGTAAGTGTACCTATATTCCAAGTGCCAAAACGAATCCTACTCTCATGAACTAGCTTCTTTAGCCACATTCGTTCACGAAAATGTGGGAACCTTTGCTTATTTTTCACTACATCCAGACGTCGATGCAGCGGCTCTTGCTCACTTCTCACTGTACCTGAGCTATACAGCGCGTTACTTACAGGCAACGACCTAGCTTTACGTTTAATATATCGATTGTCCATGTCATAAAGATTCGACAAAGTTTTACGTTGGCTGTCGACTGCCTAACACAACCCTCCTCTTTTTCCCGGGCTTGGGACCGGCTATGAAAAATAATTTACATGAAAGTTCATCATAGGCAGAGTTCTAAAGCACTTAAAAAGAAAAGCTTATTTAAAGTTCTCTTTATAATAATAAAGGCAAAGACATCCCATTCTCCCTTACATCCTCCCACCTCCAAAGCCCTTTTTCCATTAAAATGCATAGATACGCACATATAGATAGACACACTCCAAAGTAGTTTCCCATTCGAATATAAAATCAAGCAAATTAGTTATGCTCCAACATGTCACGCCTAAGTTAGAATAATAATTATTTCGCAAATGGACCATAGTAGTAAGGATTCTTAACAATCTATTTTTCCAATTGAATGCCCTATAAACCTCATCACCGAGGAAAATCCACAAGCAGTCAAGCAGAAGATCGAATTCGAGCACCGAATAAACAGTTACAATAACACCAATTCCACTACACAAAGCACATGGAAAAATATTTTACATTTCCATGTAAAGATGGCGTGATAATCTATGAGAAACAGCATAAAGGCAAGAGGCTTATAAAAGCAACGATGCAAACCAGACATTCAAGTACGAGGTTTTTCCCTCGGACACACCAACAAAGTAACGGAAGGAAAATAAACTACTAATTTCCTTTACCCTTTCATCTGAAAAAAAAAAAATTCCCTTAGCCACAATTTCATCTTAAAAATCTTATCCTTTGCTAAAATTGCAATAGATCTGAGACAACGCAATGACACAAATTTGGAATGAGATCAAATTTAAACAAAACGGATAGAAGCAGAAAGAGGCCAGAAGGATTGTAAGAAAGGTCGAAACCCATTAGAGAAAGCGCAGTGAACTTTAAAAACGATAAACTGAAATAGAGACGAATTTAAACAACTACATAGTAGAAACCCGAGAACTGAGAAAAGAGTACCTCTTGATCCCAGAGTTGGTACGCTACAGTTCGAACAATATCAAATTTAAATAGCTGAATGGCGTTGCAACATACATATCAGCGAGAGAATGTGGAGGGAAAACCTAAAAATGATAAAGTGATAACCCCAAAAAAAAAACGTTTTTAGAAAGAAACGTTTTGTGATGACCAAAAGAAGGCGTAAAGGCCTGGCTGATTGGTAGAATCATTAAGATGATCTAGCAAAAGTATGGGCACTTGCGGCCCATTCTTGAAACCCTCTTCAATAACCCACCTTTTCCGGTTATCAGATCACCTGCAGTTTGCAAACTTCAAAAAAAAAAAACAATCATGGAAGGTAAGATATTTTTTTCTCACCAATTTAGTTGATAACTCTAATTTCATTATTAAACAAAAAGATTAAACTAAAATGCAATTTATTATATTTTTATTGTTAAGTTTTTTAATTAAAATATAATAAATATGTGATTTTTGTATATAATTGTATAATTTCTTAATTAAATCATGTACTTATTATAATTTCTTAATTAATAATATAATAAGTACATGATTTAATTAATAAATTATACAATTATATATATAAATCACATATTTATTATAATTTAATTAAAAACTTAATAGTAAAAATATAAAAATTATATATTAACTTTTTTCTTAAACAAAAAGGTTGCTTAGGTCGCGTCTGGTCTCTCTGCTCCTGTAAAATAAAAGCATAGCATGCTCTTGTTTTATAGGAGCATTTGGATTGTCCAGAATAAAATCTGGATGGTCCAAATTTTATTCTTATTTTTAAAAAATTTTTAAATATCAAACATTAATTTTTTATAAGTTTATAATTATAAAATTATTTATTTTTTATTTTTTAAAAATTAAAAAAATGTTTACAAAATTAAGAAAAATAATAAAATCTTGATCATCCAGATTTTATTCTGGACGGTACAGATGCTCTTGTTTTACATGAGTAGAGAAACCGAACTCGCTTAAGTCGTTTATTTCAACTTGCCTCTGTCTTTTTTAAAATATATATATAGGTTATTTTTATTTACACATAAGAATTTATAAATAATTTATTAATTTTGAATCATTTTCAAATATTTTTTCAATGTTTAAAATAAAAAAATCCCTTCAATCCATAAAATTTCATGATTTAGAACTTTTTTATCTAATTTCTCATTAACACTCTTAATTTAAATTTGGTAAAAACAATAAATCCTGAAAGATGATAATTTAGTTGAATTCTTTAGTTTTGAAAATTAAGGAAGCATTTGCAACAAAATTCAAAGTTAAATGGGATTTTTATACTTTCCCCTTAACATGATATAATTTTTTAAGAAATTTATACTTACATTTTTTTAATAATATATTTAAAAAATAAAATAAATGAATGTTGAAAGCATGCATCTCGATATATAACTAAGGACCTCTTCAATCTAATCAATTATATATATATATATATATATATAATCTAGTGAGTGGTTATTATTCAATAAGTATTGTTTAATAACATCGCATTAATTGTATTATTTATGTATGATTTTTTTTATAGGACTCATTTTTTTTCTTGTAGAAATTTTTGAATCCTTACAAGGGTACATCCTAAGATATATAGAGAGAGAGGGGGCGGGGTTATAAAGAGTTACATCATTTATAAACTCTATATAATGCAGTTGCATATCTTTAAGTCGTGTGCCATTGTTTTTCTTTTTCTTTTTTTTTTTTGAGATTTGCCTTTTTGTTTTTTAATTTGAAATTACTAGTTCAAAGTAAAATTGATAAGTATAGTCCCATTATATACTAACCCTAATTTTTTTATTATTAATTTAGTGTATATTATTGGGATCAATAATGTTAAAGTGGCTTAAAGGAAGCAGATGTGGCATCGGTATAAATTAAAAATTAATAAACTTTAATATCAGAGTCATTTCAAAGTTAGAATTATAATCAAAGCTAAATTAAAATGTCACTAAGGATTTGTTTCAAAGTGTTATATGTTTTAAAAAGCTATATATACATACATATATATATATATATATTAAAGCTGGATCACTGTTTATAATTGTTCATTACTATAATTAATTTATAGGTTTCACTTTTTTTTTATAATCTCCTTTTTAAAACTTTTTTTTACTTCTGTTAATTTTCGTGTATTTGCACAGGCCTACCATTCTAGTTATATAATAAATGTTGTAAAAAAGTTCTTTTTTTGAATTAATAAAATCATGTTTAGTAAACTTTTTATAAAAGTTGTCTTTAAAAGAAAAATTGATAGACAAAATATTTGATAAATAATTTTCATATGGACGGGCGGATTAACAATAATGGATATATACTAATTTCTTTTTGTAATACTAAAAATTGAAAAAACATTATATGAAGTTACTAAAGTAATTTCAATTAGTTGAAAAAAAAAATATATATATATATATATAGTTTCTAAAAGCTAAATAACTACTTATTATTATAGCTAATTTGTTTATAAGCACCATTTTCTTTTTCCAAATCCTTTTTTTTATTTTCTTTATTTTTCTTGATTCTCGTGCATATACACAAGCTCAACATTAAAATAAATGATATAAAAATAAAAGTTAGTAAGTCATCAAGTTAATAATTGTAAAATTACAAATAATATAAACTAATTAATAATAGGTTTGCAAAAATATGTATTTAAAAATTTACTTAAAATAAAAAAATTAGACATTTCAAATTTGGAATAACCAGGTTTGCTTTTTAAAAAATATAAGTTAGGAAGTCATCAAGCTAACAATTGTAAAATTACAAATAATGTAAACTAATTAGAAATAGGTTTACAAAAATATATATTTAAAATTTTAATTAAAATACAAAAATTTAAACATTTCAAATTTAGAATAACCGCAATTACTTTTTAAAAATATGGTTCAAAATGTTTCTTTTAAAAGGTAGCAAAAGAAAATATGAATCTTCTAAAATTCTTAGTTGTAAAGCTTTTTATAGAGTTTGAAGAGGAAAGAAAAAAGAAAGTTTTATATATGCTTATATTTGTCGTATCATTTTCTTTTTAAATTTTGCAAAAATTTTATAATAAAAAACTCTTAATGATCGGTATATATCAAAAGGAACCTAAATCCTAAAATTTGACTAAACATAAATTTGTAACTTTTATTATTAAAAAATATCAAATCAAAATTCACAGCAACTATAACTTTGTTCTAATGAGAGACACAAATAGTATGTTAAGTGATTTTAATTGTAAACATTTATTTTTCTGCGTAAAAAATAAATAAATAAATAAAATGAAAATTCTCTTCCTACCTTTTTTTGAAAGTAAATATTGTTGAATTTTCTTCTTAAAAAAAGGTTCATTGGATTGCAAAAAATTCTAGAAAGGACAAAAGATGGGCAACAAATGCCAAATGGAATAATACATATTTGCACTATTCCCAACTTGAAATTTGATAATTCCTGTCTTCTCTATTGTTTTTTAAGAGTCAGTGATCACATGTTTTTAAAGATGTCTATATTGAAAATTATTATTATGTTTTTTATCTAACTCAAATTTATTGATATTAAAATTATAATCCTTATCTATCAAAGAAAAAAATAATTATAATTTTTCAATAAATATTAAAAAAAATTAATCAAGATTTATAATTATATATCTAATACTAAAATCTAATTAACATAATATATTATATATCTATCAAATTAACAATTCTATTATTTTAATTAATTTTTATATTTTGAAAAATATAAAAAAATACATATGACAATATATCACAAATCGTTATGCCTTGTTTAATTGCAAAAAAAGCCAAAGCATTTTCTCTCCATTGGTATAATAATATTTATTATATTTGTATAATCATTACTCATTATTATTCAATAATATTTATTTTATTTTAAATTCAAATTAAAGTAAAGATATAAAAATATTTTTTTAGTCATTAAATTATTATTATTATTATTTCCTTTTACATTCTACATGTCAAAAGGTTGGTAAAACTTGATTAGCCCAACAGGAAGTTGAATGGTTCTTACAAGAAGCATTTGGGTAAAGAAATTTTTTCCCACCAATTTAGTTGATAAATCTACTTTTATGATTAAAAATTCAAGCCAGCTGTTCCAACCTACATCAATCTTTTCCTAACTTATAGTTTATTTATATATATAATAATTTACAAATAATTTATTTAATTTTAAATTATTTGTAAACATTCTTCTCAAATTTAAAAATTAAATAAATATCCCTTCAATCTATTAATTTCCATGATTTAGAATTTTTAATCTAATTTCTCATTAATAATATTAATTTAAATTGGTCGAAAACAATAAATCCTGAGAGATGATAGTTTAGTGAAATTTTTTCAGTTTTGAAAATTAAAGAGGCATTTGCAACAAAATTGAAAGTTAAACAGAATATTTATATTCTTCCCCTTAACGTGATATAATTTTTGAAGAAATTCATAGTTTCATTTTCTTAATAATGTATTTAAAAAAAACAAATGGATATTAGATGCACGCATCCCAATATGTATTTAAGGGACCTCTTCACCCAAAGCCAAATAAGTCTGATCAATCTAACATAATATGTATATATATATATATATATATATAAAGAGAGAGAGAGAGAGAAAACACAAATTACGAAGAGTCACATTCTTCGTAAATTACAAACAATGCATTCCGTATCTCAAATTGTGTGCCATTGCTTTTTAAACTTTTGAGATCTGTTTTGTTGTTTTTTAATTTGGAAAGCCCTTACACGGGCCATCCTGTATGTATATATATATATATATATATATGAATTTTATCGTAGAAATCTATTCTCAAACTATTTATACGTTTTATTTTTTAAAATTTTTTATTTTTTATTTTTTTTAATCTGAACTAGCTTGATATAGATTCTATGTAATTGCATAAACCCACATCTAACTCAAAATAAAATTATTAAATATAATCCCATTATACAATAACCTTGATTTTTTATTATTAATTTAGTATGTATTATTGCGATCAATAATGTTAAAGTGGCTTAAGGAAGCAGATGTGGCATCAATATAAATTAGAAATTAATAAACTTTTTTGTATTAAAAAAATTCAAAGTTAGAATGATAATTAAAGCTAAATGAAAATGTCACTAAGGATCTGTTTCAAAATGTTGTATGTCTTCAAAAGCTCTATATATATATATATATATATATATATATATATAATTTTTTAAAGTTGGATAATTATTTATTACCGTAACTGATATATTCATACGTTTCACATTTTTTTTCCTAAATCTCCTATTTTTCAAATTTTTTTTTCTTCCCTCAAATCTCGTGCGTTATGAAACCACCATTATGTTATACAGTAAGTGCTGTAAAAAAGTTTCTTTTAAGAATTAACAAAAATAATGTTAAGTGAAAATTTTATAAAAGTTGCTTTTAAAAAGCAAATTTGGTAGACAAAATATTTGATAATAAGTTTGATATGGATGGGCGGATTGACAATAATGGATATGTACTAACAATAAGAGTTAAGAACTCATCAAACTAACAATTGTAAAATTACAAATAATATAATCTAAGTAGTAATAGGTTTACAAAAATATATATTTAAAAATGTATTTAAAACAATAAAAAATCTTTTTAAACATTTCAAATTTAGAATAACCATAATCACTTTTAAAAAATATCTTTCTGGGTTTTTCTTTTTAAATAAAAAAGGAGTCTAAATTTTCCAAGATTTTTAATTGCAAAGCTTTTTATAGATTTATAAAAAAGAAGAGTGGAAGGGGGAAAAAAAGTGAACTCCATTCATATTTATACTATTTAGATAACTCTTTCACTAAATTTTATAATAAAATACTATAAAAAATTCGTACATATCAAAAGGAGTTTGGATCCTAAAATTTGACTAAACATAAATTTGTGACTTTTATAATCTAGAAAAATATCAAAACCAAAATTCACAACAACTATAACTTTGTGCTCTAATAAGAAATATAAATAGTATAGCAAGTGATTTTAATGTTAGACATCTATTCTTCTACATAAAAATAAATAAATAAATAAATAAAGACTTCCCCCTTCTCTCTTTTCTTTTTTAACTAATTATTGATAAAGTTTTTTTTTCATTCTTTTCCATAAAATAGGTTCATTGCATTGCAGAAAATTCTAGACAAGACAAAAGATGGGCAGCAAATACCAAATGAAATAAGACATATTTGCACTATTCCCAACTTGAAAATTGATAATCCCAATCTTTTTTTCTCTTTTTTCATATTATTTATCCAACTCAAATTTATTGATATTAAAATTATAATCATTATCCATCCAAAAAAGTAATTATAATCTTCAATAAATATTAGAACATTTTAATTACAATTTATAATTATATATCTAATACTAAAATCTAAATAGCACAATGTGTTATATATCCATCAAATAAACAGTTATACTGTTTTAGTTAATTTTTATATTTTGGAAAGTATAAATATATATATATATATATATATGTATGTATATATATATATATATATTACAACTCTTTAAATTTTGATTAGTCAAACAAGAATTTCAATGGTTCTCACAAGAAGCGACAATTGCCAGTAGTGGCTCTGTGCAAAACTTGTTTTATAGAAGGAACCGGAAAGTACTACTGTTACTGAGTATTGGCGGTATTCAAAATATTTTATCACTTTTCTTTTTTTAAAAAAATTAATTATTGCCTATTCTTGGCATTAAACCGTTACAAGAATAATAGGCATCGCTCAATATCTCTTGGAATGACATTAATGTCATATTCACCCACTTAGAATTTTACACGCCTCAAGAACATGCCAATATACGTAGTCCCGAAAACGTGTCGTCATGACTCTTTTTTAGATGGTAAATCCTAATTTGATAGAATAAAGAGACTGAGAATTTAAAAAAAAAAAACTCATAATATGGCTAATAGCTTTCTCCACACCCTACAGAAAACTAACCAAGCGTTTCATATTTCGGATTTGCAAGAACTGAATGTCCTCTTGAATTTTTTTTGTTTTAGTCAAAACTAAAGTTTCTTTGGTACTACTCCAGTCTAATATATAAGATATTTTTAAAAATATTTATTTGATCTAAAATATAAAACATAATATAATCTTTTGTGTTAACATTTTAAAAATGTTTCTCTCTTTTTTTTTAAAGAAAATGGTTTAACTATTTTTTTCTCTTATATAAATGAAGGTAAAAATAAAAAAAATAATAAATTTAAAGAGTTTAAAGTAGTTAAATAATTTTATTAAATCATATAAAATAATTAAAAATATCTTATAATATGAATCGAAAGAAAGGAGTATATTATATATATATATATAGAGAGAGAGAGAGACTTGAGTTGTTCTTATTATTGTACAGAAACATTCGGTTGCTTCTGTTATGACTAAAAACATCGAAACATTTTGTTATCGTTATCATTAAAAAGCATCCTCTTATAGTGCTACTCAATAACTACTATGGCTTTAAAAAAAATACCAGAAGAAGTATTATAGAGAAATTTAACCAAACATAAATTTGTGACTTTTGTTATAAAAAAATACCCAAATAAAAAAAAAAAGCTACAGCTATCCCAAACCAACCATAACTTTGTTCTGGTGAGGAGTACGATAGTTTGATAAGTGATTTTAAATTCAAACATTCATTTCCCTTCCGCCTAAAATCTCATCGTGTGAAACAATTACTGAATAGAAATTTTTTGTATAGGAGAGTATCATAATTATATTCCCTTTTTTTTTTGGTAGTTGAGTTCTGAAAAATTGGAAGAGATTTCTTATGACAATATTTGTTAGGAATTTATGATTGAATATTTGAAAATTCTTTTCCTACTTTTTTCACGTCCAGTTATTGTTAAATTTTTCTACTTTTGGATAAAACAAGTTCTTTACACTTGCTGAAAATTCTAAGCAGGACAAAAGATGGGTAGCAAATGTCAAATGGAATAAGACATATTTGTTAGGATATTAAAAAAAAGAATAATAATAATAATTAAAGCTTTTATAAAAAAAATTCTATTTAAAAAAGAGAGATAAAAAATGTGTATTTTTAAAATTAAAAAGTAAAAAATTTAAAATTAAGATAATAAACATATATTTTTTAATTAAAAAAAACTCACAACATGGCTAGTAGCTTTCCCCACACATCACATGAACTAATCGAGCATTTCACGATACAGATTTGCAAGAACTGAATTTCCTATGAATCTTTCCCTGTTTGAGCCACGAAGAGCAGAACCAAGAGCACACGCATATATAGATTTGGGCTATCATTATTATCATTGTCCATTATACAGAAACATTCTGTTCCTTCGCACGAAGTTTAATCCAAGTCTGTTCTTTTCTCCATGATAAAAGAACCCATGCGTTTGGTCATTCTCTTGCCATTCTCGGACTCAGGTTTAAAGATATGATAAACATGGTCCTCCCCATCCTGTTCAAACAGCTCCAATTCCCCTCTCCACCCACTCTTCTTCACACCCTCATAGTACCAGACCCCTCTGTCCCTCAACGAATCTTTCCCAGCAACACACACAAGTATCCTAGAGCACCCAAGTCCATCCAAACTGGGTGCTCCAGAAGCTAAGGGATTGATCATGGGGTTATCTATTCCACCAGGAGCAGAAGGGTACACGAAGTTCCAAACCAAAAACGGCAAGCTCTGCTCGTGCCCTGAAACTGGTTCAGACCCAATTGGCCTTGAACCGTAGAAATAAGGATGAACACATATAGCACCTAAAATTCTGACCCCACCAGGCAAATCCTCAACCCCACCACGCAAAGCGATGTTATGGACAATATTACCACCAGCACTATCGCCCCCTATGAAAATTCTACTAAAATCTCCATAATTTAGCCATGGCTCGTCACTGGGGTCTCTCGTCGAACTGGTTGCGATCCATTTCAGGGCTCCCCAGCAATCTTCATAAGCTGCGGGTAGAAGGTATTCTGGAGCGAGCCGGTATTCTACAGAGACGACGACAACGTTTACTTGGGAGACGAAGTGGGTGAAGTAACGGTGGTAGAGCTGAGAGAAGGCGGATTCGAAGAAGAATCCACCGCCATGAAAGTAGACCAAGATGGGAAGCTTTTGGTGATTCTGGAATTGGGTCGTGGATTTTGGAAGGTAAAGGCGAGCGGTAATGGAGGGTTTGTGGGAGATGACGATGTCTTTGGAGGAGACTCCGGTTTGTGGGTCGTGAAGCGATGGTGGCACATATGGGGTTTGTCGTGGGCGTTCTACGGTGCCGTTTTTGTAGACTCGGATATAGGTAGGGATTTCTGCAACTATCTCTTCGTTGTTGGTAGTGGAAGCCATTAGAAGGAGAATTGAGAACAGAGTAGTTAGATAGAACAAAGCCAGGGTGAGGAGTAAGCAGAAGGAACTACAAACTTCACTCAATATAGGCGGTTTTTTCTTTTCATCGGCAAAGATCGTGGGCTTGTATGAACATCAGAGTACGGTATTTATAGAACTTTCAACTGAGTTTTTTCAAATTTAGATAATTAGATTTGGTTGGAATAGTTTTGATTTAATATTTATTTTTTAATTTAAATTATTATTTTTAAACTAATAATTAAAAAATTATTTTTATTTTACATCTTATATTTTTTACATAAAAATATCAAAATTTGAAATTTAAAAATATTAAGTCTAACTCATCTAAATTTAATATAAATATTTTAGATTAAAATGAATAAAAAATTCAATTTGACCCACTTGATCTCATATTTGGTATGAGATAATTACTATCTTTTGGTGAATAATTTATATTTATTTATTTTTTGGAATAGATAAGGAGTCGGGCTTAAAACAAATAAAAAAAAACTACATAACAACATAATGTTAAAAAGAGACGTCTTGGATATCTTTAAGGAGTAGCCGCCTAAGTTTAAAGGAGACTATGCTAATTTTTGGACACCAAGTGAGATATTATAGTTATATCTCACCAACCAATTGATATACTAATTTGTCTCATGGTAAGTGCGATCAATAAGAGCCAACCACTTGTTACGGCAAAGTAGGCTTTGAATTTTCATCACCAAGTTGTAATAAGGATGAACAACATCACAACCATTACGAATCAATAGAAGAAACATTTTATAATCAGTGTGGATAATCACTTTCTTTAGATTATAGTTTCAAGCAAGTTTCTACTGCCATAAAATTCCCCAAAGCTCTGCACTTGTGATAGTACACACTCTTAAGTTGTACTTAAATCCCACATGCTAGCCTCCTAATTCATTGTGGATAAGCTTACCACAAGAAGTAGCTCTATCCTTCTCCACTAAACCATCAGTATTTAACTTGAAACGCCCTTCTTTTGGTTTCTTTTCTCC